>CANTUR010000102.1:437500-752611 GCA_947683625.1 Mallotus nudiflorus | reverse complement strand
ATACCCTCACAACCTCTGCTCAGTAGGCCAATCCTAGACGAAATGCTATACTTATACCTCTTTGTGGGCTAAGAATCCATAGCCTCAGTACAGGTGAGGGAGGAAGAGAGCCAGCAAAGTTCAGTATACTATGTTAGCAAAGTATTCTGGGGATTTGAGATTCGGTACCCAACACTAAATAAATTGGCCATGGGTGGTTGTCCACACATCCTAAAAGCTCATACACTACTTCCAAGCTCATCCCATTATTGTAATATCCAACTTCCCTTTGAGAAAAATTCTACAAAGACTCAAGATATTAGGCAAATTGGTCTAATGGTTGGTATTACTAGTATAATTTGACATTGACTATGATTCCCGGTAGTAGGTGAAGGCTCAAGCATTAGCATACTTTGTATAGGAAATGATGCTAGAAGATCTCACCACCTCCAAGGCACTAGAATGGAGGCTCTATGTGGATGGGGCATCCTTCACTCAAGGATTCGACACTGGGACTATCCTTAAAGGACCGTATAAAGTTACATATCAGATATGCAGTTTGAATAGAGTATAATGCAACCAACAATGCTGCGAAATATGAGGCACTCATCACAGGCCTAAAGTTGGATACAGAACTCAAAGCTGAGAATCTCATGATACACTCGAACTCTCAATTGGTAGTAAACCAGGTTAAAGGGACATTCCAAATTAAAGATCCATGCATCACCAAATATATTGGGAAAGTCATATAGCTCTTGAAAAAGATCGAGCAAGATAGGGGATAGTGGGAAATAGTCCATATACCCTGAAATGAGAACTCTAAGGCTAACCTCTTGGTCAAGTCATCAATTGAAGACAATTAGGTGTTTAGAGGTATGGAGCTCATTGAAGCATTGACAAAACCGAGCACCAAGGATCCAGATATCATGGAGGTATGGGAAGTCCTGAAATGGATGAAATTGATCATCCAATATCTAGAAAATGTGACACTTCTAGAAGATAAATTGAAAGCTCAAAATTGAAGATGAAGGTAGCCCACTACTATATCCACCATAGAGAGCTCTACAGGAGATCCCTCTCACACCCATGGTCTAAATGTGTATCCCCATAAGAAGGGAATTATGTACTTAGGGAAATCAATAAAGGAATTTATGGAGCATACGAATCATATTACACATTAATCAGGAAAGCACTACTGCAAGGATGCTACTGGCCTACCATGTCTAAGGATGCTCAGAAGCTAACTGAAGAATGTCATAAGTGCCATCAGTTTTGCCAGTCTCAATCACAAACCCTCCAACCCTCAACATTCGATCAATAGCCATTAGCCCTTCGCCATGTGGGGAATGGACGTCCTAGGTCCCTTTCCACCTCCACATCATAGAAAAAAATTCTTAATTGTTGCCATAGACCATTTCACTAAGTAGGTAAAAGTTGAAGCTTTACCGACCATCATAGAAACTTGAATTCAACACTTCTTCTGGAGAGAAATCATCTACAGGTTCAAAATACCATATACCCTGATCACAAACAACAAAAAGAAGTTCAATAATGAGAAGTTTAAAAGGTTCTGCTCTGACCTCAGAATAAAGTTCCATTTCACATCAGTAGCTCACCCACAGACAAATGAGCAAAAGTAGGTAACTAATAGGATTATCATGCAAGGATTGAGGAAGAGGCTTGATGAAAAGAAAGGAAATTAGGTAAAAGAACATAACAATGTTATTTGGGCTTACAAGACTACACCCATATCATCCATGGAAGAAACACAATTCAGACTAACCTATAGTATGGATGCAGTGATACCAGTAGAATCATGACACTAAGTTACAGGGTCAGCAAGGAATTAGATCAGGACATCAATAACATTGACACTAGGATATGCCTGGATCTATTAGAAGAAAGAAGAGAATGGGCATCCGCTGTAGTAGAGGCACATAGGCAGAAGATAGCTCAATATCATCTCTGACGTATCTAACCAAGATAATATAAGATAGGAGACTGGGAGCTTAATAGGGAAAACATCGATAAAGGCAACTTTGGTACCGAAAAACTTGCACCCAACTAGGAAGGCCCCTATCAGATTATAAAGCGAACATCCAAAGGGGTATACAGAATAAGAGACAAACAAGGGAAGGAATTACAATGATATTGGAAATCAAATTGTCTTAAAAAATATTACTAATAGATGTACTCAAAACACTATTAAATAAAGTATTTTCATTCACTGATGGAAAAATAATATTACAAAAGTAAAAAAAATCTCTAGTCTATTAATTGAGCATTGGATGACTCAGACTCGGAAATAGGGGGAGTAGTACTAATGGCACTAACAGATGTAGAAGGTTCAAAAGATGATTCCCTAAATGATTTGGAAGCTTTTTTGGCATTAATGGAAGAGGCTTTGCTCTGAGCATCCTCTTTAGAAGCCATTCTAGCTAGGTCAACCGATGTTATCTTGTCCAGGTCAGTTAAGTCCAGATCCAGATTCTAAGAAAGTAGGACTCTCCAACACTCAAACCTGTAGGCCTTGAGAAATCCTCTGATCATGCTCTAGTAAGCTCTCTTATCATCTTCTTAAGATCTCTTGGCCTTGCCCGGCTTCCTATCCAAATTCACAATCCAGGAGTCTTGCTCCTCAATTTTTCTAGTCAGTTGAGCTTGACTGTGCTCCAACTCAACCACTTTCTTTTGGTTCGCCTCCACCTCCGACTTTGCCTCTACATATTTGGTTTGGCAGAGTTCCAGAACCACTTTCACTTTATCCAACTTCTTCTCAAAGTCGATCACTATTATCTCCACCTCATTCTCCTTCAAGCTATATTGGCTCTTCAGGAAGAAGTATTCATCCTTCACCAATAGCAAAGCCTGAGTCATATTAGAAAAGGAATTGATGTCATTTCCTTGAAACTTAAAAATAAAAAAGGTTAAATGGCATTAAATACTTATCTCTAGTGAGTGTCCAAATTATAGAGCTATATAGCTCCTTGCGGCCTTCCTTAATCCAATGATGCATGTCAGTCGGTAGCCTCAAAGACTTTACATACTGATCCCTGACCTCGGAACATATGAAGGTTTTATCCCGTTTAAGATCCAACCTCTAATGTCCAAACACCCGAAGAGCTTTGGATGTTAGATAAAGATTTCTTTATCAAGTTCTTTCACATTCAAATCTCTATCTATGATTCATCTCTTCCGCCTTCCTTCCCTCTCAGTCTAAGAGGACCTAACTACCAATTTCCCCTTCAGACTGATAATGGCCTCATATGAGACTACTGGCGCTACAGGCTCGAGTGATTGGGAGGATACCTGAGCATCTCTTTGCACCTCTAGCTCGTCAACTACAAGTTGAATCCCATCCATAAAGGAAAAAAAGTCAGCCATTTACAAAATAAAAAGAAGGAAAACTATGGAAGTCAAAACAATACCTCCCGAAGTTTAAAACATATCAGTGGATTATACACGATCTAGGCAGACTCTCCACAGATATCTTCTTTATACATCTTTGACTGACCGAGCATCGACCAGGCCATTGAGATTAAAACTCAAGACCATCTTTGTATCATAGTCAAACAACTTTAAAGGCTGCTTCACCTTATGGCACTCATCGGACCACATTCACTAGACATCTATGAAGTTCAAGTCATGCTCGATAATGAAGAATTTATGCCTCCACTTCTTGTGAAGGTCCGAAAGCTTCACAAAAAGGTTATGGTTCGGGATGGCCAATAATGAGAACACTAGCTCCATTTTCTTCTTATTCAGGCTATACAAGTATCACAGGACATCTAAGTCTAACTCCCTACCCTCCTCATGCATTAACTCTATAAACTCAGTTAGAATTTGGTAACTGTTGGGATGAAGCTAACTGGGTGCTATGTTATACCTATTCAAGAACATTTTTACAAAGGGATCCAGAGGGAACTTCAGACCCCCCCCCTTTAGTTGGTCAAAATACATAACTAACCTATTAAAGTCTGGCATTGGAGTATCAGTTATAAATTTCCTATTGATGGTGTGCAGGGTGAAATTGGCAGGAATACTAAAACACTTCTGATACCACCATAATAACTCCTCGTTTATCTTAAAAATGAATAGATCAGAGCTAACTTGTTCCCTCAGTGCCATGGACTTATCTAATAAGAAAATAAAAAGAAATCTATGAAGGAAGAAAAGGTTCACCTGGTTATAGAACGCAAGGGTTGCGACAGGAAAAGCTTGATGACAAAACGCACAGGGAAGAAGAAATAAGCAAGATAGCAAACAACAAAAATGTAACAAATCAAAGAAACAAAAGCACTTATAGGATAATAGAAGGCTCTAGAATAAGCCATTACTACCCTCATAAATACTTTGGTTTCTCTAACATCATTAAGGGCAGTCTGGGAAATAAAAAAGATCCATTAATCATGTAGTCATCATTATGGTAGTACAAATGTCTCATTTTTTGACACATGAACAGACGATAGTTATGCAATTCAAATTTCAAAAAAGGCATCAAAATGACATAAGCGGTTATCAACCCCGTGCACATCACTATGAGTTGTCCCTCCATACTGAGCATCTAAAGCTCCAATATCAATGTCCAGTAACTGAAAACTGGCACCATCATGTCACTTTTATAGTACTAAGGTTTGACACTTGGGCCACACTTTTAATACACCTAGACTATACGGCACTTGGACCACACTTCTGATGCACCAAGAATAAGTCCAGTGATTGAAGCTGGTACCCTTAGGTTGCTTCTACAGTATTGAGGTTCTGAGCATATAAGCCTCGTGTCCTTGCACTAAGAATCTAAGTCTAATGACTGAAGTTGGCACCCTCAGTTGCTTCTATAGTATTGAGGTTTGGCACTCATTTCGTGCTTTTAATGCACCAAGAATCAAAAACTCTAGTGACAATTGAATTTGTTATGTTGTCTCTATACTGGTGGGTTAATCCATTAAATATCCTTTTTTATTATAGGTTTTGCGCACTCATGTCTAGTTGGCACTTCAATGATGTTCTTATACAATGATTTCAAGAGGTTAGTACAGAGCATTATCTTTTCCTGTGATTGAGGCTGACGCTTCCATATCAAATATAGTGATTTAAGAAATCTCTCTGGATGGGAGAATGACATTTCCATCACCTTATAGACCTAGATATATCAGATATAAATATTCGAATAGACTTGCAGGGGGGGGGGGGACTCTTGATACCCCACATATATATTCCCATTTAATTAAGATTTTTATTTCCTATATAGGTTACTCGGAAAGGAAAAATGACAAAAAACATTCAAGAAAAGGTTCCTAAAATAGGAGACTCCCAAAAAAGAAGGAACACTCTCCCAATTGGTTTAGGACTCTTATTCGAAGAGGAATGCTACTCCGTTTAGGTTTGAGCATCACTTTCCTTATAAATAGGACCCCATATTCCTCCTCCTTATTAATTATATTCTCTTGTATTCTTATTGTTCTCCTTCTCTATCTATATTCTCTCTCTATACACTCTGACTTAGGCATCAGAGGGTTTGTTGGGATCCTTCCCACTTCTTATGTTGCCCTTTGTTGACTACTTACAGGGTTCTAGCTCAAGAGTTTCGAAAAGCAAGTTATCGACTAGTATGCTACTTAGGTTTTAGATTCACAATATATATATATATATATATATATATATATATATATATATATATATATACATATTACAAACTTAGGAGACAATAATCCTCACAAGTCACTATTAGCCTACCTACTTCTCTGACATTCTATCTACCATACTAACTAAATTCAGTATATTAGTATACAAAATATAATACATTCTATAACAATCCCCCTCAAGCTGGAGCATATATATTAATCATGCCCATCTTGTTACAAAGATAATTAATTCGAATCCTATTAAGAGCCTTTATAAAGATATCCTTTAATTATTCTCTGGTCTTTACAAACCTTATAGAAATCAAGCCTTGATGAATCTTTTCATGGACAAAGTAACAATCAATTTCAATATGTTTGGTTCATTCATGAAAGACTAGATTAGACATAATATGAATTGCAGTTTGATTGTTGCACCACAATTTGGCTAGCTTTAAGACCTTGAGACCTAATTCACTAAAGAGATGGTGTACCCATATTAGTTCACACACAAACTAGGCTATAGCCCTGTATTTAGATTTTGCACTTGATCGAGAAACTACATTTTTTTTCTTACTTTTCCATGAAACTAAATTTCCTCTAACAAAAACACAATATCTATAAGTGGATCTTCAATCTTCCTTACATCCTGCCCAATCAGCATCTAAAAAAATACTCAATTCTAGTATGTCCATGATTTCCATATAGAATGCAACATCCAAGAGCTCCTTTTAAATAGCCTAAAATTTATTCTATTGTCTTCCAGTGATACACAATTGGAAATGACATATACTGGCTAATCATACTAACTGAATATACAATATCTAGATGGGTCATAGTAAGATAATTTAACTTCCCAACCAATATTCTATATCTCTCAAGGTCTTTAAACAATTCACCATCTTTTGCAAGTTGTAAATTAGGAACCATTAGACTAATGAATGGTTTGGTCCCTAATTTTCTTGTTTCAGAAAGTAAGTCCAATACAAACTTCCTTTGAGATAAGAAGATTCATTTCTTGCTCTTGGTTATTTTAATTCTTAAAAAATATCTCAGCATTCCCAAATCTTTAGTATAAAACTGAGTATGAAGAAAGGATTTAAGAGATGAGATTCCTTTAGTGTCATTACCAGTGATCATGATGTCGTGCACATAGACAACTAATAAAATGATGCCACCATTAAATTTTTTATAAAACATAAAATGATCATACTTACTCTTCTACATGCCAAACTTTTTAATAGCCTGACTAAACTTGCCAAACTAGGCATGAGGACTTTGTTTTAAACCATACAAGGACTTACGAAGCTGACATACTTTCCTATACTCTCCTTGAACAATAAAACTAGGTGGTTGCTCTCTATAGACTTCCTCCTGAAGGTCCCCATGAAGAAAGGCATTTTTTATGTCTAACTAATGCAAATGATAATGATAAGTAGCTACCATAGAAAGAAAGAGCCTACCAGAAGTAAGTTTAGCAACAAGAGAAAATGTGTTAGAATAATCTACTCCATATGTCTAAGCATAGTCATTAGCAACAAGTCAAGGTTTTCAATCTAGCAATAGATCCATCAAGATTAACTTTTGCTGCACCCATTTACATCCAATAGCCTTTTTTCTTGCAGGTAGATTCTCTAAGGTCTAAGTACTATTGACATCTAATGCATTCATCTCTTTAATTATTGCATTATGCCAGCCAAAATGTGTTAAAGCTTCATGAACAATTGTAGGGATAGAAACAGAATTGAGAGCGGCAATAAAGGAACAAGAAAAAGATGAAAAATGGTTATAGGAAACAAAAAAAGAAACAGTATAGGTTCATGTGCATTTACCTTTATAGAGAGTGATAGGAAGATCATCACTCGAAATCGGATCTGATAACGAACATTTTGGTTCATCAAGATGTGGAGCATTAGTATCTTGAACATGTGTAGTAATAGTGAAGTTATGTTCAACAGGAATATATTTGTATGATAGGAGGCTTAACATAAGCTGAAGGAGGAGGAGTAATAGTATAATCTAGCAAATCATCTTCCTCCCCTTGACTAGTAGGATCTGAAGATGAAAAAAATTGTGTATGTTCTAAAAATGTGACATTAACTTACACAAGATAACTATATAAATAAGGAGAATAACACTTATATCCCTTTTTCACACGAGAATAGCCAAGAAAAATACACTTCAAAGATTTTGGATCAAGTTTTGTAACCAGAGAGCAGACATCTCGAATAAAGCAAGTACAACCAAATATCCTAGGTTCGATGGGAAATAATGTCTTACTAGGAAAGAGAACATGAAAAGGAGTCTCACAAGATAGGATTGATGAAGGCATTTAATTGATCATAAAATAAGTTATTGAAATAGCATCGACCCAAAAATGTTTTGGAACTTGCATTTGAAATAATAATGTTCTAGCAGTTTCAAGAAGATGTCTATTCTTTCTTTCAGCAACACCATTTTGAGGTGTGTCCACATAAAATGTTTGATGAAGAATACAATTTTTTATTATGTAATCTTGAAAATTTTTTGAAAGGTATTCCTTAGCATTATCACTTCTCAAAATTTTTATAGGCACACTAAATTGAGTTTGAATCTCAACATAAAAAGCAAAGAAATTAGAAAACAATTATGATCGATTTTTCATTAAATATAATAACCATGTCATTTTAGAATAATCATCAACAAAAGTAACAGAGCATCAAAACCCAATTTTAGATGTAATTAGACAAGGACCCTAGACATCAGAATGTACTAACTCAAAAGGAGCAGTAGCTCATTTATTGACTCTTGGACTGGAATTGAGATAATGGTGTTTGAAAAATTGACAAGACTCATAATCTAAAGAGGACTGTAGATAGTGGGGTTTAGCACACGTCCAAGATTTTAGCAGTCGTAACACTATTTAGGCTCAGGTCCTTAGGGAACATATTAACCATTGTCACAAAGATATGGCATGGAGATAAGGAGTTGTCACCAAGGGTAATAACTGGGACAAATCAGTTTGGTGGTACTCGATTCTCTAAAAGAAAGCTAGCACCACAACCAGAAGATTCTGGAAACAAAATACTAACTTCTTTCAATCTTGTGTTCATTTAGAATTACTTTATGAATTACTATCTTATTCTCTAATTACATGAAATTTTATTTAAACCCTAATAAAAAAATCCATTTAACCTAAAGGCAATAAGTCATAAAATTACATGTAAAAATGCCTACAAAAGATAGCCTCCCTATGTCTAAACTAGATTAATTTTATTAATTAAAGTTAGCTAATTCCACATATTTTATTTACAAGTAAAATGGACTAAAAGATGGGCCTACATTTTAATTGAATTAGTGATCCTAAATCTACTTATTTTAATTAACTAAGGAAATGGGCCTATTTTCTACTAATTTTTAAAGAAGAAAGTAGATTATTAAATGGGCCTAAGTCTAACTTAATTTTAACTCAAATAAAAATGGAGCCTATGTCTTATTTATTTTAAAAGAAATGAAATTAATGGGCTGAGCTAAATCTAAATTAATTTTAATTAACTAAAAGTGGGCCTAAGATTTAATTAACCTAAATGGGCCTAAATTGATTTTAAAATTAAAACCTAAAAACCATTTTTAAGCCTATTTATTAAATGGGTTAGAACCTAACGTCGGTTTGGGGCCCAAAACATACAAAAATCAACATACAAGCCCAAAAACATAAAAACAATCAAAACAATCAAATAAAAAAAATCAAACATGAAATTAATTTCTTCTAAAACCTAATTTTAATTAATATGCAACCTAAATTAATCTATTCCCTTAATTAATTTTAATTGAATTTTACCAAATTGAGCCTAGATTACTAATCAATTTTTGGTGCAGAGAATTGAAATTTCACTAATTTCCCTCTATTAAGGCTATTACAAACTATAGTGCAGGAAA
This sequence comes from Mallotus nudiflorus, assembly GCA_947683625.1. Lineage (NCBI taxonomy): Eukaryota > Viridiplantae > Streptophyta > Magnoliopsida > Malpighiales > Euphorbiaceae > Mallotus > Mallotus nudiflorus. The sequence continues at coordinate 743,093 of CANTUR010000102.1, read as the reverse complement.
TTAAAGCAAATTAATTACAACCCAATAAAAGCAATGAATGAAATATCACAGAAAATAATAATCCCTAAATTCTATAGGGATTTCACAAAATTCAGTCCATGGCATTCCATGGATTCCTCAATGTAGCCATTATCAAAATCTTATGTCACTAACCTCACACCTTGAGCATCATAGAGCACCAATAAAAAAATGAAAAAACAACAAAATATTTAATCAGTAACGACTCAATCAATAAATAAAACAAAGAAATCAAATCAAAATAAATAGAATAAAAGTAAAGGATGTTGTGCAAATGCTGTTTGAATGCCCCTCAGATTGGGATTATCACCATTTTGAGATTGACTCTGTTGTTTTTTTCTTTATTTTTTGGAATTTTAAAGCAAAGAATCAATTTCTCAAGGGTTTGAAAACAAAAAAAAATGAAGAGCTAAGGTGTGTGGCTTTCTGCATAGTAAAGAAAATAACTAGGGTTTTTTCGTAGCTTTTTTTTTTCATCCCCCTTCACAGACTCTACCTTTCAGCTTTTAAATCCTGGGCCAGTAACCCTAGCTCCTATGGTCATGCAGGGAAGTTAGGCAATATTGGGAGTGAGATCAGGAGTCTCTCAAGAGTTTGCATTTTTTTTTTTTGAATTTTCAAAATCTAGATAATAAGATGATGATAGAGTTTAAAAAAATCAAAGACTCACACACGCCAGGACACATGGTGTCTTGGACCAATGAAAAATTAAGAAATGATGGAAAATATCAATTTTCAACATAAAAAATCAATTACATAATGCCAGTCGGCATTAAGCAATGCCAATCGGCATTATGGACGTTGGTCAGCATTCTAGAGTGCCAATTTACGTAATGCTGATCGACATTAAATTCCAGTTGATCACCCCCATTTTTATTTATTTATTTTATTTTTTCTAAAATTACAAAAAAGATCCTAAAGTTTCTAATTTTTGTAATAAAATCCTTAAAAAAACCAAATTTGTAATTAAATCCATAAAAATGTAGCATAAATCATGAAACTTAACACATAGATCAATTCTCAATAAGATTTTCATTATAGGGACTTTTGTCACATTCGTGCATAATTGCATCCCAAATTGGGTGCTTATAGTTGCCTCCCTTTATCACTGTTTGCTTGACAAATTGCTACAAAGCAATAGCAACACACAATTTCAAAAGAAAGAATTAGGGTACTTCATTGTATCTTAATTGACATGTTGCTGCTTAAATTATTGAGCAATTTTAAGCAAGATGCTATGTTTAATATGTTTCACTATATTTTATATGGAATGTCTAGCGACTCGTGATTGAAAACTTGATATAGTTCTTATGGACCGTTTAGCAATAATACTATAACTACTGTGTAGTGTCTAGTAAATTGAAAACTATATTCCCATTTGGGATGTCTAGCGAGATATGTGCAAATGTGTTTTGCTATATGCCCTGTGGGATGTTTAGCATTTCATGATTTGATAACATGCTATAACTCCTTGCAGAGTCTAGAAATAATACCATAACTATTGTGTAGTGTTTGGTGAACTGCACTATATTCCCTTTAGGACGTCTAGTGACAATGGATTTCATTATATTCCCTGTGAGACGTTTTAACGAAATATATGTAATGATTCTCACTATATTCCCTATGGGATGTTTAGCGATTTATGATTTGAGAAATGTGTTATAGTTCATATGGAACATCTAGAAATAATACCATAACTACTGTGTAGTGTCTTGGTAGATTAAAATATTTGAAAATTCATGTTATAACTGCTTTGTAGCATATAACATATTGAATTTGAAATTCAAGTTATGACTAATAGGCAGTTTATAATGAAATAATTTGAAATTTCTGTTGCAACTACCATGTAGCATGTAACATAACAAATTTAAAATCCTTGACAAAAATGATGATGTATGTAAAATGCAAAAATCAAATTCTGCAATAATATTTTATATACAGATGCAAATAATAATTCATCAATTGATGACATGAGTTAAATGAATTAATTAGGAATTAAATCCTAATAAAGATGCAATTATATATGAAATTGCAAAGAAAAAATTGATTTTGAATGCGTGCATAGTTAAGGGACCAAAATGGATATTTTTTATTTATAAGAAGTTTCCCTCCTTATTTTTTTGATGCTATTCTTTCATTTCCTTATCCATTTCTTTTTTTTTGCTTTGATTTTATTCTTTTGATTTCTTGCTCATTCTAAGTCCGATTCACGATCTGTCAGATCCTATGGCTGACCCACAATATAAGCTACATAGAGGAGTAGAGATTCCAGCTGACCCAATAATTATGCCTCTTCATTTTCTCAGAACAACCTTGAACTTCAAGAGGATTCTACTATACTTCCTTTGACTTGCCTTCACCTTCATAGGTGCATAGATGTGGGCAATGAGGTAACACTTCCTCATTTATGTTTATTTTTGCAAAAAATTATTCATACAGTTAGTAATCAGATTTAGTTTCAAAATGAAAAATAGTGTGTATAGTATTTAAATTAGATTAAAAATTACTCAAAAAATGCATGAACAATTCAAATTTAACTTGATAACATAGGATTTTAGTTGAATAGCCAATCGAAGGTTTGAAAAATTGAGTCGGAAGTCTAAAATTCGATTGGCATTTTTGGAATACCAATTGACATTTTACTTTTCCAATCCAAAATTATTATTTATTCCTTCATTTATTTATTTATTTTATTTTTTATGAATGAATGAATTATTATTATTATTATTTCTATCCTCAAAATCCTTCCAGCGATAGATGAAATTCATGGGCTATTTTTACATAGCTTGTGAAATAATTCACGAGCTGCTAGAGAATGTGGCATAGCTGGTATAGGCCTTTTGGTTTAGACGATTTATTGTTGGGTTTTTGACAACTAGAGGGAGGTATGGTCGCTATTCTTTATTCATACTAATTGAGTAGTGGATGGAAACCATCCACATGTTCTATACTTATGTTGGTGAGTTAACTATTTCACCTATGAGTTTTTCTGCGATCATCGAGATTGCTTTCAGAGGGACTCCTATTTCCTTCGATATCAGCTACTGCAGTCTCCTTAAGCATGCATAGAGTTAGTATGTGTGAGATTTGATTAAGTTCATTCCAGATGGAAGAATTGGAAGAATGTTTTTCTTTCATCACTAGTTGAGGGATTCAAATGTCTGCCTACTACTACTCCCCATCAGATTGCTCAAAAGGCGACGTGTCTCATTTTCATACTGCTAGGCATGACTTTTTTTATGAGACTGGTAATGAGGTCAACATTGATTTACTCTGCCCCCTACATGACTTAGATCAAGTTGATACCCTTGATTGGGGATCTACTGTGTTAGCCTATCTTTACTATAGATTGGATATCGTCTGTAGAGGTGTTGTCACAATGTATGGCTTTTGGCACATCTTGTATGTGCATTTTTTTTAGGATAAGGTCAGGGACTTATGGCCTTGCAGAACCTTTGAGCACAACACATCCTTGAATGTTGATAAAGTTACTAATGATAACTACAAGACTTGGGTCGTGATACAAGCTATAGAGCCACTAGAATTTTCTAGATACAAGAGGACTCAAGATTTTCATGACGAATCTAAAAAGAAGAAGAAACAGAGGCACCACTAAAGCAAAATGGTCTTATATAACTGATTTTAAGCTTTTATGTTTTGTTTTCCTATGCATTATAAATAAGATAGAATATGCAGTGTTATAACAAAATTCAATTTCAATAAGATTCATTAATTAGGGCTAAAATGAGTACATTTACTACATAACATGACATAACTCCTATTACTAACTAGTCCTTTCAAATTTTCTAATTGAATATTTTTTGTTCACATTTTATTTCCCTAACTTTTGCCTAATTAGCCCTTTACGGGTTTTCTAATCAGCAGGACCTTTTTCTTTTATTTATTCCCTAATTTTTTCCTGCCAGCCCTTTATGAGTTTTTTGAACATCGGGAATGTCCTAATGTTTGCCGAACTAGTATTTTCAAGTTTTCTAGTCAACAGACTTTATTTTCTTTATACTACTTTTATTCATTTTTACAAGGATTATTTCTTGAGGCTATCCAGATTGACATGCTCTATGAACTCATTCCCTTCAAGATCAGATATCTTAGTAGCTCCTTTTAGTATAACTGTCTTGACTAAGTATGGTCCTTCCCAATTTGGTATGAATTTCCCTCTTGGATCAAACACCATTGCTCTAGACTATTTTAACACTATGTCCCCAGCTCTTATTTTCCTTAGCCTTACTTTCTTATTGAATGACCTTGCTATCCTCCTTTGATATATCTGAGTATGAAACAAAGCATCCATCCTCTTCTCATTTAGAGATACCAGATGATCATATCTCTTTTATTCCTATTCACTTAAGGTGTTTTGACCTCCATAACCACTCTTAGAGACTTGATCTCAGTTTCTATAAGCAAAACTGCTTCATAGCCATACACCAAAGAGAACAGAGTTTGGCCTGTGGCAGTTTTGACTGTAGTTCTGTATCCCCATAGGGCAAAGGGAAGGTACTCATACTAGTCATTGTAAGTTTTAATCATCTTAGAGAGGATTTTTTTGATATTCTTATTCACTGCTTCCACTGCTCCATTATCCCAAGGTCGATATAGTGAAGACTTATGATGCTCAATCCCATATTTCTGTAGTAACTCTATTGTCTCTGCTTGAAACTAAACCCCATTATCCATCACAATGTGATGTGGAACCCCATATCTACAAATAATATTCTTCTTAATAAATTAGGCCATCTACTTTGCCTTCAGCGTATTAAAAGATTCAGCCTCTACCCATATATAGAAGTAATCAATTGCCACAATTATATACTTATGTCCATTTTATGCTATCGACTTTATTTCTCCTATGATATTAATCCCCCATGCTGCAAAAGGCCATGGAGATGATAAATTATTTATCACCACTGGAGGAAGGTGGTTAAGATTCCTATAGATATGACACTGATGGCATTGCCTTACTATCTTAATGCAATCTCTTTCCATGCTCACTTAGTAGTACCCTTGTCTGATTATCTTCTTCATTAGGATTATTCCATTCATATGAGAACCATAAGCTCTTGCATGAATCTCCTTCAGCACCTCTTATGCTTCATCTTTCTTAAGACATTTGAGCTATATCCCATTCAGCATTCTCTTATATAAAACCCATCATAACTTGCAAAATTACGTGTAAGAACACACAGGGCATATCTTTTTTTTTAAGTGGCTTCATCTGGATATTTTCCTTCCTTGATAAACAAGTGAACATCATAAAACCATGGCTTCTCTTCGGGACTTACTTGAATTCCCATAATCTGCTTACCCCTATAACATAGAGCTCTTAATTTCATAATCACTAATGGCTTCTTAGTCAATCCAGTTGCACTATCCCACATTGAATAGAGTGTTTCTAGAGTATTTGCCATTTAATTATCATGTCTTAATAAATAAATAAAAAGACATTTGATGAAGTTTTTTATTCAAGTCCTCAAATAGCAGATGTAGGGTTTTAGCTTTTCCTCCTTTACTTCCTATTCTTCGTTAGCCTGATTAATAACCAACATTGAATCCCTATATATTAACAACTCCTTTGCTCTAGTTGCCATTGCTACTTCTACTCCATAAATGCATGCCTCATACTCAGCCATATTATTAGTTACTTTAAAATCTAGTTTCTTGGCCATCGGTATGGTTTCTCCTTTTTACGTAACAAAGATCACTCCTAATCCAGCTTCTTTGTTGTTTACAACCCCATTAAAATAAAGCTTCCATTCCCAATGCTTTACAATTTCTAGATTCATATTTGGAAATTCCAGGTTCCAAGGTTTATCACTTTCTACTGCATTCCGTGCTATGAATTATGCTACTGCCCTTCCTTTGATAACCTTCATGGTAATGTACTCTATATCAAATTCAGTTAGGAGTATGAGCCATTGAGGCATCCTTCCAGTGAAAGTAGGTGTCTCAGTAAGTATCTTAAGGGATCTATCTTTGAAATAGCCTGAACCCTATAAGACTGAAAGTAATGCCTCAATTTTCTTGTTGCCCAGATTATTATCAAACATGTCTTTTCCACTAAATCATACTTTTCTTCATATTGAAAGAACTTTTTGCTGAGGTAATGCACTGCATGCTCTATCCATCCAATCCTTCTTGAGCTAACATTTCCCCCATTACCCTTTCCTTTAGAGCCAAATATAGGATTAACGGTTTACCTTGCCTCAGTGGTCTCAGTACAAGGGGATTGGTGAGATATTGTTTGATCTTATTAAAGGCCTTCTGACAATCACCATTCCATTCTACAGGTTGATCTTTTCTCAACAGCTTAAAGATTGGGTCATAAATATTAGTAAGCTTTATAATGAACCTGCTAATATATTGTAACTTACCAATAAACCCTCTTACTTCTTTCTCTATCTTTGGTGCTAACATTTCCTGAATAGCTTTCACTTTATCCGGATCTACTTTGATTCCTCTACTACTAACTATATTCCCCAGCAGCTTCCTTGAAGTAACTCCAAAAATGCATTTCTTCAGGTTGAGTCTTAGATTATACCTCTTAATGCATACTAAGAACTTGTCCAATGCTTCAAAGTGTCCCTCTCTTATTTTCGACTTGACCATCATGTCATCTACATACACCTCAACTTCTTTATGCATCATGTCATGGAAAAGAGCAGTAGCTACCCTTTCGTAAGTTGCACCTACATTTTTCAACCCAAAAGGCATAACCTTATAACAATAGGTCCCCTATTCTATAATGAAAGCTATCTTAATCTTATCCATAACTGCCATCATTATCTTATTATACCCAGAGAACCCATCCATGAAAGAATACATTACACTTAATGTTGCACTATCCACTAGGACATTGATATGCGGTAAAGGAAAGTCATCTTTCAAACATGCTTTATTTAAATCTCCAAAATTGACATACATATGCACCTTACCATATTTCTTAGGTACTGGGACTATATTTGCAAGCCATTAGGGGTAATCTACTACTTCCAAGAAGTTAGCCTAAATTTGTTTAGTAATCTCCTCTTTTATTTTCTTAGTCCACTCTGGTCTCAACCTGTGTAATTTTTATTTAACCAGTTTTATTTTTGGATTAGTTAGAATATGATGCTATATAATTTCCCTGTCTAAACTTGACATATCTTCATAAGTCCAAGCAAATAATACCTTCCTTTTTATTAATATTCTCTTAAATTTTTTTCTCTCTTCAGGAGTTACATCATATGGTATAGAAATATTCTTTGGATTATCATTCGTGCCCATGTTAAATGAGCCAAATTGAATTGAATTAATGTTAAACATGCATGAATGATCAAAATTATAATGCATAAAACTATCAGGATGCACATCACACAAGTAAGCAAAACTAGCATTCATATCATTGACCATAGAAAAAACATAGTTTTCATCCTCATAGAGATCAAATGTTATTACATTGGTTCCTTCATAAAAAAACATCGCTAAAACTATTACTAATGAAAGTAGCTAAATCTTGGGGTGGTTCCTCATCAGGTGGCAGAAACAGTAGCTCTTCGACAACAGTATCACCCATCTTCTTAACTATTTGCTTCATCACTTCCTCTTTGTTATCCTCTACCTTATTCCTTCCTCCTTGGCTACCAGGTTCTATCTTAGTGTACTCTAATCCTTGGTGTCACCCTGACTTCTGAATTTTGGGGTGTAAGGGCTTCCTTGCTCATTCTTTCCTAGCCTTTGTCTAGGTCGATAATTCATCCTCTTCATCATCTTTACAACCCTTGGGTCCATTTCATTTCCATCAAATATCCCAACAACTTGGAAACTAGAAGGAACACAGACTTGCTTCTATTTCTCTAGTATGGCAGTGACTGTTGCATCGATTTCTGCTTCTATAGTTATAACCTCTCCTTCATGAGGGAATTTTATCTTTTGGTGTAAAATTGAGGGTACCCTTCCTAGAGCATGGAACCATGGCCTTCCTAGCAATAAGGCATAGGTGATAGGGATATCTAGCACACATAGGTGACAAGGATATCTAGCATAGTGAACTCAACGATAGATTCTATAGGTCTTGTTTTAACTAGAACTTGGAATGTCCCCTCCATATTCTTAGTGCTGTCATCATGGGCTCTGATTATCAGGTTTGAACATATTAAGTCATAAGCTTTCAAACCAAAATTAGGTAGGATCTTCAACAGACACATATTAATAATAAAACCATCATAAACTATTATAAAGTTGGTTTACTTCCTTTTTACTTTAGCTGGGATAAACAATACTTTATTATGATTTCTTCCTTCCAAAGGCAAATCATCATTTGAGAACATAATTAGCTCGTGTTTCTTTTCTATAACCTTTGCTACCATAACCTCAAGTGTAGCTAATGTTTTAATGTTTATGTTTGATAGAGCTTTGATAAGAGCTCTTCTATAACTATCTGAATGCATCAGTAGTTCCCAAATGCTGACATTTGCCTTAGCCTTCTTTAGTTGTTCCAAAATTATATCTTCTTTTTCTCTTCCTTCTGTTTCTACATCCTCTATTTCTTTTTGTTCTGTGACTCTCTCAGTTTGCTTTTCTACTACTTTGTAATTCCTCCCACTCCTAGTGACAAGATTCCCATTGAGGGATATCGCTCCATATGTCGATACCAGTAGGAATTTCCTCATTAGAGTTGTACCAAATGTTTACAACCCTAATAATCCGATCCCATTTTCCATTTTTCTACACTTCCATTGTGCATGTTTCTTTTCACTCTATGTTAAAATTTTTTAAATACTCACTTAGTAGCTCTTCAATCCCTTGATCAGGAGTTAAGGACCTTTTACTCTCCTCTTTGAACTAATAACCCCATCCTGTAGGCATAACCTCTTCAAGGGGTATGTCACTAGAAGTTTTTTTTGAATATAATACTCTGTAATCGAATTTGACTGAAGGCTGCCCCAACAAATCCTCAACTCCTCTTTGTGGCTGTTCTAGAGTTTTGGATTCTTCATCTTCTTCTCGCTCATTATCAAGCTTATCACCCCATCCCGAGGGCACAGTTGACTTAAATGGAATATCAGTAGAGGGTGTCTTAGAGTAGAACACTTTTTTATTAAATTTGCCTAAGGGTTATCCCAATAAATCGTCAACTCCACTAGAGGCATTAGGAGATTCCTTACTATTTATAGGGTTTAGGTTTTCAATGCAGTCTAGCACTTTCTCCTCACTAACTCCTGAGTTGATCATCATAGTGGCTAGTGGTGGGACATTTCGGTAGTCTAGGAAAGCATTATTTCTAGTGTTTAGGATAGGATTGGATTTTTTGAGGTTTATGATTTCGGTGTCTATCAGATTTTGGATTTCATGTTTGAGGCGAATATAGGTATCTGTGGAATGACCAGCTACTTGGTAAAACTTACAATAGTTGTTAGGGTCATATCCTGGGACATTTGGGTTAGGTGGTTTAGAAAAGGTTAAGGGTCATAGTAGACCTTTTTGGATTAATTAGTACAGGACTTTTGAGAATGGTTTATTGAAGTTGGAGAATCTCCTGGGTGGCTGAATTACGCACACCTTCACAGCTCGGCTAGTGCTTCCTTGTTGTGTGCTCCCAGTTGAGTAATTTTGAGTTTCGATGCCTCTAGAGCTTTTCTTTTTTTCATTCTCAATCTCTTTAGCTTATAGACCATCATTATACAGGTCTATAAATGTTTTGGGGTTCATCATTTGTAATCTCTCAACTATACTAGGTGATACATTGCAGACTATCATCCTAACATGATCTTTCTCAACCAGCTTATTCTTCATCAGTCTTGCTTTGTTCATGAACCTAGTAAGAAAATCAGAGAAGGATTCATTTGATTTTTCCTTTGTCAATTCTAAATCTTTGATGGAAACTTCGAATTTAGTGTTATAATTATACTACTTTAAAAAGGTGGTACATAATTCTTTCCAGTCAGCCCTGGCAGATTTTTCCAGCCCATGATACTAGTTTATAGCGATCCCCTCTAGAGACAACACAAATAACCTAGTGATTACTGCTAATGGGGTTTTAATGGTACTCATAGTGGTTGTGTACTGATTAAGATGAATCCTTAGGTTTCTTCTTCCATCAAATTTCTATAGCTGTGGCATTTTAAACTTATCAGGTAGCCTATCATCTTCCATTTACAGCATGTCATCGAATTCAAATGAATATCCCATGCCTTTTCCCTTAATTAGCTCCTCCATCTTGGACATCTTTTGGGTTAGCTCTCGCATATGCTTAGACTCATGGTCTTACACCAGTTTGAGTGACTCCTTCTTTGCTTTCTCTACCATGTAGTTCTCAACATCCTTTAGCTTCACATCAATAGCAGGTAGATTTCTAATAACAGGTTGCACCCTAACATTATTGGCAATAGGTGGAGCATCTGTAGTAAGTGGGATAGCTATAACAACAGGTGGTTGCTTAATTGCAGATAGTGGTATAAAAATAGCAATAGGTTGTATCAGTCTAGATAATTCTCATCTTAGTTCATCTAGTCATAACCCTCATGTCATCCATCAAAACTCCCTTGATATCTTCTAAGGTCCAATTCCCTCCTTGTTGTTATTCCATCTTTATAGGTTTAGGTGTAGTTGGTTCAACTTCTAAGTAAAGCAGATTGATAGGACTCTTCTCCAGTCTGTGCAAGATCTCTTTTGTTATGGCTTCGGGAGTTAAATTTGTTCTTCTTAGTCTGCCACCTTTCTATCTCCAAACACGAGAAGACCTAGATGAATCTATGATGGCTACAAAACAAAGTGTTAGTGCGATGGATGAAATGCATGTATGCATGATGCACATGCTATGCAACAAGTAGTAAATAACAAGTATCAATCACGTGTACAATATTCATCCTTCCAACCTTATTCCTCCCACACATGTGTTCAATGGTAAGTCTTTTTTCCTAGGATTTATGGTCTTGGCTCTAATATCAATAAGAGATATCAAGAACTGACATGCATGCTAAATCTCTATTAAAGCAATAAAAGCATGAAAATAGTATTTCTAGGTATAAAGGTTTAGCCCAATCTTTAATAGCCTAGATGGCGTCTTTAAAGCATGGGCTTAGGCTTTTATAGATACAAATACCTAATGGCAACATACACAAGAAATTTGGGTAAATCTTAAGGGAAATTACTAAGCCATTATATCTAGTTAGGGTTCGATGAAATGTTAAGGTTCCCTTAGCAAGATGCTCTCCTTTAAGACTTGAGTTATAGGCCAAGGTTAGAGGGGCCCAACATCCCTTACAAACTCGAGAGAAGATTACCCCCTTTTAAGACTTGGGTTATAGACTCTAGTCAAATAAGCACGGTAATCTCTCTTGTACCGAGTTAAGGCTAAGAGTGATGGTTAGCCGATTTGCAACTACATAAAGCTAGTGGAATCATGGAATCATAAACCAATGCCATAGGTTAATAAGGAAATGAGGAATGAATGCAAGAATAAAATAATAATTAATAAAACAATTCTAAAGAACACAAGAAAAATCAGTATCTCTTATCCTCAGAGTCGCCACTATAGATAATGGGGTTTAGTGCACACCCAAGATTTTAGCAACTGCGACATTATTTAGGCTTAAGGCCTTAGGGAACACACTAACCATTGTCACAAAGACATGGCATGGAGATGAGGAGTTGCCACCTAGGGTAATAACCGGGACAAATCATTTTGGTGGTACTCAATTCTCTAAAAGAAAGCTAGCACCATAACCAAGAGATTATGGAAATGGAATACTAACTTCTTTCAGTCTTGTGTTCATTTAGAATTACTTTATGAATTACTATCTTATTCTTTAATTACGTGCAATTTTATTTAAACCCTAATAAAACATCCATTTAACATAAAGGCAACAAGTCATAAAATTACATGTAAAAATGCATATAAAAGGCAGCGTCTCTATGTCTAAACTAGATTAATTTTATTAATTAAAGTTAGCTAATTCTACATATTTTATTTATAAGTAAAATGGACTAAAGAAGGGCCTACATTTTAATTGAATTATTAATCCTAAATCTACTTATTTTAATTAACTAAGCAAATGGACCTATTGTCTACTAATTTTTAAAGAAGAAATTAGATTATTAAGTAGGCCTAAGTCTAACTTAATTTTAACTTAAATAAAAATGGAGCCAAAGTCTTATTTAATTTAAAAGAAATAAAATTAATGGGCTGAGCTAAATCTAAATTAATTTTAATTAAATAAAAATGGGCCTAAGATCTAATTAACCTAAATGGGCCTAAATTGATTTTAAAATTAAAACCTAAAAACCATTTTTAAGCCTATTTATTAAATGAGTTATAACTTAACATGGGCTTGGGGCCCAAAACATACAAAAATCAACATACAAGCTCAAAAACATAAAAATAATCAAATAAAAAAAGATCAAGCATGAAATTAATTTCTTATAAAACCTAGTTTTAATTAATATGCAATATAAATTAATATACTACCTCCATTGATTTTAATTGAATTTTACCAAATTGAGCCTAGATTATTAATCAATTTTTAGTGCAGAGAATTAAAATTCCACTAATTTCCCTCTATTGGCGCTATTACAAACTACAGTGTAGGAAAGTACAAAAAATTAATTACAACCTAGTAAAAGCAATGAACAAAATATCACAAAAAATAATAAACCTTAAATTCTATGGGGATTTCACAAAATTTAGTCCATGGCATCCCATGGATTCTTTAATGTAGCCACTGCCAAAATCTCACGTCACCAAACTTACATCCAGAGAATCACAGAGCACTAATAAAAAAAATGAAAAAATAGTAAAAGATTTAATCAGTAACGACTTAAACAATAAATAAAACAAAGAAATCAAATCAAAATAAAAAAGAAAAAAAGTAAGGGATGATGTGCAAATGTTGTTTGAATGCCCCTGAGATTGGGATTGTCATCGTTTTGAGATTGACCCTGTTGGTTTTTTTCTTGATTTTCTAGACTTTTAAAGCAAATAACTGATTTCCTGAAGGTTTAAAAAAAATAAAGAGCTAAGGTGTGTGGCTTTGTGCACAGTATAGAAAATAACTAGGGTTTTTTCATAGCTCTTTTTTTCATCCCCCTTCATAAACTCTGCCTCTCGGCTTTTAAACTCTGGCCTAGCAACCTTAGCTCTTGTGATCATGTAGGGAAGTTGTGTGATATTGGGAGTGAGATCACGAGTCCCTCAGGAGTATGCATTTTTATTTTTTGAATTTTTAAAATTGAGATAATAAGATGATGATAGAGATTAAAAGAAATCAAAGACTCACACGCATAGGGACATGTGGTGTCTTGGACTAATGAAAAATTAAGAAATGATAGAAAAAATCAATTTTCAGTGTAAAAAATCAATTTTTAGTGAAAATCGACACTTTGGATTGCCAACTAATGTCCGTAATGTTGATTGGCATTGCTTAATGCTAATTGGCATTACATAATGTTGGCCGATCACCCTTTTTTTTTTATTTTTTTCTAAAATTACAAAAAAATCCTCAAAAGTTTCTAATTTTTGTAATCATATCCCTAAAAAGAACTAATTTTTCAATTAAATCCATAAAACATAGTAATTTAGTTCTTTAAATTATGAAACTTGACACGAGAGATCAATTCTTAATTAAATTTTCATTATAGGGGCTCCGAAATTGGGTGCTTCTAAGGACATGCTAGAAAATTAAGGACATAATTTTTTTTAGAATAGGAAAAGAAGGATGACCCAATCAACAATGTGCTTCAAAAGGAGTGACAATTCCGATACATGCAATAGAGTCTAGTATTTGTATATCAAAGATGTAAAGTCCTCCTATCTCATGTCCTTTACCAATAATTTTTTCGTCATAAGATCCTGAAATAAACAATAATCAGGAAAAAATGATACATAACAATTGAGACTTCGAGTAAGTTTACTAATACAAATCAAATTAAAGGATAACTGAGGTAGATTAAGAATAAATGATAAAGTGAGTGATGATGTAGGTTTAATTATTTTAGATCCAATAGGATAAGATGTGGAACCATAAGCTAAAGTAGCAAGAGAAATGGATTTATGTGACTGAAAATTAGAGAATAAATTAGAATTACCTATCATGTGATCTGTAGCACTAGAGTCAATGACCCATTTGGAAGTAGAGGAAACCAGACATGTATTAGGTTTACCTGACCTAGAACTAGACTGGAATGATGGTGTATAAGACTAGAATTTCATTGCTTCTTGAAGCTAAGTCAGTCTAGCATATTCATCTGCAGATACTAAAATAGACTTTTAAGAGGTCTCAAGAGTAGATGCAACATGGGCATACTGAGCTTTCTTATATTAAAGCCTTCAACAATCTCACTTGAGATGATTGGGCTTATGATAATAGTGAGAAACTACTTCTCTTGACTCTTGTTCAAGAGTACCAATATTTTTAGTATAGTTGTTGGATCTCATACCCTTATTACCACTACCACTCCTGTATTGTTATTTCCCTACCTTAAATGGGTTATGATGGCTAATAAAAGCACTATTAAGTTGAGTCGATTGAACAGTTGATGAACTTTCTATATGAAAAACCTTGTTAAAAATATCTTGTGGAGAGAAAATCTCTAGATTAGAAAGAATTTGAGATTTAGTGGGCTCAAATTCAGATGGAAGACTAGCTAAAAAACTCATAATACCAATTTCTCCCAGTGAACTAATTGTACAGTTACATCAATGCTAAGAGGAAGCAACATATTAAGTTCTTCATATGTTCTCTTGAAATCCATGAAGTAATTGGTGAGTGATCTATCACCTTTGTTTGCTTCGTAAAATGTTGTGCACACATCATATATATGAGAGATATTCCCTTTTTCCAGAGTATAAAAATTCTATGTAGTTCATTAATTCTTTGATTGTCCTATAGTGAGTTATTAAGCCAACCATTGCACTATCAATAGAATTACGAATCTATAAAAATAATAGAGCATTATTTCTCATCCAAGACAGTTTAGATTTATCTATAAGAGGGCCATCGGTCAAATGACTATCCATAGAAATACTAAACAAATATAACTCGATGGTTTGACTCCAATCAAAGTAGTTTGTACTATTGAGTTTATGTTTCATAATTTTACACACTATTGGAACCATATAAGGAACAACTACAATCTTTTGTTCAGTCATATTTCTACACAAGACACAAAGCCACAAGATACATGAGGCTTAGCCTGCCAATAATATAATAATATAAATGAGGTTTAGCCTGCCAAATTAAAAATAATAAAATTAATAGAACGGTCAAACCAGCCAATGAGTGAATAAAAATTGGCGGTAAATACTTGTTGTATAAAGAATGTTTAAATGGGTATATGATGGAAAAGGCTAGTAGAGATACTTGTATAACTAAGTCACCCTTGATTTGAGATAGAGGATATACAACCTAACTCTCTAAGTTCTATTAACCACGTGTTGCACTTGCTTTTGTAATTGTTTGCCACTTTTAGGGCTACAATGGATGATAGTGGGCATCGTGAAAATGGAAGGCACAAGGCAGACCAATATAAAACAACTCAGGGTTAGTGGTTGATGCAAACTTAACCTTCAATGAAATAGATCATGGCCATCATGGCTGAAAGAGATGTTGTTGTCCATGAGAGGAACGAATATAACAGTGCAACACATGTGCAACTATAGGTGCAACCAGACCTGAATTTTTTTTTCACCCATACACCCGTTGCTCTGATACCATGTAATCAGAGTAATAAAAGGCTCTTAATTTCTTCCTTATTTCATTCAATGTATAGGTATACATACATACATACATATATATATATATATATATATATATATATATAAACTTAGGAGACAATAATCCCTATAAGTCACTAATAGCCTACCTACTTCTTCGTCATTCTAACTACCATACTGACTGAATTCAGTATGTCAGTATACAGCCTGAAATACATTCTATAACAGCCCCCACTAGTGATAGGGATACATGTCGCTTATACATAAGTAAATTAACCAAACTAAAATGACATATGCCTCTTGTGGGCATTCCTATAAATCTTATCATTATTTATTTATTAATATGCCTAAGATATTAGATTTGATTTTTTTCAAAAAAAAAAAAAGATTTGACTTGACAGTAAGTGACAAAAATGTCCATTAGATTAGATACAAAAGCCCAAAATGACAAGAGAGGATAGAAAAGTGATGAAGGAGGTCATCTATAAATAATGGGGTAGGCACGTAATATTTTTAGGTTTATGTGATATGCTTGTAGTTTTGAAAAATTTGAGATATTTTTATTATTTTGCTTGCCTTATAGGGCATTTCTTAAAAAACCCCATAAATGAAAGTGGTTTGAATGGGCAACTTGAAATTGAAAGCAATTTGGGGACTTAGATTGTTATGGGTTACTTGAAATTGGAAGCATGTTTTATGTAAGGTACTGATAATTATCAATGAAATATGTTAGGAATTTTTAAAATAGATACTTTGTTGGTGTGAATTTGTTTAATTTTTGCTCCATTGGTGTTTGGTTAATATTGCCTAGATTATGTAGTAAATTTATGCAGGAGTAGCTTCAGTGCTTGATTAATTGCATAAACTTCAAGAACTTTCTGTGTTATTAAAGTTTAGAATGAATGAACTCATTATTTTGCACTATCAAAAGCAAATTGCAATTGAAGTTTATGAGTAGGTTAAGTGTTGATTGAATGAACTCATTATTTTTCACTATCAAAAGAAAATTCCAATTAAAAGTTTAGTGCAATTTGCATAAAATGTGGTATAAATATGAGCTGAGAAAATCAATATCTTCACTTTCCTTTTTCCTGATGTTGACTTGAGCTTGATCTTGGGAATGAAAATCATTGGAGAATTCTTGAACAACTCTTGCTGCAATTTCACCAAGTTTTCCAGAAGAGTAAGAGTGGAAGCTAGGAGACCTTGAAGATAAGGATACAAGTGTACTATTTTCTTGCATTTTGAGAGCTTTATTGTTCTTTAATGGCTGCAATATGTTATGTTTGATCGAAAAATCAAGAAAGACATCAATAAAAGAAAAGAAAAATCAAGAAATCAAGAAAAGAAGAAATGTTGTATGTACAGAGAAGCCGGCGATGTTTTTGAATAAGCCAAAGAATGGATTTTGTTTTCTATCAATTTTCTAAGTAAATGGAATGGTTGAGCTAAAAGTGTTGGGTTATTTTGTGTTTCATTAATTGGGATCATTCTTGTCTTTCTAACTACTTTTATTTAGGTTAATTTTGTCATTTCATTTTTTTCTTTCAGGTGCCATCTGACACAGCAAATTATGGATCCCACTAATAGCTGACTTATCACTCCAGCCACGATCAATTAGTCATAAACACCTATTTGATAAAAAATAATGAGTTTGGACATTGAATCATTAAAAAAAAAGTTGAAACACAAAAATAGTAAAATTTAGAAAATCTAATTTTTTATTTTTTATTTTATTTATTTTTTTAAGGTTTGCCCATCTATTGAATGCTGCACCACTATTAGGGGTGTGCAAAAGTTAAGTTAAGACTGAAAAATTTTAAAAATAACTAAATAGAATCCACATCGAATTGAACCCAATTAAAATTAATATGGTTTGATTTCAACTTTTGGAATCAATTTAAATTTAGTTCATTTTTTTTGTTTTTATTAAAAAAATTGGTTTAATTGAACCGACTGAATACTTTTGTATATTTATAAAATATTATATAAAAGATGTTAATTTTAAAAAAAAATTATGCGTAAAAATATTAAAATTACAAGTAAAAAATATTTTTTAGTTATATTCTTAATTAATAGATTTTAAAAAATAAGAAATTAATAAATAACAATTTAAAAAAGTATTTTAAAATAAAATTAATAAACCTATTAATAGAATCAAACCGAACCAAAATGGTTTGATTGAATCCAATTTGGTTCCTATTTTCAACATTTTCAATTATCTATTTTTGTGGGTTTGGTTTGGTTTTGAACCAAAATATACCGTTTCTCACCCCTAACTACCATTGCCCTTCTCTATACAATAGAGTCGCCATTTCAAGTAGCATCGTCAAACCACCTGCCCATAGAAGCAACAACACTAATAATACCACCACGACAAATAACAACTATAAAACTACCGCCACCGACGTTCACGATGACATTTTTTCCCTTAAATGTTTTGTTGTTTAAATCTACAACAACACGAGCAACATAGATCATAGCCATCCAGTAATCTAACAACAACATCTGTTATATATGGAGTTCATAGATTTGGCATGAAGATTATAGATTTGCGAAAGAAAAATAACCCAGTAACCACAACCCAATAACAACAATCCAGTAATCCACCACTACCTTCACAAACCTGAATCACTCACTAACACAATCCAAATTTCAATGTTCTTCATCGGCTAAAAACTACTGCCATGATCGCTATCACAGATCCAAACAACAATAACATGCTCAAGCAACCTAACAACAATGAGCAATGATGTAGGCAATTAAAATTCATGCTGCAACACCATTTTATGGAGAAGATGTTATTTCCTGAGACACTATTTAATGTCTTTAATTATGAAAGCGTTTTTCACACCAAAAATATGCAGTATAAGGCCTTATCTTTGTTATTTTTAGCTTTTGTTTTGGTGTTGGATTTTTATGTAATAACAACTTAAAAATGAATGATATATTTTGATGCTTCAATAAGGGAACAAAAAAGAGAGGAAATTAAGTGTTATTATTTGTTTTGGTTATTGTTTAGTTGAATTCCTAAAGGCAAAAGAACATTTTAAATAAAAAAATTCTTGAACTGATTTTTTTTTCCTGAAAGAATCAACAAATTCTTATAGAACTATTTATTTTTTTTGAAAGAATTGTAGAGTTGATTTAAATTAGTTCTAAGAATTGATATTTTTTTTAAAAACAAAGGAGTTTTTGATTGATGATAAAATGAAGAAAAGTGAATAAAATGGAAAAGATGAAAATTTAATAAAAAGCATTTGCTTCTGATTTTTTTTAAAGGAAAAGAATTAGTGAAAAATATGGTGCTAATATGGTGTCATATATCTCTCTTAAACTTATGTGGAAAAGTTAAAAAAAAATTGTGATACACATACTTCTGCGTAAGTTCCATGTCATTCTTTTGTACTAGAAAATAATTTCAGATATTATTATGGAACCAAAATTAAAAGTTAGAGAGTTTCAAACGACTAAATAAAAGTTAGGCATTATAAAGAGATGTAACTAAATATTTGAGTGCCATGAGTAAAAATAACTTTGTGGCATGTCACTCCTTGTTTTCTACTCTAATGCCTATCCTCTTTTAGCAAATTACTTTTTCCCAAGAATTTGACCTCACTTACACTTTTTTCTCTCTTATTTAAAAATTAAACTTTTTTATCCTTCAATTTTTATTCCTCCAACATTGGTCTTTTCAATAAATTTTTTGGTGAACCACTTATATAAAAAAAAATTTAGTCTCCTATATTTTATAAAAGGGTTAATTACATTAATTACTATAACATCCTGAGGTTTTACCAATTATACTACAAAGTCTTTATATTTTCAATAATTACTATAACATCCTTAATATTTTGCTACGTTAAAAAATTATATCCTTAATGTTTAATTTATCATTAAATGGACCCATTTGAAAAATCTCAAAGTTATATTTGATCCTTAAACATAATATAGTTTTAAATTCATCCATTTTTTATTAAATTAATATATATATTGTTAACTTATTGTGTTTTTATTTTAATAATAAATGTTTATTTTTAACATTAACACTATATATAGACTTAAAATTAACACTATTCCAATTCAAAATCTATAATTAATGCTATATTAGTTAAGATTCATCATATTAATTTGGACTCAATTTTACTAATTGTTATTGTGCTAATACAACTTATGTATTTGGCACTACGCTGATTATAATTTATCATATTGGCATGTATTTAATTTTGTAAGTGGCATCATACCAATGCGATTTATGTACTTGACATCCATCAATTAAAATTTTATCATATTAATATGAATTCATTGAATGCTACGATTCAAAGTGTTTTCAAAAGCTAAGAGATAGGGTACAACTTTTATAAGGACATCAAGAGCTAATTCAATAATTTTCTAGGACTAATTTTTTAATTGAAGTTATGTTACTGACAAAGAGCATCATGAGTGTCCCAGTTTCATTATGTTTTGGTTTCTTTGAAGTGTAATTCTATTCCAATACTATGATGGAAGAATTCAAGCTATATAAATGGAGTTAATAAACTGAAAGGGAAGATACACATCATCATCATTCATAAACTTTGGCATTATAATTCATATTTTGCAAGGATTTGAGCAAAGAGATTTTTAGCATTCGAAGGAGTTACACACATTAAAGAATTGAAGACCTTAATATCTGTTTCTCAATTCTTATTTTAATTTTATCATTATATTTCTTAGAATTTCTTTTATTTACATTCTTATTTTCATAAACATATTAGGCTAAATTTTTATTATGTATGAGTAATGATCTTAGTACCTTTATAGATGTTTTGCTTAATAGAAGTCTAATTTCTTACATATAGATTCTAAATTTATGCTTAATTATATCTAATGTATGGTTAGCATTAAGTTATGTTGAGACCAAGAGGTGGTAAGGGTTAAGTTATATTGAGACTAAGAGGTGATGCATGCTTTGTGTTAAAAACTTAATTTGAATATTCACATGAGGTGTTTTGAGACCGAGAGGAGATTTACAACTTAGGATTTATTTTAAAGTTTATTAAGTTCAATTGAGATGAGAGACCTTTTGAATACTTAATATTCCATGAATTACTTTATGCTTAAATTTAGTTAAAGATTTGTTAGTTTGACTAAGTGAGGTGAGAGTTCATGAGTTTAGGCTATCAATTAAATTAATTAAATCATTTTATAATTGCTTGAGAGAGAGTTATAAAAACATTAATGGTAAGTATCATATGCATAATTTAGTATAAGTGGCAGAGTTTAGTGCGTGTTTAAGTTTTCGGCAACCACGACACTATAGAAATACACAAGGGCTTATAGGCCAACTTGGAGATGGGAGTTGCCACTTGGATGAGACCAAAAATCCTTTTATAGCATCTGGATTCTGTAAAGCTTCCCCAGAAGCTGTCTTTAGAGACTGGATTTGAAAATTGGGTATGAGCTTTTAGAAGCCTACCTAACCTTGCGGCTACCCTCCGTTTATGTTTTATGTTTATTTCTCTTAGTTATTTAATTATTTCCTTATTTACATGAAAAATTGCCATTGCCTCAACTAAGTTCCACATTTCCTAATTTAGCACATGTGATTATTGAATTCCAATTTCATGCTATTTAGTCCATCATTTTTCATATAATAAAATAAAAAATAAAAAAATTAAATTAAAATTAAATATAAAGCTCTTAAAAAGAAATGGAGGGAGGAGAAAAGAGTTACATGCCTTATTCATGAAATCAATAAATAATAATTAAAAATATAAGGAATCTTAAAGTAGATCATGAAAAGTTAAACCTAAATAAATATTAACAAAAATGGTAACATGAAATTGAAAAAAAATAAATAAAATATATGTATATCACCATATTATAAAATGAGATTTATGTAAACATAAATGAATAAATGAACAATGGAGCTTCTAATTTTATCAAATGAAAACTAAGTTATTATGGTGGACCAAAAAAAAACATAAAAGAAATAAGGCAAAGAAAAAAAATTAAATGATCATTTTGTGTAGAAAATACTATTGTGACACCTTATCTCAATCAGGCGTTGCCTTATCATATAAGTGCCACTTTATTTTACTCCTAGGGAAAGCCTTTGTTTTAAATTTGATTTTTAGAAGTAAAATAAAGATTATTTATAAAAAGGATGATTCTCAAGTCAAATAATCACAAGAATCATGCATACAAACAACCTGCTAATACTTTTAAACAACTATATCTCTACTTAAAGTGAAATTAAAATAAAAGAAAAGATGAGGAAAATGGGGTTACTATACATGAAGCACCGTAGAGACAACTTTTGCTTCTAAAATTTATAATAGCTAAGATGCAATAAATCCTTTTTCAGTCTTGTCTCATTTCAGCCCTCAACTTGAAAGCCCTCAAGCCATTCTTTCTCTGTTGTCTTTCTTTACTGTCCTTTACAAGCCCCTTTTTATTTCTTCCTTTTTGAAAGCTTTTTCTTTTTTTATTGTTACTATTAATTGTCACTGATCCCTTCTCTCTTTTTTCTTTCTCATTTTAATTTCCCTCTCTTCCACTCTTCTCTACATAATCTTCTGCAGTCATCAACCACTTATAATTTCCCTCATGCTATATTTCATATGTTGTTGGCAATATAGTTCTATTATTTTAGGAGTCATGCTAACAACAAGCTAATGTTTATTTTTTAAAATCTGATATACTATAGCATTGCCTTAGTACTAGGGCATTGCCATTGAATGTTAAGGCGATGCCTTAGTACATCAGGCGAACACCTTAATGACAACTAGGACTAAGGAAATGGAATTATATGGGTTTTCTTGGGCTAGCTCTTTATCGGGCTTTCTAAGAATGACAGATTGATATAGACTTATTAAGTTTAGATGCTTATACTATTTTCATCATCAAGCCTTTGCTCGTGGGCTGGACAAACCTAGTGTTGACAGTTTGCCCCTTTATTTTTTGAAAAAACTATATTTGTTTTATTTAAAAACATTTTTTCAATAAATAATTTTTTTGGTAGTTAGGATTTTTTTTATCTATCTTACTCTATCGATTATATTGATCTCGTTTTGTCTACCTTGAGTTGTAGTTTACAAGTGGTTCAAAGATCATGCTCTATTAATTATTGTCAACATTAAATTTCAACTTCAAGAGGTCTTATCATTTTTTACAGGCCCATTTAATTACTTACATGGTCCAACCAAAAGTAACTAAGTCACTTCAAATCCTTTGGTTAACTATAGTCATGTCTGGAGTTAAAATCTAAGCTCTTGACCTTTTTATGGGTACCGTCGAGGTACAACTTGAGGCATTTTATATAAAGTTTAGCTTTTTGACTTGACTACATTTATATAAACAACCCTAAGATAAAAAATAACTTCTTTAAAAATAGGGTTAAAATTGTCATTTGTCCAAAAGATATAAAATGCTTCCAATTCCATTCATTTTCTACTTCTCTCTCTCTTTTCAAAAACCAAAAGATTAAGACTCTACAACTTCTTTATTTTTTTTCTATATATCAAAATATGACCCATCCTCCACTTATATGGGATCTTGTGTACCTTTCTACTCAAGCCCCTAACTCTCTCTCTCTTTATTGATGGGCACGGAGTTCCCTTTGACTTTAGATCTTTTTTCACATATTCGCACATGCACTTTTGGTGAGGTTAGCAACCTTTTCCTTCTCAATTTCCTATTAAAAATGTTGGATTAATGCTTTTTTAGGGTGTATCAACATTCCATGTATGAAATCAAATCACATTTTATGTTTTTTACATGTTTTGAAACTTAAAATGATTATTTAAATTATTTCAAAGGCCACTAAGTCTTCATCTTATGGATAAGGCCTTAGCATGCTAAGGCGGTGCCTTAGCATTAAGGCAAAATGCCTTTGCATTAAAGCAGGATCATTGCCTTTATAGCTTTAGATGATGCCTTCGTGGTCCTAAGGCATTGTCTTAGTGATAAAGTGATGCCTTATATTTACTTTTTAGCCTATATTTTATATTAACACTTCCTTTGTCTATTTTTAGTTTTATGTGCATGCAGTCAAAGGTACCAAAAATGCTAGTGGTGCTCGAAAGTGGTATGAGATGTTTCCTAAGGTGGTTGGAGTATGAACTAAGGATATCAACTTTGAGGCTTTTGTGCTCGCTCTTCTAACTGTTAGAGGAAGGAATGATTACCAGCCCCCTTTATGTACTTATAGAGAGGTGGTTTGATGTGACACATACCTTTTACCTCCCATATGGGGAGTTCACTTTGGACCTGATGTCCTTCTTAGCTATTACATGCATCTCATGTGCAGATGATCCTATTCCATTTAATTATAGTCTTAGTGTTGGAGTTGTTGATCATGTTGCCTATATTAAAAGGTTATTAGGTATGGTTCCCTCCAAGAATGGGCCTTGTATGATTAAGAATGACTCGATCCTTTGCCATTACACCTATGGACATGTAGCTACTGTGATTTCCCCTTTTTCAATTAGTGAGTTGGTTTAGCCTTTCTTATTTTATTTATTGGGTAACACTTTCTTTTCCTATACTACAAGCTTAATTGATATGATGTACTTGATGCCTTTGAGGGATCTATACATGGTCTCAACCTATGATTGGGGTTTTACAGCTCTTTTATATCTCTATCATGTTGTGGACTCCTTTATCTGAGGGCAAAGAGATTGTGTGCTTTTTTGCATATTGTACTAATATGTCTATGTCCTCCTTTGTCTTTTATTACTTTTTGTTTTCTATTAATGTTAAATGGATATGACAAGTTTAGGGTTTAAAGGTAAAGTTGATTAAGGAGATTAGCCCTGTTGGACCCTAGAGAATTTTCCCCACTTTTGCTCAGTGGGGTACTAGTAGGACTTTATGAAAGGAGATGGCCAATGTTTATGTGTACCGACTCTGGCTCAACACTCTCACTTGGAATGAGGTATCCCTATAAATAAAAGACTTAGTCAACACTTTTCAATATCAAAAAAAGTTTCATACTTGTCTTTATTTATTTGGTTGATAGTTTGAGTCTAGCCCCTAGGGTCCTTATACTTGCTAGTTTGAGGCTATGTTATGATCAGAGCCTCTAGTCAAAATTTAGGTGTTGCTTTGAGCCCTGACTTCCTCATATGGTACTTGGGTGAAAGGATATTTGAGTGGCATCATGGTCCTATTAGGAGGCACAATCCTAAGTCCTCTCTACTTTCTATGTTCTGGACTCACATATTAATAGATGTTGTACTTGATGAAGCTCTTGTTGGTTCATCTACTAAGGACTTTTTGGCTTAGACTAAAATGTGTTATCTGACTTTTGTTCATACATCTTTACTTTAGTTAGATTCTCTTTCTATTGCTTCCATAATGAGTGCTTTTATCAAATCATTATGTAGCTTATTCTCATTCTTAATTGTGATATGAGTTCTTTTTTTATTACACCTTCTTCTTTAAGTGCAAGTGCTAGGATCATATCACCAACTTCTAGGTAGAGACCTACTCAAACAGCTCAGGTGACTCCTTCTACTGTTGGGTCTACACCACCTATATAATTGACCTAGAACGGGGTGAATAGGGCTTTTTGAAAATTAGAAGGAAAATAGAGTAATTAAGGATTGATTAAAATAAGATTAAGAGGATTGGATGATCAAACACAAATATTTAAGGAGTTTAATTCATAAATGAATCTATGTCTCCACCTAACTTATCCCTAAGCTAGGATTTTTAATCCCATACTAATCTTATTCACAAGATTAAGATTACAAGAGTTTTAGGATCAACTCTAAACCTTACAATAATGAGCTTTTAACAAGGCTAAACTCTAACCATAAGCCCAAGTGTTTTAATAAAAAAACACTTAAACCAATTCCTTAGAGAATAACCTTAGTTCTATTCTAATCTATCCCAATAATTAGATGAAGTATAAGTCCTATCTCTAATACACAACTAACTCTCATAAGAGTTAAACAATTATAAAGAGAGTAGTTGAAAAGATTTAATGCTTAATGAGTGCTAAGGAGAGAAATTTAAAGTACAAAGTGTGTAATTATTAAATGAAACACCAGAGCATGTTTATATAGCTTAAGCATAAAAATATGGCTGTTGGAGCCATTAATTACATCTCCAAACTCTCTTATTCTCCATTTAACGAAAATCAGCTTTTTGTAGTTGAATTTTCACTCACAGTTGTGAGGGCAATGTCCAGCTTGTGAGACTAAAAAAAATTGATTGTTGGAGGCTGACAGGCGCCCCTCATAAGCGGCTCATGTTTATGAGCAGAGCTCATGAGTGGCTCAAAAATTTGGCTTACTGGAGAGGCTTAAGTCAGGCAATAGAGGGCTGCTTGCAAGCCCCCTTATGATCTGAAGGGTGGCTCATGAGTAGCAACTTGTAAACTCAAAAATTAACTTTCCTCAAGTCTTTATGCATTCAACATGATTAGGGCTTTTGTATAGATTGATATTCTTCATTGAAACACATATAAATACTCTCTTAAAGAGCATTATATATCCTCAAACTTGAATGAATAATTTGATTTTTGAATAAAAGTCCTACACACTTAAATGAGATAATTAGTATTCCAAATTGACTGTCAAAGTCAAAATTAATAAGGTTGATCATGAAAATGGTCAACATTCTCCCCTTTTTGGATTTGACAGTTAATTTAATAAAATAAATAAATAAAGTGTGTAAGTGTGTGGCATATTAAAAAAACTCCCCTTTTAATTTTAATTGATGCAATATGTATCCTATATGCATAAATTCGAAGGTTAAAATTCATAAATTGCATATTTATTAATTTGTAGGCAATTATAAATACAAATAAGGCATTAAGCATAAAGGAGGGAACATAATGCTAAAAGGAAGTATATTCACTAAACATAAAACATAATAAGAGACAATTTCATTAGGTACCAACATAATACATAATGCTAACATAACACATAATAAGACATAACAATAATAAGACCATATAAAGTACCTCTCCCCCTTTGTCAAAGAGCAAAAAAGGAAAAGAAACATAAGCTAAAAATAAATTAAATAACTAAATAAAAACAAGCAATCCAAAATACCAAATGTAAACCAAAAGGAAAACACACATTAGGCATCATTGCCATCCTAAGGATCTTAAGAAGAGGAAGGAGGAGGAGGAGGAGGCCATGACCGTTGAATGTTATGATAAGTATAAAATTGATGAATGTTATACTCCATATAATCCATGTGATGCTTAAAATGATCAAATCTAGCATCCACTTGATTAAAAGTTATATTCAACAATAGAAAGGTGATAAGAAAAAAACCTCCTACCCAATCAAGTTTGTAAGCACCCAATTTCGAGATGATGAAGTATGGATATAACAAAGGACTCAAATGATGAAAATATTATAAATAGATCTTCAACACTTGGAGTTTGAAATCTCAAAAGTCTAAATGCATTTCTAAAAGAGTTTAATTGGTTTTTTAAAGGACTTAATTGTGATGTTTTCTTTAAGGACCTAATTGAAAAATATAAATTATTTCAGGGGTCTCTTTGTAATTTAAAATTAAAAAAGATTAGAATTAATAAAATCGATTAGAATTATGTAATTCTGATTGGAATTATATAATCTCAATCATAATTAAACATTTTTTATTTGTTTTTTATTTTACAGTAAATAAAATATTTTATTTTCTTAATATTAATTGGTCAAATAATTTGATAAATCTCTTTTCTAGGATTTATCTAAATTTTTTAGTAAATCAAAAGTCTTTTTAAAATGAAAAATCTATCAGTATGAAGAGAGGAAGTTATAGTATGATACATCTTTTAGCTAGGGTTTCCTATATAAACCCAGCTTAAACTCTCATAGGGGGTTCATTTTCTTTTTCTTGGACTTTTTTTGAGGCTTTTTCATTTTCTTCTTATGCAGTGTTCAATTAAAAAAATTTTCTTGTAAAGTATTAGTTCTTTGAGGAAGAAGCAATAGGCTTTTGAAAGGAAAACATCAAGTGTTGAAGACCCATTTAAAAAGCAACAGTGATTTATACTAGTCTGAGGAGCAAATTACCGTATCTATACCATCATCTCCTCTCCTACTTTCTTCTATTTTTTTATTATTTTGGTTTTATTTAATTTTAGCTTTATTTAATTTTTATTATTATTTTGTTTATTCACTAACCATTGTTTATTTTTATGTTTGTGTTGATGAATATGGAGAGAGTTACATGATGAGTTCACTTAGAGAATAAAATCCATAAAGATCCATTGAATGCCATGGATTGAATCTTGTAGTTGAATATAGTTTCTAAGTTTTTTTTAAAATTTTTTTTGGTTGTTTTATTTTGTATTTTTTTGGGGGCTTGTACTAATTTTTAGTAGATTATTGTAATAGTCCTAATAGTAGGAATAATGAAATCCTCTGTGTGTGTGCGTAGTTGTGTGTTTATTTTAATTAATTGGGTAGTAAGATTAGGGGTTTAATTGGGTGATTAATTAAAATTAATGGCTATAGATATAATTATGGTTTTTAATTAAAATTGAATTAGACTTAAGTGGATAAAGTTAGGGATGCTTGTTAATTATTTTGTTATTTAGTAATTTGTTGTTTAAGGTCACTTTAATTAAATTAGGTTTTTTGGAAAAGATAAATTATTTTATTATTTGATCTTTTATTTGATTCTTTTGGCTTTTTTTTTTAAATGTTTTTGGGCTTGTTTAATTATTTTTATGTTTTTGGGCCCTAAACCCATGCTAGGCTTTAACCCATTTAATTAATTTTAGGTTTAGGTAGTTCTTTTTTATCCATCTTTTAATTAGCCCATTTCCTTTAATAGGTTATTAATTAATTAGGTATAGATTTTAATTAATTAAAATGCATTTTAGGCCCATAATTAATTTTAAATTAGGTTAGGGATAACTTAGGCACATTTAGTTAAATTAGATATAAGCCTATTAATTTAAATACTTCATAATTTGTAGATTTAGGTCCATTTTTAGAATTAAAATAAATAGAATTAGGTTCACTTAATTAAAATTAAATAGGAATTAGGCTCATCAGTCTTTTGGGTCACTTGTAAATTAAAACATGTAGATTTAGACCACTAAATTAAAATCAATGTAGATTAGACTAACTTAGGGATTATGAATTTAAATGAATGCATTGTTTACAAGTACTTTTCATGACTAGTTTGCCTGGAGTTAATTGTTTAAATAAGGGTTTATATGAAATTGCATGTAAATAGAGGATAAGGTAGTAATTTATAAATTAATTCTAAATAAATACAAGATTAAAAAAAATTAGTATTCCATATCCAGCATATCCTGGTTGTGGTGTTGGCTTTCTTTTAGAGAATCGAGTACCACCATTTTTCAATTTGTTCTAGTTATTACCCTAGGTAGTGACTCCTCATCTCTATGCCATGTCTTTGTGATGGTGGTTAGTGTGTTCCTTAGAGCCCTGAGCTTAAACAGTGTCATGGTTGCTAAAATCTTGGATGCACGCTAAACCCTGCCATCTATAAGGTTCTTTATAAACTCCTTAAGAGGAAGAAGGTCCTCTTGCTCTTTTCCTTTGAGGACTTGCTTTTGTGTTATGTCTTCTTAAAGGCCAACACCTTCAAGCCCTACATTATCAATATGCTCAATGTCCTCCAAGTCTTGAGCAAGGTCTTCATTTATTTCTTCATCTCCCTCTTCATCCTTCTAAACCAATAACTCCCTAACTTTCTTAAATTATCTAGAGTTTTTCAAGAGATTTTCATTAAGGAAGGAGGAATATAAGGTAAATTATTCAAGTTAATCCCAAAGTAGTTGGCAATCCTAGTGATGATGCCACTAACACATAGACTACCACTAACAATATCACTTTCAAACCACAAATGTCATGAAATCCACCTCCTTAACTCAACATCCACATTTTCAACAAAGTAACGGATAAGGAATAAATCATTAAAAGAAATTGCCTAATTGCTAAGGCCCCTTATATGGACAAAGTAGGTTATCATAGGGCTTTATAAGAAAAAGATAGGGATTTAGTGTGTCTAGCTATAAAACCAGTAACATTAGGTTTAGCATATTGAATCCAAAAATTGTAAAGGGACCAAAGGGTGTTAGGAGAGCCAAGACCACCTTGCGTTAACCCAAATATGTCATTAAATGTTGAGAGGTTAAAAACTTTCTCTACCTCCTAACCTAAACTTCTTACTATTTAAGGGGTTATGATCATCAATGAATTGGACCCTTAACAATAGGTTAAGAGAAATTCATAAACAAGAGAAGGATAGGTAGGAAGGGCTTTAAAAGAAAAGTTATAAAAACCTACCCTTTCAAGCATGGCTTTGACTTCTTCATAGCATCCCATTTTATTTGGAAGAGATGATTTTTCTCTTAAATTATGCCATCCTTTGCCTAACTTGAGTTGATGAGTAGGACATGAGAGGAGTTTTCTTAGCTTACTTTGTAGTGGCCCTCCTAGAGGAAAAGTGAATCTCTTCAGGTGTCTTCTTTTTAGGAGCCATGGATGAGTAAAAGAAGATGAAGAGATTTGAAGTAAAGAAGAGACTTATGAAAGAGAAGAGAAGAGTTGAAGAATTAAAGAAAATTGTCACAACTCAAACCGAAAGGTATGTGACCAGCACTATAGAATGAGAATACATAAAGTACCTAAAACCCATAGTAAGCCTTAAAAATATTTCACAAAATAAAAATAATACATTTAACAATAAACTGATAATAAATGCACAATACTAAATACATAAAATAATATTCTTCAAATACAACATCTCAAGTCAGATAAAATCAGAATATAAATAATAAAATTTATTTAATTAACTACTACAGTATCCATAATTTAGTTATATAATGCATATTTTAATTCAACATACATAGTGCAATTGGTGAACAATGAACCCAGCACAGATGAGGAACACTAGACAGCTGACTGTAAGGTCCTGAAAAATATAAGTTAAGGGGGAATCAGACCTCACTAAGTGAATCAATTTTTATAAAATGTATGTTGGTTTAAAACCATTTATTAAAACCCTTTTTAAAATGAAATAGAATAAAGCAATTATAATTATTAAAATCATATACTTTTCTTGATAATATTTATATAAAATCTCTTTATAACCCTTAAATCAATTTAATATGAAATCCCTGCATGAAAATATATAAAATAATTATTATAGGGGAAAACCTGATAGAATACCTAAACCATTATTCTAATAGCCTTTCGGCTCTCTTTAATCCAAGTGACTACCTTCACGAGAGCAAGCTCAATTGAGTTACTGCCATAGTCATTTCACTTATCCTATATTAATGTCCCGAGAGCAAGCTCAACCGAGTTACATCCCTTTTTCTGGCCTGAGAGCACTAGCTCCACCAAGCTCTAACCATTCACTCTTGCCCAAGAGCACATGCTCTACCAAGCCCATTTCACATTTTACACATATACTAAGATCTTACCCATATGCATGTGGTCCTAATGACACCCACTAGGTACCACGTTCTACCATTATCTCCAAGTCAATATGAATTATAAATAATAAAATAAAATAAATAAATCATTAAGTAATGAACAGTTGAATGATTAAATAATAATTAAATAAAACATAATGAAATAATTTTTCTTTAAGCATGCTATCAATTACTATTCATAAATTTAGAAGAAATTATCATACATATGCCAATATAAATATATTCATAAATCAATCACATAATCATTTCTTTATTATTTTTAATTACTTGAAAATACAATGAAAATAAGTGCAACACATTTTATAAAATTAACTCACAAGTTGTGCTTATCAGGCGACGCGTTCTCTGCTGCCCTAGTGCTACAGCTTGAGTCTCAGAGTTCTCTAAAATAAATAATATTTATTTAAAATATGCTCATAAAATAAAATAAAATAAAATAAATTCTTGAAAATTCTCAGAATTGTAAAAACTATAGGATTGACAAAACTGACTCGATCAAAGACACAACTTAACTAAAACTAGAAATTCAACATAGACCAATGTCACGTTTTATGAGAAATCTTCCAAAAATCGGCAAAGCCTCCTCTAAAAGATAGGCAGATCTTTATTAAAAGTAGAGCCATTCCTGCACACAAACACACTTCAAAAATTCACAGCACTGAAAATCTTGGGTAGGGCCCCCCCAAATTACAACTATTGCCCAACCACGAACCAATTCATTAATAAAATAGAAAGTAATATAAATCTCAGTAATTCACAAAAAATCATAAAATCTATATAAAAATATAATCATTTCACATATCACCAAAATATCTCATAAAAGTATTAAAACCCTTTATTTTCCAAATAAATAATAAAATTTTAGTTTTTAAATAATATTTGCTAATAAAATCTATAAATGGAATAAAATTCTCATTTTACAATTAAATTAGCATAAATTGCAAATAATTATTAAAATCACTTATTAACATCACAAAAAAAAAGCCCAGTTTAGCTCAAAAATAATAAATAAATTTATTATTCATATATTATTCCAAAATTATCACAAATTAACTAATAATTGGAAATAATAATAAAAATTATTGTTCATACTTTTATTAATCCAAAAATAGTCTAAAACAAAATAACTAACAATGATTTCAATTAAAATCACATAATTTACTAAATTTCAATAATTTGCAAAAATGCACATTTAGACATAAACTACAAAATTCAATTAAATACCACAATTCAATCTATTTACACAATAAAAACATAAAAGATGTTTATTTCTAAAATAAATAATAAAATTTGAATTTATAATTAAATTTCATTACTAAAAATATATTCTACCAAAATTCAAAATTAAATAGCATTAATTACAATTAATTATTTAAATTGCTCAAATATATAATAAAAATAACTAAAAATTCATTTAAGCTTAAAAATAATAAATAAAATCATTATTCATATATTTTTTCAAAAATTACTAATAAGTGGCTAAAAATAGGACATAAATTACAAAAAAATCTTTTAATGCTATTTATTACTCAAATTCTGTAAAAACATAATAATTAATAATAATTTCAACTAAAATATAAAAATTACTAATTTGTACAAATTTTTCCAAAAATTCATTTTTCACATAAACATTCAAAAATTTATAATGAAAATTCTACACATAATTTTAGTAAACTTACTTAACAAAACTTGCTCAAAATAATTAATAGAATTTATTAAAAATATAAAATTTTATGGGCCGGAATAGTTCATGAATAGTTACCCAAGTGCAACAAATTTGAAAAAATCATAAAAATTATTAAAAATCAACATAAGCTAGATTTCAACTTGAATTACAATTTATCTCAAAGCAACTATGCCTAATTAAATCAAATTCAAACTCAATTTCATGAATTAATCAAAATTAACTTAAACATAAATTCACAAAATTAAGGGACTTACTGGAGTTGAAATCCAAAATTGATTAAGGGCTTAAGAAGCACAAAAGACAAGCTTTCATTTGAGACCGACGGCTACCTCAAAGGTCACCAGAAACTTCTTTAGCAAGCCCAAGGACAAAATGGTTATCAAGAGAAAAAGAGAAAGGAAGAAGAAATGGTGGCACGTTGGAGAGTTGAAGGACCTATCGGTGGCTGCCTTGGCTGGTGGTGGTGAGGTCAGGCGGTGGTTGGTGCTGGTGTTGGGTGGAAGGGAAGAGAAAGAGGAAGAAAAGGAAAAAAAATAAGAAGAAAAAGAAGAAAGGGGGAGGGGGGGGGGGGGTTTGGTACTGCACATTTTTTTCCTAACTTTTTTTTGTGAAAACTTTATAATATAATATTTATTAAAAAGTACAATTTAAATTAATATTTTTAAATAAAAATATCTTCTCTCACAAGTACATAGACACCACTAAATAAATAAATAAATAAATATATATATATATATATATTCTAATAATCAATATTTTTTTATTAATACACTCACAAATATTAATAATTATTAAAACTCAATAATTCCTCCCAAATATTTATACACATAGTCACTTAAATAATTACTTAACAATAAATTCCATATAAATAATATTTAATTCAATAACCAAAATACGGGTTATAACAAAAATTTTGATGTAAATTGAAGGGAAGAATAAAAGGGGTTTAAATAGGAAAAAATTAAGGTAAAAAATTATCAATTTTGGTAAGAAAATGAGTAGGATTGTAGGTGACTATTGTTGCATTGAATTGAATCATTGGGAGTTACAATTGTATTTGTTGACTTTAGCAATAATTAATCTTGATTTTGATGTTAACAAACTTAATTTTGTGCATTTAATGTTCTTTGTTTAAGTGTGATTATAAGCATAGGTACAATATTACTCTTAATGAAAGCCAAGTCATAATTCAGCTCAGTTGAGGGTTATAACTAAAGTAAGGTTGTTATGATGACATAATGTAGAGAGCTGCGACTAAAGCAAGGTTCCTATAGTGACGAAATGCTGAGGCCTATAACTGAAGCAAGGCTGCTATGGTGATAGAATGCTAAGCGCTATGATTGAAGCCTTATTTCCATGGTGACATTAAACTTTAAAAAATCTAATGGACATATTTTTGAAATTATTGAAGGAAAAAGACGTTGGAGGCTATAACAGAAGTAAGGTTGCCATGGTGATAGAAAGTATAGGGCTATGATGGAAGCCTTACTTCTATAATGATAGCAAAAATCCAATGGTTATATATTTTTTTATTTTTTAAAAAAAAGAGATGTTGGAGACATAATCAATGGCTCCAATAGCCATATTTTTAAAGTTTAATCTATATATATGTGCTCTAGAGTTGTGATAACAAGAACAATAAATTACATTACTCTTTGATTATCAAAAACTCTCTAAACATTCATTAAGCTTTATTTTTTCTTTGTATTAATTAACTCTTATGAGAGTTGGTTATGTGATAGAAATAAGACTTCATCTTTATCTAATTCTTAGGATAGATTAACAAAAGAAGTGAGGTATATTTCTAGTGGAATTGGTTTAAGTGTTTAGCCATTGAAACACTTGGGAATTATTTTTATAGTGAGCCTAGAAACTCTTATTTATTTGGTTGAAGAATTAGTCTTAAAGCTCTTATTTATGTAAGGTTGATGATTGAGCCTCACGCTCTTGTAATCTCAATCTTGTGAATAAGATTGTATTGAAAAATCTTAACTTAGGAATAAGTTAGGTGGACATATAGGATTGTTGAGAATTTGAACTCCTTAAATTTATGTATTCATTATTCTTCGTACTCTATTCTCTTTCAATTCTTGTTCATTCCTTAAATTCATTTTAATTTTTCTAAAATCCTTCATGAGCCTTACGGAAGTTAAATGGAAGTTAGTATAATCCTTTATGAGCCTTCATACAAACACCTCTAGAGTTGAATGGAAGTTAAGATTTTTTTTTGCTTATTATCATTCTCTATCTTAACATTCATTAAAGCTCTTAAATTCTTAAAAATTCACTCTTTGTTTTTAACTCTTATGAGAGTTGGTTATGTGTTAGAAATAGAATTTCTCTTCTTTTTAAATCTTGGGATAGATTAGTAGGGAATTAAAATTTATCTAAAGGAATTGGTTTAAGTGTTGTCCATTGAAACACTTGGAATTTGGTTTTTTGAGTGAGCCTTGAAAACTCATGTTGTAAGATTGTAAGAGTGAGCCATAAAACTCTTGTGTAATCTCAATCTTGTGAATAAGATTATGGGAGATTGAAAATCCTAACTTAAGGATAAGTTAGGTGGAGATGTAGGATTGTTGTTGAATCCAAACTCTTTAAATCATTGTGTTCTTCATTCTTCCTTCTCAATATTCTTTCAATTCTTGCAAAGAATTATTTTTAATTTTGAGTTTTATTTAATAGCCCTATTCACCCCCTCTAGGGTTATTTCAATTTGTATTAAAGCTTGAATTCTAGGAACTTCATTGCTAGAATATAAGATCATAGGGAGTGAATCATAAAATATTTCTTCACTTGGATCATTCTTCGATGGTAGTGACTATTCTCATTAGAAGTTCAAAATGGAGTTATACCTTGATTGTGATGCCATCAAACTTTAGGATATTGTCCTAAAAATTTAGGAACCACCTACAACTATCATTGATGGTCTGGTACTTACTCTAGTAAGGAGTCAATGGAATAATGAGCAAAAGGAAGAAAATCATAAAGGTGATGATCACACTAGTCTCTTCTATGACAAGGGATGAAGGAGGCAAGCTTCAATATTGCACGTTAGCCAAGGAAATGTAAGTGACCTTGGAAAATCATTATGAAGGCAACCTGCAAGTTAGAAGTAAAATGGTTTAACTTCATATGTATGAATACGAACTTTTCAAGATGAAGCCTCATAAGTCAATCATGAAGATAATAAATCAATTCAAGACTCTTATGATGTCTCTAAAGAAACTTGGAAAGCATTTCTCTAAGGAAGAAGTAAACAATAAGATTCTAAGAATCCTACTTAAGAAGGATTGGGAATCTCAGGTTACTTCAATTAAGGAAGCTCAAGACCTCTTAACTCTCTTTACTGATGTGCTTATCAAAAACCTCTTAACATATTAGCTAATAGTTAAATAAAGAGGTAAAGAGCAAGAAGAAAAGGAAGAGAAGAAGAAGAGCATTACCTTGAAAGCTTTACAAAATGATAATGAAGAAAAAAATATTGAAGGTTCTAGTAATGAAGATAATGAAATTGCCATGCTCACTAGAAATTTCAAGAAGATCTTGAAAAAGAAACATTCATCAAGAACAAGAGACTTCAATAAGAAGTATAAAGAAGAAGGTAAAAAGAAACCTAAAGACGTTACTTACTATGAATGTAAGAAATTAGATCACATCCAAAGTGAGTGTCCCAAACTTAAAAAAAAGTGCAAAGGAACAAAAGAGAAAATAAGGGCTTATAAGGCAAATTAGGATGACTTCTCTGAATCAAGAACAGAAGAGGAACAACAAGAAGCCTTTATTTTATGGCTCTTAAAAAAAAAAGAGGTACCATCTATATCTAATTCTTCTTGTGATGATGATGATATTGAAAACTCTATGGTAAGGAAACTCTTGCTTAAATGCAAAAACTTATTATCTAAGAAGAAGCATTATAAGCATATGAGTTATTTAGCCTAATAAAGGAATTAAAAAAAATTGAAAAATGAAATTTCTAATCTTAGTAAATTAAATGATAAATTATCTAATGGTTTGAAAACTTTAAATTCTTTAGAAGATCAACTTAAGAAAGCAAATGATGAAAATCAAAAGCTTTCTAAGGAAGTATTAAATTTGAAATATTCCATTGAGAAACTCAGTAAGGGAAAAAGTTTTTAAATAATATTCTTGACTCTAAAAAATTCCATGAAGATATAAATGGAATTGGATATACCAATGGAATAGCTTCCTCATCATCATCATATATTAATTTTGTTAAAGCCTCAAATAATTATGCTCCTTCTAACTCAAAACAAAATGAGACTCAAGCTTTTAAAGCTAAAAGATCTCATATGTCAAGCACTCAAGGAAAGTCTTATAAGACTAAACCTTATAGGACATAAAGAGGTAAGCATCATGCTAGGAAAACACAACCTAAAATGATTACATATACACTATACACAATAATCATAAGCATATTGCACAATATAATGCACCTAGACATATTGCACACACCGATTAAAATACATATTGTTATTGCCAATGCATGTCTCACACTATAACTCAAAAGAACTTTAAAAGACACACACCACAACATCAATAAAGGCATGCTTCACACATTAGGAATGCATATCCTCCTAGGAGAAATAAGTTTGCAAATGTTGAATGCTCATATTGTATGATCAATGGACATACCAATAATGTGTGCTTTTATAGAAGATTGCACATGAACTTACTTCCTACGAACTATCTTAAAACTAACAAACCTAGAACAAGAAAGGTTTGGGTTCAAAAGAATTCTTAAATTATCTTATGTAGGCGTGCTTGAAGTCCATAAGATAAAAAAGCAAATGGTATCTTGATAGTGGATGCTCAAGGTACATGATGGGAGATAAGGAGCAATTCAATAAGCTTGATGCTAAGGATGAAGGACAAGTTACTTTTGGGGACAATGCAAAAGGAAAGATTATTGGCATGGGAGAAATTGTTAATCCTAAATCCTTAACTATACACTATGTGTTGCTTGTTGATGGTCGTAAACATAACTTACTTAGTATAAGTTAATTATATGATATGAGAAATAAAGTCACTTTCTATTCTAGGAATTTCTTTGTTAGTAGTCTTAATGAAGATAAAGTAATTTTTGGTGGTGAAATTGTTGATAATGTTTATGTTATTGGTTTGAATAAGATTGATAACAAAGATATTAAATGTTTGATATCAATTTCCCATGACACATTGATATGGCATAGAAGGTTAGGACATGCAAATTTTAAGCTATTGAATGATCTTTGTAAACATGAACTTATGATTGGTTTACCTAAGCTTGAATTCACTAAGAATAAATGTTATGATGCTTGCTAAAAGGGAAAACAATCCAACTCCTCATTTAAGCTAAAAAATGTAGTGTCCACTTCTAGGCCATTTGACCTTATACATATGAATTTGTTTGGACCAACTAGAGTTGCTAGTCTCAGTGGTATGCATTATGCATATGTATTAGTTAATGATTAGTTTAGATTCACTTAGGCATGTTTCCTTGCTCATAAGAATGATGCATTTAAAGCTTTTGAAAAATTTGCAAAAAGAGTTCAAAAAGAAAAAGGTTTTTATATTTTTTCTATTAGAAGTGATCATGGAACCAAGTTTGAAAATGAATTTTTCAAAACCTTTTGTGATGAAAATGGTATTTCACATACATTTTCTTCTCTAGAAGTCCACAATAAAATGAGGTAGTTGAAAGGAAAAATAGAACTCTTATGAAAATGGCTAGAACAATGTTTTATGAGTATAATTTACCTCTATAATTTTGGGTAGAAGTCATTAACATGCCTTGCTACATTACAAATAGATTTTTCAAAAGACCAATTTTGAATAAAACTTCTTATGAGCTCTAGAAAAATAGAAAGCCCAAAATCCCATATCTAAGAGTATTTGGATGTAAGTGCTTTATATTAAATACTAAGGATAATCTTGGAAAATTTGATTCCAAATATGATAAAGGAAGTTTCCTAGGCTATTTTATTTCTAATAAAGCATATAAAATTTTTAATAAGAAAACTCTAGTAGTTGAAAAGTCAATACATGTTGTATTTAATGAATCAAACTCATTAGTCGTAGAAAGGATATTTGTAATATTGATGATTATGTAGGTAATGATGAGATTATGGAAACTCAAAAAGAAAATGCTAGTAAGCCTTTAGAACTTAAAGGTCCAAGCAAAGAGGACAATGAGGAAACGTCTCAACCTACTTTAAAGGATGAACTTCCAAAGAATTTAAAATTCAAGAAAGCTTATCCTTAAGACCTCATTATAGGTGACTCTACAAAAGGGGTAACTACTAGATCTCAATTAAAGTCTATTGTTAATTTAGCCTTAATTTCTCAAATTGAACCCAAAAATATTGATAATACTTTATGTGATGAATTTTGGGTCCCTATTATGCAAGAAGAGTGTTGACCTTAGAAATAATAAATCTTAATTTTTATCTTAACAAACTTAATTTTAAGCATTTAATTTGTTTGTTTAAGTGTGTATAAGTTAGGACTGCATTGGAAGTTAAAATGAAGTATGATTATCTTGGGCTGATTCAAACTCTTAGATTCAAGGAAGCTTTTGACATCCTTAGAGCTTTATAATGAGAAAGTTATCTTCTTTACATTTTAAGTAGACATCTTTAGCTTTCTAAATTAGGTTTGCTTATCAAAATTTGAGTTCATATGGGTATGTAAATATTAAGTCGAAATCAACATATGCAATTGCCATTTCAGATTGCACAACTCTTAGTATTTTACACATATCTTGAGCTATAGAAGAAGTCCAATTAAGGTGATTTAAAATGATATGGAAAGATAAGTCAAATATTTACAACTTTCAAGAAGATAGTGTGGGAAAATTTAGACATCTCTAATAGAAAATCATGACTTCAACTTGTGCACAACTGTTTGACAGTAGTCTACATTTTAAATTGCACAACTCTTAGTATTTTAGATGTATCTTGAGCTATAGAAGTCCAATTGAGTGATTACAAATGATATTAAGTTCTTAATTAAATATTTACAACTTTCATAAAGAAAGTTTAAGAAAATTCAAACATCTCCAATAGAAAATCATGGCTTCAACTTATGTATAGCTGTCCAATAATAGTATACATTTTAGATTGCATAGCTCTTAGTATTTAG
Organism: Mallotus nudiflorus; assembly: GCA_947683625.1. Classification (NCBI taxonomy): domain Eukaryota; kingdom Viridiplantae; phylum Streptophyta; class Magnoliopsida; order Malpighiales; family Euphorbiaceae; genus Mallotus; species Mallotus nudiflorus. The sequence continues at coordinate 703,109 of CANTUR010000102.1, read as the reverse complement.
ACATATATTGGGGTATAGAAGTTTAATTAAGGTAACTAAAAATGGCATGGAAAGATAAGTCAAATATCTATAACTTGTATGAAGAAAGTGTGGGTAAATTCAAATGTCTTTAGTAGGCAATCACGGTTTCAATCCATGCATAGCTATTTGATAACATCACTTTCAATAATTCAAAATTATAAACATTGAATTCAAAATATAGATGTTGGGAACATTATTTGCACCTCCAAAATTTTTGTGTGTTTGTCTATATAAACACCTCTAGAGCTAAATGGAAGTTAAGAAACTTGTTTATCATTCATTCTTTCTTAAGCATTCAATTGAGCTCTTAAATTCTCTTAAAAAATTATTTGTTTATATAACTCTTATGAGATTTGGTTATATGTTAGAAATAAAATTTCTCTTCATCTTAAATCTTAGGATAAATTAGAAGGGAAGTGAGATTTATTTCTAAGGGAATTGGTTTAAGTGTTGTCCATTGAAACACTTAGGATTTGGTTTTTGAGTGAGCCTTGAAAACTCAAGTTGTAAGGTTGTAAGAATAAACCATAAAACTCTTGTGTAATCTCAATCTTGTCAATAAGATTATGGGTGATTGAAAATCCTAGGTTGGGGATAACTTAGTTGAAGACATAGGATTATTGTTGAATCTGAATTCCTTAAATTTTTGTGTTCTTCATTCTTCCTTCTTAACTTCCATTCAATTCTTGTAAAGAATTCATTTAATTTCTCATTTTTATTTGATAATCCTATTCACCCCTACTCTAAGACCCTTTTAAATTGGTATTAGAGCTTGAATTATAGGTACTTCATTGCTAGAATACAAGATCATAGAGAGTAAATCACAAAACATCTTTTCTTTTAAACCATTCTTTGATGGTAGTGACTATTTGTATTGAAAATTCAAAATGAAATTATATCTTAATTATGACTTTAGAAAACTTTGGGACATTGTCCTAAGAGATTGGGAACCACCTATAACTGTCATTGATGGTATGGTAACAACTATTACAAGAAGCCAATGGAGTATTGATCAAAAGCAAGAAAATCATAAAAATAAAAAATCTATAATTGCTCTAGTCTCTTCAATGACAAGAGAAGTTGAGGCAAGCTTCAACATTGTATGTCGACCAAAGAAGTGTGGGAGACCATAGAAAACCACTATGAAGGCAACATTCAAGTAAGAATCAAGAAGGTTCAAATTCATATGTATGAATATGAACTCTTCAAAATGAAGCCTTATGAATCAATCATGGAAATGAAAAACCATCTCAATGCTCTCCTCAAAACCCTTAAGAAACTTGGAAAAAATTTCTCTAAGGAAGAAGTAAACAACAACATTCTAAGAATCATATTTAAGAAGGATTGGGAATCTCGTGTTACTTCAATTGAGGAAGCTCAAGACCTCTCCACTCTATCAACCGATGTGCTCATTGGTAAGCTCTTAACACATGAGCTCACTATCAAGCAACAAGGTGAAGAATAAGAATATAAAGAAGAAAAGAAAAAGACCATTGCTTTAAAAGCTCTTCAAGAAGATAGTAAAGAGGAAAGCATCAAAGATTCTAGTGATGAAGATGGTGTTATTGCCATGCTTATTAAGAACTTTGAGAAGTTTTTGAGAAAGAAAAACTTCTCAAGAATAAGGGACTTCAACAAGGAGTTCAAAGGAGATGGGAAGAAGAAAACTAAGGAGGTTACTTGCTATGAATGCAAGAAACTGGGACATATTAGAAGTGAGTGTCCTAAACTTAAATTCAAGAATAAGGGATCAAAAGATAAGAAGAAGGCATTCAAAGCTACTTGGGATGATTCCTTTGAATTTGAAGAGGAAGAGGAACAACAGGAAGTGGCCAATCTTTTCTTCATGGCCCTTGAAAATGAAAATGAGGTACCATGTACTTCTTATTCTTCCTTTGATGATTGTGATAATTATTGTGATAATGATGATGATGAGAACTCTATTATGAGCAAATTACTTGTTAAATGAAAAAGTTTATTATCTAAGAAGAAACATTATAAGCATGAGTTAGGTAGCTTAAATAGAGAATTAGAAAATTTAAAAATTAATTTTGCTAAACTTTTGAATCAAACGAAAAACTTGTTAGTGATGCAAAATGTTCTAATTCTTTGGAAGATCAATTTAAGAAAGAAAATGATGAAAATCATAAGCTTTTTAAGGAGGTCTTAGAATTAAAGAATTCCATTGCTACATTAAAGAGAGGAAAAGAAACTTTAGATAGTCTTCTTAACTTTAAAAATTTTCATAGAGATACTTATGGAATTGGATATAAGAATGGAATATCTTCATCATCTTCATAATACATTAATTTTGTAAAAGCTTCACATGATTCCAATCCTTCAACCTATAAATCAAATAAGACTCAAGCTTTCAAAGCTAAAAGATCTCATGCATCAAATAGTAAAGGAAAGTCTTTAAGATTCATCCTTCATTAACATAAAAAGGTAAGGCTTAAACTAGAGCACCTTAACCCAAGCATGCTTATATGTAAATTAGACACAATTATAATAGGCATGCTATATAATAAAATGCACATAAACATGTTACACATAATTATCAAAATACATATCACCATTGCTAATGCATGTCTCACTTAATGACATAAAACAATAAGAGATACACACAACACCAAAGGCATGTTGCACACACTAGAAAAACATTTTATCCTAGAAGGAATAAATTTGAAAATATTGTATGTTCTTATTGCATGATCAAAGGATATACTAACAATGTGTGCTTCTATAGAAGACTACACATGAATTTACTTCCTAAAAATTATCTTGAAACAAACTAACCTAGACCAAGAAAGGTTTGGGTCCAAAAGAGCATTTAAATTGTTTTGTGTAGATGTGCTTGAAATCCATAAGAATAATAAGAAAGTGGCATCTCGATAATGGATGTTCAAGGCACATGACAGGAGACAAAGAGCAATTCAAAAAACTTGATGCTAAGAATGAAGGACATGTTACTTTTAGAGATAATGCAAAAGGAAAAATTATTAGCATTGGAGAAATAGGTAATCCTCAATCCTTATCTATACATCATATGTTGTTTGTTAATAGTCTTAAACATAATTTGCTTAGTACAAGTCAATTTTGTGACATGGGAAATAAAGTAACTTTTTATCCTAAATTTTTTTTTGTTAGTAGTCTTAATGAAAACAATGTTATTTTTAGTGGTGAAAGAGTAGACAATGTTTATGTCATTGATTTGAATAAAATTGATAACAAAGATGTAAAATGCTTAATGTCTATCTCCCATGACACATGGACATGGCATATAAGGTTAGGACATGCAAATTTTGAGCTTTTGAATGATCTTTGTAAATATGAACTTATGATTGGTTTACCTAAGCTTTAATTCACTAAGGATAAACCTTGTGATGCTTGCCAAAAGGGAAAACAATCCAATTCCTCATTTAAGCTAAAAAATGTAGTGTTCACCTCTAAGTCACTTGAACTTATACATATGGATTTATTTGGACCAACTAAAGTTGCTAGTCTCAATGGAATGCACTATGCATATGTATTTGTTGATGATTACTCTAGATTTACTTAGGTATGTTTTCTTACTTATAAGAATGATGCTTTTAAAGCTTTTGAAAATTATGCTAAAAGAGTTTAAAAATAAAAAGGTTTATGTATTTCATTTATTAGAAGTGATCATGGAACCAAATTTGAAAATGAATTTTTCAAAAAATATTATAATAAAAATGGTATTCTCATACATTTTAATCTCCTAGAACTCCTAAAAAAATGGGATAGTTGAAAGGAAAAACAGAACTCTTGTGGAAACGGCTAGAATAATGCTTCATGAGTATAATTTGCCTCTATACTTTTAGGCAGAAGCTGTTAACACATCTTGTTATATTTCAAATTGAGTTTTCAGAAGACCAATTTTAATTAAAACATCTTATAAGCTATGGAAGAATAGAAAACCTAAAATCTCATATCTAAGATTATTTGGATGCAAGTGCTTCATATTGAACACTGTAGATGGTGAGGTTTAGCACGCATCCAAGATTTTAGCAATCATGACATTGTTTGAGCTCAGGGCTCTAGAGAACACACTAACCACTATCACAAAGACATGGCATGGAGATGAGGAGTCACCACCTAAGGTAATAATTAGGAAAAATCAAAAAATGGTGGTACTAAATTCCTTAAAAGAAAACTAGTACCATAACTAAGAGATTCTGGGTACGGAATACTAACTTGTTTCAGTCTCGTGTTCTTTTAGAATTACTTTATGAATTACTATTTTATCCTCTATTTACATGAAATTTCATATAAACCCTTAAAAAAAATCAAATCTAGGCAAACTAGTCATGAAATATACAAGTAAACAATGCATTCATCACAATCCCTATGTTAGTCTAATCTACATTAATTTTAATTAAATGAGCTAAATGTACATATTTTAATTTACAAGTGAACCTAAACACTAATGGTTCTATTTCCTTTTAATTAAATGATCCTAAGTCTATTTATTTTAATTCTAAAAATTGGCCTAGATCTACAAATTATGAAAAGTCTTAAATTAAATGGGCTAAGTCTAAATTAATTAAATTAAATTAGGTGGGTCTATGTCTAATTAACTGAATGGGCCTAAGTTATCTCTACCCTAAATCTAATTAATTATAGGCCTAAAGATGCATTTTAATTAATTAAACCTAAAAAAAACCTAAATTTAAATGTGTTAAAGCCTAATGTGGGTCTAGGCCCCAAAACATATAAACATAAGCAAAAAAGCCAAAAAATAATAAAATATATCAAAATAAATAACTAAAGATCAAAAAATTAATTTAACTTATTCTAAAAAACCCTAATTTAATTAAAGTGACCATAAACAATGAAATAAATAATCAATCAAGCAAACTAATTTTACCAACTTAAATCTAATTCAATTTTAATTAGACAACCTAATGACTTTTATAACCATTAATTTTAATTAATTACCCAATTAAAAACCCTAATTTAATTAATCAATTAATTAAAACAAAACATCTAATCGCACATACACAAAATTTCATTATTCCTATTATTGGGGCTATTACAATCAACTATTGAGAATAATAAAAAAGAAGAAGAATTGATAGAATCCCAAAAATAAATAAAAATAAGATAATTAAATAAAAACCTTGAAACTACATCTAACTACATCCATGGCATTCCATGAATTTAGTTCTCCAAGTATGATCATCATGTGATCTCTACCATAATCACTATCATAAAAGGGTAAAATAATGATTAGTGAATACAATTAAAATAAAAATTCAATAAAATTGAAATTCAATAAAATCAAAATAAGAAAAATAAAAGAAAGTAGGGAGAAGATAATGCATATTGATGTTTGTGAATGAATTGCTCCTTAGACTAGTAAGATCACCGTTATTTTTTTAGTAAGCCTTCAAAACTTATTATTCTTCTTCTCAAAAATCTCTAAACGAATAAATCACCAAGAGCTTTTTTTTTTAGAAAATAATAATTAGTATTGAGAATTGAGAGTTGAGTTCCCTTTCCTCTAGGAGCCTAATGTCATGGACCGTTTGTCATGACACGCAGGACTGCGCGAGATGCTTGCTAGTTGTGCTTAATGTGGGATGTAGGATAGCAAAAAGAGTGTGAGTACGTGCTAAGTAGTCATCCATTCCTTGGATGGGCATGCTGATTAGGCACCACACTGGTGGGGAGCTATCCCTGCTCCCCTGATGAGCCCATGGGAGGGTGAAACCAGTGAGCATCAAAGATGGAAAAGGCTTAACCTCGGGTATACGGGAGGCCCGGGGTGCCACATGGGTGAATGTCCCTATGCTAAAACTCTAAGCCCGTGACAAATGGTATCAGAGCCAGTTGTTTGCTAGCTGCGAGTTTTCCAAACGCTCTTTACCACACTGGTGGGTCAATGAAAGGAGTGCTCACAAGTGGGTCCTCTATAAAGAGATTGAGATGAGGACGAGTAGGTAGGAAGCCACAGTGAAAGTTCACCAAGCACTCGTATTCATACTGGCACACCCTGAGCAGCGGAGGGTAGTTGCAAGTGGATCATAGCCTCAGTGTAAGAGGGCGAGTAGGCAGGGAATTACGCATAAATCCTGGCTAATTAAAAACAAGAAGAGTCTTCCTCACGCAATGAGGAAGTTACAAAATTAAGTGGGGGAGAATGTCATGGACCGTTTGTCGTGACACACAGGACTGCGCGAGATGCTTGCTAGTTATGCTTAATGTGGGATGCAGGATAGAAAAAAAGGTGTGAGTACGTGCCGAGCAGCCATCCATTCCTTAGATGGGCATGCTGATTAGGCACCACATTGGTCGAGAGCTATCCCCGCTTCCTTGATAAGCCCATTGGAGGGCAAAACCAGTGAGCATCGGAGATGGAAAAGGCTTAACCTTGGGTATGCAGGAGGCCCAGGGTGTCGCACGGGTGAATGTCCCTACGCTAAAACTCTAAGCCCATGACACTAAGCTCTCTTTTTATAGGAAAAAATGAGAAAAAAAACCCTAAGTTCTACATGCTATATTTTTTAGTGTTTATCTATATAAACACCTATAGAGCTGAATGGAAGTTAAGAAACTTATTTATCATTCATTCTTTCTTAAGCATTCAATTGAGCTCTCAAATTCTCTTAAACAATTCTTTGTTTGTATAACTCTTGCGAGAGTTGGTTATGTGTTAGAAATAGAATTTATCTTCATCTTAAATCTTAAGATAGAATAGAAGGGAAGTGAGTTTTCTTTCTAAAGGAATTGGTTTAAGTGTTGTCCATTAAAACACTTGGAATTTGGTTTTTGAGTGAGCCTTGAAAACTCTAGTTATAAGGTTGTAAAAGTGAGCCATAAAACTCTTGTGTAATCTCAATCTTGTGAATAAGATTATGGGTGATTGAAAATCCTAGGTTGAGGATAACTTAGTTGAAGACGTAGGATTGTTGTTGAATTCAAACTCCTTAAATTTTTGTGTTTTTCATTATTCCTTCTCAACTTCCATTCAATTCTTGTAATGAATTCTTTTAATTTCTCATTTTTATTTGATTGTCCTATTCACCCCTCCTATAGGAATTTTTTCAAAGAGTTAAATTAATTTAAGAGAAAGAAGGTTTGGAGCTTGGTTCCTAGACCGAAACATCATCCTATTATAGGTGTCAAATGGGTATTTAGAAATAAGATGAATGAACAAAGTGTCATAACTAGGAATAAAGTTAGACTAGTAGCTAAAGGTTATAATCAAGAGGAAGGCATTAATTATGATGAAACCTATGCCCTTGTTGGAAGGTTAGAAGCTATTAGAATGCTACTTGCATTTGCATCATTCATGGATTTCAAACTTCATCAAATGGATGTTAAAAGTGCATTTTTAATTAGTTTTATTGAAGAAGAGGTGTATGTTAAACAACCTCTAGGTTTTGAAAGCTTTGATTTTCCAAATCATGTATTTAAAATTTCTAAAGAATTATACGGATTGAAATAAGTTTCGTAGAGCTTGGTGTGAAAGATTGAGGAACTTCTTATTAAAGAAAGGTTTCTTTAAAGGAAAAGTTGATACAACTCTTTTCATAAAGAAATCCAAGCATAATTTATTAATTATTCAAATATATATTGATGACATTATATTTGATGCTACTAACCATTGCTTGTGTGGGGAATTCTCCAATTTAATGCAAAGAGAATTTGAGATGAGTATGATGGGTGAACTCAAATTCTTTCTTGGACTAAAAATCAAGCATTGCAAAAATGAGATTTTCATAAATCAAACCAAGTATACAAGAGACTTTCTCAAGAAGTTTGGCATGGATGGAGCTAAGATAGGTAAAGTTCCAATGAGCACCACAACCAAACTTAACAAAGATAAGAATGACAAACTAGCTAATGAAAAGAAATTTAGAGGTATGATTGGATCCCTTCTTTATTTAATTGCTATCAATTAAGTCCTTGAGAGTCTCATTTGAATGCTATCAAAAGAATTTTCAAATATCTTTGTGGTATAATGCATTTAGGACTTTGGTATCCTAGGAGTTCAGCCTTTGACTTGATTAACTATTTTGATGCGGACTTTGTCGGTAGTTTACTAGATAGAAAAAGCACTTCTGGAACTTATCAATTTTTAGGATAATGTTTAGTTTCTTAGTATAGCAAGAAACAAGTTTCAGTTGCCTTGTCCATTACTAAAGCTGAATATATTACAACAAGTCTTTATTGTTCATAAGTTTTATGGCAAAAACAATAGTTGTTAAACTATTTTATAAAACTTAATCACATTTCAATCAAATGTCACAATACAAGTGCTATCATCCTTAGAAAAAATCCCATTTAGCATTATAGAACTAAGCATATAGACATTAGACATCATTTCTTGTGTGATCATGTTTAAATTGGTGATATCTCTCTTGAGTTTGTTGATACAAATAATTAACGTGCAAATATCTTCACCATAATGAAGAGAGATTGAATTTCATTAAGCATTAACTTGGCATGATAGATGGTTCTAGTTTATCTTGATTTTATATTTAATTGATGGTTGAACTATTTTCATGTGAAATCATGTTGTGCTTATTGATTACTTTGATTAATAAATGTTTTGATTTTGATCTTAATTTTTTTATGGTCATCAGTTTATATTTGATTTATTTTTTTATATTTCCTTTTGCATTTTGTTAAAGGAGGAGAAATAATTTAATTTTGCATGTGTATATAGTTTTTTTAACATGTGTACTTAGTTTTTTTTTAATTTTAAAACTTCCTTAAAAAATGTGTTTATGTTAATGACATATTATATTTTTGTTTGATATAGGAGGAGAAATTTTGTTTAAATTTTTTCATGCATATTAAAATTGTAAGTATGGTTAATTTTGTAGTACATCATATGTGAAAAAAGGCATTGTTTTGCTTATTTTATTTATGTATGACAAAGATTTTATAAAGATTTTTGTGTATTTTTGTTTTCATTTCCCTTTATATCTCTCTCTTCTCTTTTTGTTTTTGACAAAGGGGTAGAAATATATTTTATTTTATTATTTGTTACTATAAAAGTGTATAATATTTTATTATTGTTTTTATACATGCATAATTCATGCATAATTTTTTCTTGGGAATTGTTTGATATTTGATAAGGCATGAATATTTTTACAAAGATTTGGTGTATCTTTGCCTTATTCCTATAGCAATTTTGGTCCCTTTAGGTTCATTTCGCTTTATATATCTCTCTTTTCCTTTTGCCTTTGTACAAAGAGACAAAAATATGTTATGGATAATTTGTGTTTATTTTTTTTAATATGCTAAGTGCTATATAATTGATTAGCTAGCTAAGCTCTATATGATCATATGATAGTTAAGCTCGTCTAGCATCAACATTATTGTTATATGTACTATTTTTTTGGATGCATTTTAGTGGTACTATTTTCATATATGTTTGAAATTATTTTCTCATATTGTCTAGCATTTATTTAAATGATCATGTTATCACATTTTATGTTTTTAATAAATTTGTCATAAAGATGCCATGTTTTTATCCCTTTTGCTATATTTTATATTGTTTCTATTTTTTTTCAAGGGGAATAATCTATAAATTTATATTTCTTATCATGTCCATATTCATAGGGGGAGAAATAAAGAAATATATTTTATTTCATTTGGTATCATTATTATCACAAATATTATCACACACTTTACTTTGTATTATTTTTTATCGAACTCAAAATAAGTTTGTCAAAACCAAAAAGGGGGAGATTGTGGACCTTAGCAATAATAAATCTTAATGATCTTAACAAACTTAATTTTGAGAATTTAATTTTTTTTGTTTAAGTGTATATAAGTTACAACTCTAATGGAAGTTAAAATAAAGTACGAATATCTTATGCTGATTTGACCTTTGAGATTCAAAGAGGCTTTTGACATCCATAGAGCTTTATAATGAGAAAGTTATATTCTTCACATTTGAAGTAGACATATTGAGCTTTCTGAATTGAGCTTACTTGTCAAAATCTAAGTTCCTTTGGGTATGCAAATATTGAGTTAAAGTCAACATATGTAACTGCCATTTTAGATTGCACAGCTCTTAGTATTTTGAAAATATCTTGAGCTACATAAGTTCAATTAAGATGATTCAAAATGATAGTCAAATATCTACAACCATTATGAAAAAATTATATACAAATTTGAATGTCTCTAATAGAAAAACATAGTTTCAACTCGTGCATAGCTATCTAATAGTAGTCAGTCATTTTAGATTGAATAAATCTTCATATTTCAAAAATATCTTGAGCTACAGAAGTCCAATTGAGATGATTTAAAATGATATGGAAAGATAAGTCAAATACCTATAACTTTTATGAATAAATTATAGGAAATTTTGAACTTCTCTAGTAGCCAATCACAGTTTCAACCTGTGGATAGCTGTCTGACAACATTAATTTCAATAATTCAAAATTATAAATGTTGGATTCAAATTATAGATGTTGGACACATTATTTGCACCTCCAATAGCTATATTTTTGAGTGTATACCTATATAAACACCTCTTGAGCTGAATGGAAGTTAAAACATTTTTTTGCTTATTATCATTATCTACCTTTACATTCATTAAAGCTATTAAATTCTCAAATATTCACTCTCATTTATAACTCTTATGAGGGTTGGTGTGTGTTAGAAATAGAATTTCTCTTCATCTTAATCTTGGGATAGATTAGTAGGGAAGTGAGATTTGTTTATAAAGGAATTAATTTAAGTGTTCTCCATTGAAACACTTGGGATTTGGTTTTTTAAGTGAGCCTTGAAAACTCATGTTGTAAGGTTGTAAGAGTGAGCCATAAAACTCTTGTGTAATATCAATCTTATGAATAATATTATAGGTGATTGAAAATCTTAACTTGAAGATAAGTTAGGTGGGGATGTAGGATTATTGTTGAATCTGAACTCCTTAAATCATTGTGTTCTTCATTCTTACTTCTCAACATTTATTCGATTCTTATAAAGAATTATTTTTAATTTTGATTTTTATTTAATAGCTTTATTCACCCCCCCTCTAGGGCATTGTCAGTATGTGCTTTGCTTCTTATTGCCATCTATGTCTTAATCATGTAGAAGATAGCACTCATCTTTTCATTTGCTATCCCTTTGGTTCTTCTATTTGGACTGCCATCTCTTCCCTTGTTGGTAAAATAATTCATACCTCTAGGACTCTCCTAGATTTAGTTCATGATGCAATGCAAAACTAATTTAGTTCTCAAAAAGTAGTCTTTTGAATACAATAATTATCAGTGGATTGGTTGTTATTTGGAAAATTTAAAATGCTTTATTATTTGATGATGAAGCCCAAACATTCATTCAACCCTTCGATTTGTATGGAATTTCATTAAAGACTCTGATTTCTTCTACCTTGGGAGAATGTTCAATTCCCTCAATGATCTTCATATTCTTAATCTTATACACATAAAAGAGATTTTAGGAGCTGCACTAAAAATAATTCCTATGACTTGGAAACCACCTCCAGCGATGTGGATCCAAGCCAATATTAATGGGTTAGCTGCGGTTCTCCAGGTGTGGTTTCTACTGGTGGGATTTTTAGAACTCCTTCAACATTTCTGAGAGGGTCTTTCATGTTCTCCATTGGAACTTATTATGCTTTTAGGGCCGAACTTTGGGTAGCAATCTATGTTGTTCATATTGCTTGGATAAAGGGATGACATTTCTTATGGTTGGAGTTTGATTCTTTCTATGTTGTTCATCTTTTCAACACATGGTCTATGTAGGTTCCGTGGAAAATTAAGTATTAATGGCTGCAATGTCTTCATTTTGTGTCTTAAATGAACTTTCATGTGTCTCACATATACAGGGAAGGAAACAGAATGGCTGATGCTTTTGCTAACCATGAAGTCTCATATACTTATATTTTATAATGGAACTTAGTGCCAAGTTTTTGTAATAAGTTGATTTGTGATGATTTTAGTAGGCATAAATCTTATAGATTTTGTTAGATTCTTAGAGGAATCTTATTTTCTATTGTATCTTGACAATTATTTATTTTTTTAATTCCATTTTTTATTAGAGAATAGAAGCGTGATGCTAATGCTAAAAGGGTGCTAACCTAGTTGAGATGCTCGGGTGCATTTCTGATTTCTGGACTCTAGTTTTTTACTAAAAAAATTAAAAGGTTGTTAAAACCCACTTTATTATGACCAATTTAGTTATCGGTCGCTATAACTTGGTCGCTAAAACCCATTTTTCTTGTAGTGGGGAAAAAAAGATAAGATTTTTCATATAAAGATCAAGAATAGATGCTAGCTTTAAATAATTGAATTATTGAGTTTAATTTTAATAATTAATTATTAGCTAGCAACAACTTTCGAGAAAATCATAAGTGAACAAATTGATGCAAAGAAAGAAACTTAATATGATAAATCATGCAAATAGGAAACTTTTAAGTGAAATAAATTTACTAATTTTAATTAATTAATTAATTAAATGAATTTCAATAATCAATAATAAATTATTAAATAGCATATAATTAAATAAAATCATATATGATGCAAATAGAATTTTTCATAAACACCAAAAAATTTTCATAAATTACAATTATAATAAGGTTCAACACTAAGCAATTAAATGTAAAATGGTAGCACAAGAATTTGTAAAAGCATGCGATCTCAAACATAATTCAAGTAATTAAGCATACAATCAAGGAAAACTAGAGCCATTTATCATACTAATCTTATGCTTAATACAATTCAATCTTTCATCACAAAGTGGCTTGGTAAAGATGTCCATTAATTAGTTATTTGTATTAACAAATTCAAGATGAATATCACCATTTTGCACATGATCAAGCAAGAAATGATGTTTAATGTCTATATGCTTGGTTCTAGAGTGTTGAATAGGGTTCTTGCTAAGGTTTATAGCACTTTTATTGTCACTTTTAATTGGAATGTGATAAATATCAATGATAGTCCATTAGTTATTGTTTATGCCATAAGACTTATGAGCAACAATAACTTGTCACCACATATTATACTTCAATAGTGGATAAGGCTACTATGATGTACTTCTTGCTAAACCAAGAGACTATGCAATTTCCTATAAATTTGTGTGTTTTGGAAGTGTTTTATTGGCAATGTCCATATCCAAATAATTAATCAAGTCAAAGGTTGAACTCCTATGATACTAAAGTCCTAAATGTAAAGTTCCACTAAGATATTTGAAAATTCTCTTATTAGCATTTAAATAAGAATCCCTAAGATATGATTAAAACTTAAAATACAAGCATGTAGTAAATAAAATATCTAGCCTAATTACCATTAAATAAAGTAGGGATGCAATCATACCTCTATAGCGCTTTTCATCAATTGGTCTACCATTCTCATCCTTATTGAGTTTGGGGGTGGTGCTCGTAGGAGTCTTACTTGACTTAGCTCTATCCATACCAATCTTTTTTAGAATGTCCCTTGTATACTTAGTTTAGTTGATGAAGATTCTATTTTTTCATTGCTTGATTTGAAGTCCAAGAAAGAATTTGAGCTCACCCATCATACTTATCTTAAATTCTCCTTGTATTAGCTTAGAAAATTCCTCACAAAAGAAATGGTTAGTAGCTACCAAATATAATGTCATCAACATAGATTTGAATAATAAGTAAATCATGTTTGGATGTCTTTATGAAAGAGTTATGTTAACTTTTCCTTTAAAGAACCCTCGCTTGCTTCAATCCATATAATGCTTTTAAAAGCTTAAATGCATGATTAGGATAATTAAAACTTTCAAAACCTGGAGGTTATTCAACATACACCTCATCTTCAATAAATTCATTTAAAAATGCACTTTTAACATCCATTTGAAAGAGTTTAACATCTATAAAAGTAAAAGGAAATGGTTATGCAACAATTAAGTGTGGTGAGCACATGCCTTAGATAATGTGAAATTTCAAAAATTTCACTTGCATAACCCTTCATCACATGAAGACTTCCATTCCCATAGATCCATTTTGCATTTTAGACATAGCTAAACTATAAATCAATATGTAAAATAACAACCTAGGAAGTCTAAGTTTAAGAATACTTACTATCTCCTAAGTTTGATGCAGACCACAAATATTCTACAAGCTTTGGATTCTTTGGTTCAACTCTTGAATCAAATGCTTAGCCTCCCAAGTGTTAGGCCTTTAGCTTGAAACACCAAAGCTTCACCAATCACCTTCTTGCCATGATTTGGTTAATAGCAAGTCCTCTCTCAAATGACCCTCACAAATCTTGCACTAATTTAATCTCCTTGTAAGAACACTAAAGTTTATGTTTACCAAATGTTGTTTCTATTTTTTATGTCACTCTATCTTCTTTGTAAATTTCTTAGGCCATATATATAGAGAAAGCAATCATGTCATGACATCATCCATGACATCATAAGCAAACCTCTTGACATTATTAATGACATCATAAGCACACCTTTTGACATCATCGATAACATCATAAGCAAACCTCTTGACATCATCAATGACACCATAAGCACACCTCTTGAAATTATCAATCACATCATAAGCATGCAACTTGACATAGTAAATATACAATTTATATAAGTAACTCACTAGTGAATAAAAGAATAATGTAGAAAATACATCTTATGTATAATGTCTACATTCATTCTTTACACTTAATCATGTAACCTAATCCTTATTTTTGCCTTAGTCAAATTTATACACACAATAGATAATGTGTGCCTAACATGACAAATTAGCCATGGTCAACATTATATACTTAAGTTATAATGTGTGACTCATACGACAAGCATAATAAGCCAAGCTTAACACTTATCATGCCTATAGTCAACATTATACACATAAAGGATAAGGCATGCCTAACATGACAAATTTTGACTAAGTTATGTTCACATGGATTTAGGATTGGTAATTGGGCCAACATTTGGCCCAAGCCCAATCTATTATACAAATGGGCCTAGATTAGGTTCATGAGCTTTCTCATTATTTTGGATTAATCTTTGGTCCAAAATTCTTTGTGCTTAGGCCCAAACTCTTGGGCCATTAATCCAAGCCTAAATAAAAATAACATATATATTATTAATTTAATACTTTAACTGATATCTCATTTTAATTAAGTATAAATTAATAATTAAACCTTTTACTTGGATTGGATTTCATAATATGTTAGAATCATTTCTTAAAGCATAAATCTAATTCCACTAATCTTAATTATTTGATTAAACACTTTAATCAAATAATTAGATTAATATTAATGATGATTTGGTGAAACTCTTTTAGGTGTGACTTACTATGTCCATGTCAAATTGGCAATGAGAAGATAATATCAACACCTAATATTATTTGAAACTCGTTTCAAGTCTAAATGTGAAAATCCCAATTATGCACATTTAGTTCTCATAAGTTGTGAGTGACCACCAACATCAATATCACAACTACCCGATTAGAAATTAATGTATGTATTGATTCATATGAACCCTTTGGTCATAATTATTGTACACTAAAATCCCTTCATTATAAGATCATGATATAGCCTAGCATCATGGTTTAGTCAAACTCTAATAGTTATATCATATGAACTCATCTCAAGTTCTATAATTGATAAAATATAACCAACACTGAAACTCCCTTAATTCGTGTCATATTTGTCTTGGCCAGGAACTTATTGATTAAGAAAGAACTTAGATAGTATAGGATCTTATCCCGGTTTAGTCCATGCAATGAATCCCATCTTGGCTGAACACTCATACTTACACTTAACCGACTAGAGCCACCACATGCCATATACCTATGTATGATTAACATAAGTATATAAGTGGTAATAAACCTTAACCACTAAAATATGGATGGTCGTGTTACCTCAGGTCAAATGACTATATGCGTCATTATGATCTAGATTGTGATTGTTGACTATAAGTGAATTTCCATGCAATCACAAATCTAATGTCATGTTCGACCCATCCATCACATAAGTATCCACATGTCTATTATAATATCTTATGTCAAGTAGTATGAGACTCACTACCTCCCTATTAATATCATATACTAATCAAGGAAAATAGATAGAGGTATTACCCAAATATTAATTAATCAACTATGAATAATTTTATAGCATATGTACTAAATAAATATGTAGCTCATATTATCAACTCTTGATAATAAATTTATTTAATATTATGCTAATGGATAAAAATTCAATTAAATAAATACCTTAAATAATAGAATATTATTTTATTACCATTTGGGATAATTTATAATGTAAAATATGTAATTGGCCTCTAGGGCATACCACCTATGCTAATAGAAAGATGCAAATGCAAGTAGCATTCTAATAGCTTCTAACCTTGTAATTGGGGCAAAGGTTTCATCATAATCAATGCCTTCCTCTTAATTATAACCTTTGGCTACTAGTCTAGCTTTGTTCCTTATTATAACACTTTGTTCATCCATCTTATTTCTAACACCCATTTGGTGCCTATAGTAGGATGATGCTTAGATCTAGGAACTAAGGTCCAAAACTTGTTTCTCTCAAATTGATTTAACTCTTCTTGCATAATAAGGACCTAAAATTCATCATTCAAGGCATCATCAACATTTTTAGGCTCAATTTAAGAAATGCAGGCTAAATTAATAATGATTTGAGTTGAGATCTAGTAGTTATCCCTTTTTTAGTGTCATTAATGATGAGATCTTAAGGATATTCTTTCTTGAATCATCATTCCTTTATGAGTTCATCCTTCAAAGTAGGTTAAGGTATCTCTTTACTAACTTCCTTTATAGGTCCTTCAAGCTTGAAAGGTTTGCTAGCATTTTCTTCTTAAATGTTCATATTCACAAGCTCATTTACAATAACATCAACACTACAATCATCGTTTCTAGGATCAACTGGGTTAGATTCATCAAATATAATATGCATTGACTCTTTAACTACTAGAGCTTTTTTTGTTAAATTCTATATAAGCTTAGTT
This sequence comes from Mallotus nudiflorus, assembly GCA_947683625.1. NCBI lineage: Eukaryota > Viridiplantae > Streptophyta > Magnoliopsida > Malpighiales > Euphorbiaceae > Mallotus > Mallotus nudiflorus. The sequence goes on along the minus strand of CANTUR010000102.1, from coordinate 686,141 downwards.
TGCATAACCTAGGAAAATTCCTTCGTCGGCTTTAGAATCAAATTTCCCAAGGTTGTCCTTAGTGTTTAATATGAAGCACTTGCATCCAAATACTCTTAGATATGCAATTTTGGGTTTTCTATTGTTCCAAAGTTTATAAGAAGTTTTTTTTAAGATTAGTCTTTTAAAGACTCTATTTGATATGTAGCAAGAAGTGTTAATGACTTTTGCCTAAAAGTATAAAGGTAAATTATACTCATAAGGCATAGTTCTAGCCATTTCCATTAGAGTCCTATATATATATATATGTGTGTGTGTGTGTGTGTGTGTGTAAATTTAGCATTTTTATTATTGTTTTTGCATTATTTTAACATACTATTTTTGTTTCTGTCATTTTAAGGATTAGGTTATTTCATCTTTGATAAATTTGCTATTTTTATCATAAAATTAATGTTTTATGGTAAAAATTGCACTTTTATCACTTTATTATTTTTTATTATATTTCTTGCATTTCTATTATTTTTATTGTTTTTATTTCCCTTTTTGATAAATTTGTTATTTCAATAATAAACTTCACATTTTTATAGTGGAAATACTTTTATCATTTCTATTTTCTTTTATTGCATGTTTACTATTCTTGCAATTTTTATTTTTCTCTCTTGATAACTTCATTATTTTTATTATAAAGTTCATATTTTTATAGTAAAAATAATATTTTTATCACTTTTATTATTCTATTACATTTTTTTTATTATTTCCATTCTATTCTCTTGATAAATTTACTATTTTTATCATAAAGTTGATATTTTTATGGTGAAAATAGTATTTTTTTATCATTTATTTATTCATCTCATTTGCACTTTCATTATTTTTATTGCCTTCATTATCTTCTTTGGTAAATTCATTATTTTTATATTTTTATGTCATGAAAATCCCATTTTCATAATAAAAATGACAACTTTGCACCAAAATAATGCATAATGCATTTTCATTATCATCCTTGCTTATTTGTTTAATTACTTTTTATTATGTTAATTATGTATGAATGAAAAATATATATAATTGTCATATATGTGATGTGTGCTTTTATGTGTGTGAGAGCTAACATTTGTTTTACAGGATTACTAGAATATGAATTTCTTATTTCATTTTCCATTTTATTATAATTAATAGAATAGAAAATTTCTAAGGCAATGTAATCCTTAATCCTAATTCCCCCCCTCCCTTTTAATTATTTTGGATGTATTTATCAGAATAGGCTTTTTCCAAGGGTTGTAATCCTTAATTCCTTTCCCCTGTTCTTTTTATTTTATTTATTTGTGCATTTATTTCATGTTATTATCTCTTGCATGCTTGCTTATGTGTTATGTTCTACTTGTTACTTGTTTGCATTATTACTCACCTAATTAATGTGATTTTTCAATACATGGGAATCATATTGCATTGTATAGCCCTGAAAGTGCTTCAAGTAAAAACACATTATATAGCCCTAAACAGGCTTGAAGTGAAAAAGGGGTATTGTATAGTTTTGAACGGGCTTAAGTAGAAACACACTCTATAACCGTAAACAAGCTTCAAGCATGAAGGGGTACTATATAGCCATGGATAGGCTTTAAGCATGAGCACACTATATAGCCATGAATAGGCTTTATAGTGTGATGTTTGAAAGTCATTATGCATGTAAAAACTTTTTAAGTGCATCTGAAGGCTTCAAGCAAAATAACATTGTATAGCCTTGACCAAGCTTTAAGTGTTGAGTTTTGAATACTATGATGCATGTTAAAGTTGTTTATGAATACTGTGTAGCCTAATTGGGACTTCAAGTAAAGCAACACCATGTAGCCTACTCTAAGCTTTAACTGAAGGTGTTCTATAATTCTCAAAATTGTGGTGCATGTAAAATTAGAATACGATTTGGTTTTTGCAACCGTAATGCATGTAAGTTTTGTTTATGATTTTGGTGGTATATCCTCATCAAAGAGAGGTGTGTATCAAGAACTTTGGGTGACCTTGGTTGCAGTAGCCTTATTTTGATGTAGCTCTAATCATTACGTCGAGATTTGAATGATAATTCTTCATTAAGGATGTTTTTGTTTCTAAATGGAGAGTGAGCATCCTAAATGACTATATGAGGGTTCCTCAAAATGAGACCATTAGGAATTATGATGAATATGACAAATTTTATTACTAGAACATTCTCCTTATTAGGCACACATGATTGATCATATTACTTATTTTCGTAGGACTTTTTTCCTTTCAAGCATTCCTTGCCTTTCCAATATTACTCAGCATGAATGTTGTTAAAGAGTATTTAGATACTCTTACTCCTTTTTGAAGCATTAGAGTAGATGCTTTTCTATAGTACTTTCCCTTTTTGGCTAATCCATACCTTTCTCACGTTACTCAGCATGAATTCTGCTAAGGGATCCTTCGGACATTCTTACCCACTTTAAGCATTATAGTAGATTGAGCACGATTTTTTATTTATTCTAGTTTAGAGGTTCACTATGGTAATTATGTGATGTTCGAGCATTACAATTCCTTACAATTTTTTTAATGAATCCTCTTCCCTTCATGAGGTTATTAAGCATTAGATTGATTAAAGTTCAAGAATCTCAAATCAAAATTATGACAAAATTTTAAATCTTCATCAAGATATGGCAATGACTATCAAAATTGATAAGTAAGTCCTTTTTACATGCCTTCTCTCAGTTTAGATTTGCTTCAAAAAGGATGAAAAAAGTTTAATAGGATGAATGTATGCCTTTGGAGCCTTCTCAGGGCCATGGGATGCTTTCAGTGTCTTTTGGGAGCTTTATTGAGCTCTAATGGGCCACACAAGAGCAACCCATGAATGTGGGTCTTATGGCCCATCTGCATGGGTCACGACCTACACTCGTGGGTCATGGAAAGACACACTGAGCTAGAGCTTCTAAAAGCCTAGATTTATTATTTTTACTTTATTTTTCACTTATTCATTCTCTCTCTTCCTTTAGATTTTTTGGAACTTTAGGATTTCTGTTCTTTATTTTTTCTATATTATACCCATGCAAGGTGATTTTGGTGGTGTCAATCCCGAGCACTATAGTGGGGTTGATATGAAGATTAACATTAATGTGGAGGATCTAGAGGTAAGTGATAGTGCTCATTTGATGCCTATGCTAGCACATCAAACTAGGCATATGGTCAGTCGAGGCCAGTCGATTCATCTAGTCTTACACTTATATGCACACATTTTGACACTCCACTACTAACAAGTTAGTACTGAAAACAATTTTGCTTCTTTTTTTTGTTTAATGCTTCATACTCTTATATGTATTTTTTTATAATATTTTTTGCAAGACAAAATAGAATAAAATAAATTAGGATGTGAACTTTACTATTCATTATATGATACTCCCCTTTGTTAGGATGAGCTTTGCTGCTTGCATGTTCTGAGCCATAGATAGTTTGAGAATTTTCTCGTATGCTTTTACTAGGGATTGATTTTAGGATCCTTATAGATATTTTACTTTTAAGATGCATATTTAATTTTGAGATTTTTCTTAGAATTCTCTTATAAGCAAATGAAAAGAAAATAAGTAGTTAGGATTTATCTTGTTATTTTTAGATAAAATTTTCAGTCAAAAAATTATTTTTTCTAACTTCCCTTATTGGTGTAGGATTCCATCCTATGGTCACCTGTAAGTAAAAAAATATTCAATGTATGTTATGAACATTTTTAGTTAGGGATCATGTTTTACTAAATTTCCTTTTCATTAGGGCATAGTGACGCCCTTAATGTTGCCCAATAGCTTTAGCCGAGATAATATGCTTAGGGAGTCATAGGATCAGGTACACAGTTTAGGCTTCAATTGCATGATAAAGGGATTATCAGGGGACTCGTAGGTGCTAAAGAGTTATCAGGCAGCCATAACTACCTTAATTGAGAGGTGGTCAAACTGCACACATACTTTCCACTTTCAATTCAATGAGATGACAATCATACCCTAGACTTCACTGCGATCACTAAGTTCTCTTTTCCTGGCCAGCGGGTGTCATTTGATATTGCTGATGATCCTATAGTCTTATTGTAAGCACCCAATTTTGGGATGATACAGTGTGGATGCAATAAAGGAATTCAATGATGAAAATAATACAAATAAATATTCAACACTTGAAGTTTGAAAATTCAAAAGCCTAAATGCATTTTCAAAGGAACTTAATTGGTTTTTTTAAGGACTTAATTTTAATATTCCCTCTAAGGATCTAATTGAAAAGTTTAAATTCTTCCAAGGGTCTTTCTATAACTAAAAGTAAAAAGGATAAAAATTTTGTAATTTTGATTAGAATCTGTAATTTTCAATTCCGATAGGAATTACATAAAACTAATCGGAATTATGTAATTTTAATCAGAATTACATAATCCTGGTTGGAATTAGACATGTTCCATCTGTATTTTTTATTTTTTCAGTAAATAAAATTTTAGTTTTTTGAAATTTAATTAGTCAAAATAATATGATAAATCCCTTTTTCTAGGATTTATCTAATTTTTTTAGGAAATCAAAAGTCCTTATTAAACCAAAACTCTATCACTGTGAAGAGAGGAAGTCATAATATAATACATTTTTTTAGCAAGGGTTCTCTATAAACCTAGCTCAACTCTCCTAAAAGGGGACTTCTTCCTAAACATCTCCTCCTTTTACGCAGTTTTCAAATAATATTTTTTTGAGAGGTACCCAATTTTAGGATGATGAAGTGTGGATGCGATAGAGGACTCCAATGATAAAAATATTATAAATTAATCTTCAACACTTGAAGTTTGAAACCTCAAAAGCCTAAATGCATTTTGAAAAGAATTTAATTATTTTTTTAGGACTTAATTGTAAAGTCTTCTTTAAGGACCTAATTGAAAAGTTTAAATTCTATTAGGGGTCTTTTTATAATTAAAAAAAGATTAGAATTCTGTAATTCGGATTTGAATTACATAAAATCGATTGAAATTACACAAAAGTCATTAGAATTATGTAATTATAATTGGTTTTATGTAATTCCATTCGGAATTAAATATTTTTCATCTATTGTTTTGATTTTACAATAAATAAAAATTTTATTTTCTGAAATTTGATTGGTCAAATAATATTATAAATCCCTTTTATAAGATTTATCTGAATTTTTCAAGAAATCAAAAGTACTTATTAAACCAAAACTCTATCATTGTGAAGAGAGGAAGTCATAGTATGATACGTTTTTTAGCTAGCGTTTACTATATAAACCCAGCTCAAACTCTCTTGGAGGGGGACTTTGGAGGAGGAGCAAAAACTTTAGAAAAAGAAAATAATTTTTTTAGGACTTCTCCTTCTTCTTACATAGCTTTCCCATAAAATTTTCTTGAGAGGTACTTTTTGAAGAAAAATAGTAGACTTTTGAAAGAAGAACATCAATCATTGAAGACCCATTTAAAAGCAATGGTGATTTATACTAGTATGATGAGGGAATTAATATTGCATCCATACCATCATCTCTTCTCCTACTTTAATCTATTTTTTATTTGATTATTTTCGTTGTATTTAATTTTAACTTTATTTAATTTTTGTTGTTATTTTATTTATTCAATAATAATTGTTTATTTTTATGTCTGTGTTGGTGATTATGGAGAGAGTTACATAATGAGTTCACTTAAAGAACAAAATCCATGAAGATCCATGGAATGCCATGGACTGAATCTTGTAGTTGAACATAGTTTTTAGGTTTTTCTTAAATTATTTTTTTTAATATTTTGTTGGTTGTTTTATTTTGTGTTTAGTTTTTTTTTGGGTTATACTAATTTTTATTTTCTTACTATATTTTAGTAGATCATTGTAATAACCCCAATAGTGGAATTAATGAAATCTTTTATGTGTGATTGTGTGCTTATTTTAATTAATTGGGTAGTAAGATTAGGATTTTAATTGGGTGATTAATTAAAATTAACAGCTATAGAGATAATTAGGGTTTTTTTAATTAAAATTGAATTAGATTTAACTTGATAGAATTAGGGTTGTTTTTCAATGTCACTTTAATTAAATTAGGTTTTTTTTAGAAGAAATAAATTTAATTGATTGCTCGATCTTTCATTTGATTTTTTTTTTGTATTCTTTTATTGTTTTTGGGCTTGTTTATTTATTTTTATGTGTTTTGGGCCTCAAACCCATGTTAGACTCTAACTCCTTTAATTAATTTTAGCTTTAAGTACTTCTTTTTGACCCATCTTTTAATTAGCCCATTTCATTTAATTAGGTACAGATTTTAATTAATTAAAATTCATTTTAGGTCCATAATTAATTAGAAATTAAGTTAGAGATAATTTAGCCTCATTTAGTTAATTAGATATAGGCCCATTTAGGTTAATTAAAATTAATTTAGAATTAGCCCATTACATTAAGCCTCTTTTCCATAACTTATAGATTTAAGATCACCTTAGAATTAAAACATATAGAACTAGGCCCACTAATTTAAATACATTATAATTTATAGATTTAGGCTCATCTTTTAGAATTAAAATAAATAGACTTAGATTCACTTAATTAAAATTAAATAGGAATTAGGCCCATTAGTCTTTAGGGTCAATTGTAAATTAAAACATGTAGATTTAGCCTATTTAATTAAAATCAATATACATTAGACTAACTTAGGGATTGTGAATTTAAATGAATGCATTATTTACATGTATTTTTCATGACTAGTTTGCTTGAAGTTTATTGTTTAAATAAGGTTTTGTATGAAATTGCATGTAAATAGAGGGTAAAATAGTAATTCATAAAGTAATTCTAAAAGAACTTGAGACTGAAAGAAGTTAGTAGTATGTAACTAGAATATCCTAATTGTGGAGCTAGCTTTCTTTTAGAGAATCGAGTACCACCATTTTTAGATTTATCCTAGTTATTACCTGGGTGGTGACTCCTTATCTCCACACCATGCGTTTGTGATAGTGGTAGGCGTGTTCTCTAGAGCCCTGAGCTCAAATAATGTTGTAGTTGCTAAAATCTTGGATGCGCACTAAACCTTGTCATTTATAGTGGCGACTCCACTAGGGATGAGAGATACTAATTCTACTTATGTTATTTAGAATCATTTATTAATTATTATTGTATTCTTGCATTCATTCTGCTTGTCCTTATTAACCAATGATGTTGGTTTATGGTTCCATGATTCTACTAGCTTTATGGGATTATAAATTGGCTAACCATCACTCTTAGTCTTAACTCGATTCAAGAGAGATTACCATACTCATCTGACCAGAGTCTATAACCCAAGTACTAAAGGGGGGTAGTCTTCTCTTAAGTTTGCCAAGGATGTTGGGCCCCTTTGACCTTGGCCTATAACTCAAGTCTTAAAAGAAGGCATCTTGCTAAGGGAACCTTAACCTTTTCCACCAAACTCGGATCATGTAATGGCCTAGTTACTTCCGTTAGGACTACCCAAATTGCTTGTATTTATTCACATGAGGTATTTTTATCTATAAAGGCCTAAGCCTATACTTTAGAAGCCCATTTGGGTTAATAAAGATTGGGCTAATCTTTTATACCCAGAAATGTTGTTTCTATGTTTTACTACTTTAAGAGATTTGGCATACGCATTAGTTCTTGATATCCCCTATTGATATTAAGGCCAAGACAAAAAATCCTAGGAAATGAGACTCGCCATTGAATACGTGTGTAGGAGGAATAAGGTTGGAAGGATGTATGTACGCTTGACTTAACTTACTACTTACTACTTATTGTATGGCATGTGCATCATGCATATATGCATTTCATGCATTATACTAACACTTGTTTTTCAATCATCATAGATTCATCTAAGTTTTCCTATGCTTAGAATCGGAAAGGTGACAGACTAGTAAGAACAGATTCAAGCCTATAGTCAATTGCAAAAGAGATCCTTTGTAGACTAGAAAGGAGTCCTATCAATCTACTCTACCTAAAAGCTGCACAAACTCCAGCTAAACAAGCAAAAGAAATGGAACAATAAGAGGGAGGAAATTGGACCCTAGAGGACATCAAAGGGGCATTAATGAATGACATGAGAGCAATGATTCAAAATGAACTAAGATAAGTTCTGGCTAGATTAATGCCATTACCTACTGATGCACCTCCTATTATGGCCAATCCATATGTTTTGGGCGCACCATATGCTAACAACAACAACATTAGGGGGTAACCATTAATCACTGCAAGGAATATACCTATTGTGGAAATGAAATTAGAGGATGTTGAGAACTATTTGATTGAAAGAGTAAGAAGGGAATCCCTTAAGCAAGTTCAAGAGTTGGAATCCAAGCAGATGAAAGCACTGACTGAGAAGATGTCCAAAATGGAAGAATTGATGAGAGGATAGGGCATCAGATATTTGTTTCACTTTGATGATGTAATGCAATTTGAGGAAGATAAGCTGCCTGATAAGTTCAATATGCCACAACTGCAGAGACCCAAGGATCCACCTTAGTTAATATACAACTACTATAAGCACCACTGAGGCTCTTTTCTCAATAGTAACCAAGTTATTTGTACTATCCTTGGAGGGTATGACTGTTAATTAATATCATGGGTTAGAGAAGTCTATCCGAGTTGATGAGAGAGAATTGTGTATTGCTTTTCTAAAATAATATGACCACAATAGTAGGCTTGAAGTGTCTATCAAGGATTTATAATTAACCAAATAGAAGCCTAATGAATCATTTTTGAATTTTTTGACTAGATTCATGAATAAAGCGAGATTAATGAAAAAAAAGCTAGCTAAAAAGGATCAGGTTAGGATGATTGTTCAAAATATGTCACCTAATTTGGTTAAGAGGTTGCAAATAATGAACCCTAAAACATTTATGGACCTTTATGATGATGGTTTGAAAGCTAAGGAAATTGAGAGTGAGAAAAAGAATAGCTCTAGAACCATTGGTGTAGGGAACTACCCAACTGGGGGCACGCAGCAAGAAAGCACTAGTCGGAATGTTAAAGTGATGCTATATAAACACTAAGGAGATTCTTTAATTTTAACCAACCCTTGTCCAAAGTCCTAGATCATTTGATCTAAAAAGACCTCCTTAGACCCTTAACCATTTCCAAACTACAAAACCCAAATGTCCTAGCATATGACTCGAACAGTTATCACAAATTCCACCAAGTTGTTGGTCATTCCATAGACACTTGTACCCACCTTAAACACGAAATCCAAAACCTTATAGACTTTAGAAAAATCATAGACCCTGAAAACCCAAGCACTAGAAATAATCATTTTCTAAACTATTAAAATGTTCCACCCCTAACCTCCATGATGATTAACTCAGGAATAAGTGAGGAAGAAGTGCTAAACTCCTTCAAGGACCTAGACCTTAAAACTAATGAGAAATCTTCTAATGCCCCTAAAGATATGGAAAGAGTAGAAGATTTGTTGGGACAACCTTCAGGCCAATTTGATTACAAGGTGTTTTACTCCAAACCACCTTCTTTTGACATACCCTTCAAGTCAATTGTGCCTACAAAATGGGTGATGAGTTTGATGATGAGAAGCTGCTAGACAAAAAAGAAAAATGCACAGTTAAGGTATAGAAAGATGAAGTCATGGAGACAGTTGGCGAGAAGATGCAAGAATAGTAACTATATCGGCCACCTAAAGGATAGACACTATAAGACTCAGCATCCCTAGCATCTAGAATAGGAAACAAATTTTCTTATTATCTGCTTTAAATAAAATTTTAGTTTCTCTAGAACTTGTTTTGTTTTAGTGGTCGATGATATGAATTCTGATCATGCATACTTATGTAATGTGACTCATAATGGTAATGTTCATTATGATATTGATTGCATCTGCATGTTTGATGTAAAAATTCAATTCAATTAGATTCATTCAGCATGGGCACAAATGCAAAATTAAAGAGCATTCATGTATCACATGATATAACTTTTAAAGAGAGAAAATTTGAAAAAAAGAAATAAAAAGAAAAGTGAGAGAGCATATGAAGGACTAATCAAGTAAAAATTAAGGAAATAAAAGTAAAAGAGAAAAAAAAAGAAAAAGAATAGTAAGGTAAAAATTAGAGAGAAAAATTTAGGACTGGCTAATAATAAGAGTTGTACTATGTGATGTAATAAATATTTTCATTTTTTCCTTAATGAATGAGTAAAATTGAATTTGAAATTTTTGTTTAAATATCGCATATTCATCATTATCATACTGCATAAGTATCTGAATGGAAAGACAATACATAATGAAAGATAAAATCATAGTTATGAGATCACTATTTTAGTTATGTTCTCCCTTATTGTCACCCCTCTATAATTCTACTTGTAAGTCTAGTGTCTCTTTGTACCTAAAGAATCCAAATGGTCCAATAATTTGCATTGCAAATGTTGTCTTAAAATTATTGTTGCATCAGTATCAAACCTCATATTCTATTTAAGAGTCCTTTGAAGAGCAGGTACAATTGATTTAAGCTTCAAAAACTCTCTTTAGTTAGTTCACTCACTCCTTTGCATCTTCAATACATGAGATTACAACTAGTGGGGTTGGATTAATAGCAGCAATGAACAAACAAAATTTCTTACACACATGGAAAAGACCACCAGAATAGCGTGGATGAATTCATAATGAAACTGAGGGCAAAAAGTGACTCAGCGGGCAAGCTGGGGATAGAACAGTCAATCCACATTCACACAGTGAAGATGGAACACTGAAATAAAATAGTTCTAGGGGCAGAAAGAAGTAAAGTATAAGGAATAACCAATAATTCATCAGTATAGCACAACCTAGTCATCTATCTAACAAACTATATCAAAAGCTCTAACATCCGAAGTACCAACCTTAAAGCATCTAATGCTCAAACCTATAAGTTACTGACAAAGCACTTCATTCTTACACTCTAAGATCAACAATATAGCTATGTTCTAAACAAAAGTCCTATTAGGATCATGCATGTCATACATAATATGCATATACTTGTATACATTTGTTGTGAAATACTTACTTTGTATAATAAAGTCGTTGAGCCTAGGCAAGATGGTGCAAATACTTTGCTACTAACATTCAAAATTAGTGCTATAAAAGTGCAAAAAGGTAGTCAAAATGTTCACATATGAAGGAATAGGGTAACACTATCAAAGTGAATGTGATACTTAACTGGACTTTAAATAGTAAAAGTCTCATAAATTATGGGCCCATACAGTAAAGGAATATCACCGATAGTGATACTTGTAGAAGCATCATCCTAGTGACCTCAAGAGGCTAGATAGGATGTTGAAGCTCCTCAAATTCAACATCCATCTCCATAGTCTCATTTGGAGCATCATCCATAATATCTCTCTATAACAGTTAGACTAGTGTAGGGTGTGGAATATGGTGATGAGAAGGCCGAACATATCAGTAATACATTTGTCAACCTAAAAAATGGAAAAATGCACTCAAAACTTAAAATGAATGCACTCTAAAAAAATTATTTGATTAAGAAATTAGATCTCTAACTCCTAAACTTTTTTATAGGAGATATCAAGAAGAGGAATGAAGCCCTCTACCATAGCATTAATGGAATGGCAGAAATACAAACGCATTCCAAATCCACAACTTCAATGGTGGAGTATCATGACCTTTGTGATTATAGACATCATCACCACAATTAAAAGGGAAGAATGCAAAAGAATAGCATTGCATTTTGACAAAATCTCTTCACTTGCAAATAGACCATACTAACTTATAGTATTTTGTACAGGGAAAAACAAAAGTGAATGAAAAAGATGAAAGGAATCGATACATCAATAAGAATGGGTAAGATACCAAATGCCAAACACTCGTTAAGAAAATAAAGGAAAGTAACAGAACTATATTTCCTTAGATTCTGTAATAAAGTACAATCTCAATAATAAATTCCACAAATTGAAGAGAAATTCTCATGTGCAAAACTTTATCTTATGAATTTTGATCATAATGACTCTTTTTTATTAGACTTGCAGAATTTAGATAATTAGTTAATAACTTTATGCTGAGAGTTTATAAACTCTAATCAATCTAATGTTTGCTTTGCACCCAACGAAGGGAAGAAAATGCAAAAACAAAATCGATGGACTTGCAGTATAAATTGCTTGAATTTCAAAGTATCATTTTAGTCTTTTGAATGATAAATGTGCATATAATCTACTCTAATGCTCAGAAATGAGTATGAGTACAAAATCCCTTGGTGGTATCCATGCTAAGTAATATGAGAAAGGTAGGGGAATACTAAAAGGAGAATAGAAATAAGAGCAAACATAAGTTACTCTAATGCTAAAAAATGAGTAAGAGTATCAACGTGAACCTTTAGTGGTATCCAGGCTGAGTAATACAAGAAAGGTGGGGGAATAGTAAAAGAGGACCATGCCAAAAAAATTTCTCTATTTACTCTAATGTTTGTAAGAGTACGAGTATCCAAAGGACCTTTATAATGGAATCCATGCTGAGTAATATAATAAAGGTAGGGGAATACTTGGATAAGGAAAAAAGCACAAAAATAACTCAGAGACTATTTTAATACTCAGAATTCGATCTTTTAATGCTCAATTTTCATAAGGTTTTTTTACCAAATTCTTCCTAAAATTAGGTATGGAAAGTAAGCTCTTCACTTGGCAAAATAATATGCTCTTAGTGTAAGATGATTAACAATATCTTTAACTCTTGCAAATTGCAAATAAATGATAGTCATGAAAATCAAAATTAGTGAGATTCGTTGAGTGCATGCTATCTCGTGATAAAGTGATGAATTTTCTTATAAAAGAGTACCTTTTATAACAATCATAATTTTGAACTAACTTCAAAAAGTCTTCAAGAACAATAAGTCTAGAAGAAGTAGATAAACCCAACATATGGAATCAACACTAGAGCTAACAAGTTAATCAAAGTCAGCAAGCAATGAAGGCAATTGATCAAACCAATCAGCATAGAAATTGAAAGACAATCATCATAAATTCCAATTAGTTAGCTTAATTGATTAATACAAAATCTCAAAATCCTAGTCAATGTGAAGTTCCGATGTTATGTTTGCATTTTGCATACACTGCACTTCATCTCAGTTATATGTTACATAGTAGTTATAACGCAATTTTCATATTCACTTTGTTATATGCTACACAGTAGCCATAACATAGTTTTCAAACCCACTTTGTTATATACTATGCAGTAGTTATAATAAAAATTCTAAACAATCATAACTTGCTAAGCACTACACAGTAGTTATAGCACACTTTTAATCCAATTGGCTAGACACTATATAGTAGTTTAGCACATTTCAAATCTTTTTGACAGATGCTCCACTGGACCTATAACACCATTATCACAATTTTCTAGATGCTCTATAAGATCTATAGCATATTTGTCTTTAGCTATACACTACACAGTAGTTATAGCATATTTTCACTAAACATTCAATAGGAAATATAACAAAACTTTCAATCACAATTACTAGATGTTCCATATGAACTATAGTACAATTTGCTAGTTATTACATAGTAGTTATAACATATTTTCACTCGACGTCCCACAAAGAATATAGTGAAAATCATAATCACTAGACATCCCAAAAGGAATATAGTGAAAATCATAATCATTAGATGTCCCATAAGGAATATAGTAAAAATCACAATCACTAGACATCCTATAGGGAATATAGTGAAAATCACATAACTAGACATCCTATAAGGAATATAGTGAAAATCATGACCACTATATGTCCCATAGGGAAAATAGTAAAACTTATGACCACTAGACGTCCCATAAGGAATATAGTGAAAATCACGATCAACATTATACGTCAAAGTATAGTTTATTCTTTGATCAACACTACATATTAGAGTGTAGTGTATTCTCAAATCAATAGTATACGTTCGAGTGTAGTCAACATTATACGTCTGAGTATAATGTATCTTTTCAATACTATACATTCGAGTATAGTCAACATTATACGTTCGAGTATAATGTATCTCTTTCAATACTATACGTTTAAGTATAGTCAATATTATACGTTCGAGTATAATGTATCTTTTTAATACTATACATTCGAGTACAGTTAATATTATATGTCTAAGTATAATGTATCTTTTCAATTAATACCATACTACATCCGACTATAATGTATTTTTCAAAATACAATATATGTCCGAGTATAGTGCATTTTTAACCAATACTATACGTCTAAGTATAGTCAACATTATACATTCGAGCATAACGTATGTTTGAAAGCAAATCGTTGACTGGTGCAAATTTGTGCACAAATGGTTTTCAAAAGGTTATCCAATGGTCCGATTGCACATTTATGACAAAAATTACATATTATGCCATTTCAAACTCATGAATCAAATTGACATAATTGAATGCACAATTTACGCATGTTTGAACGCAAAACGTGAACTCATACAAATTTGCGCACAAATGGTTTTCAAAATGCTATCCAATGTTCCATTCACATATTAGCAATAATGAGTACATATTCTGGCATTCTAATCTCATCAATAGTATTGATATATTACTGAATGCACTAATTTGTGCACGTTTATGCATTTTAGAGCGCAAAATGTGAACTTGTGTCCAAGTTGTGCATAAATCATTTGAAACGTGTTTTCCAATGGTCCAATTTCATATTTACTTGAAAAATTACAAATTATATCATTCCAAACTCATAAATCAAATTGACGTGATTGAATGCGCAATTTGCGCACTTTTGCGCTTGTTTGAACACAAAACGTGAACTCATACGAATTTGTGCACAAACGATTTACAGATGTTAACCAATGCTTTGATTGCATACTAATAATACTAAATACATACTCTAGCATTCTAAGCCCATAAATATTATTGATATTATTGAATGCACAGTTCTGCACGTTTATGCATGCTAGAGCGCAAAATGTGAACTCATGCAAAGTTGTGCATAAATTATTTCAAACGTGTTCTCCAATGGTCAAATTACATATTTATATGAAAAATTATAGATTATTATATCATTCCAAACTCATAAATCAAATTGACATGATTGAATGCACAATTTGTGCATGGTTGAACGCAAAACGTGAACTCGTGCAAATTTGTGCACAAATGGTTTCAAATCGTTATCCAATGTTTTTCCAATTGCATATTAACAATAATAAGTACATTTTATAGCATTCTAGGACCATAAATATTATTGAATGCACAATTTGTGCACGTTTATGCATTTTAGAGCACAAAATGTGAAAACGCGCAAAGTTGTGCATAAACTATTTCAAATGTGTTTTCCAACAGTCCAACTGCATATTTACAAGGAAAATTACAAATTACTATCATTCCAAACTCATAAATTAAATCGAAATAATTGAATGCACAATTTGTACGCATTTGTGCATGTTTGAATGCAAAATAAAATGTGAACTCGTGCAAATTTGTGCACAGATGGTTCCAAAGAGGTTATCCGACGGTCCAATTGCATATTTATGAGAAAAATTACAATTTATACCATTCCAAACTCATAAATCAAACTGACATAATTGAACGCACGTGCATTTGCGTATGTTTGAATGCAAAACGTGAACTTGTACAAATTTGGGCACAAATGGTTTTAAAAATGTTATCCAATGTTCCATTTGTATGTTAGCAATGATGAGTACACATTCTAGCTCTCCAAGTTCATGAACATTGTAGATATTATTGAATGCACAATTTGTGCACGTTTATGCATTTAAGAGCGCAAAATGTGAACTCGTGCGAAGTTATGCATAAATTGTTTCAAACTTGTTTTCCAATGGTCCAATTGCATATTTGCAAGAAAAATCACAAATTACAGTACTCTAAAGTCATAAATTGAATTGACATAAATTGAATGCACAGTTTGCGCACATTTGTGCATGTTTGGATGCCAAATGTGAACTCATTCAAATTTCCGCACAAATGGTTTTAAAAATGTTATCCAATGTTCCATTTGCATATTAGCGATCATAAGTACATATTCTAGCATTATAATCTCATAAATACTGTTGATATTATTGAATGCGCAATATGCGCACGTTTATGCATTTTAGAGCGCAAAATGTGAAAAGTTGTGCATAAATTGCTTGAAACGTGTTTTCAAATGGTCCAATTGCATATTTACGAGAAAAATTACAAATTACATCATTCCAAACTCATAAATTAAACTGAAATAATT
This sequence comes from Mallotus nudiflorus, assembly GCA_947683625.1. Classification (NCBI taxonomy): domain Eukaryota; kingdom Viridiplantae; phylum Streptophyta; class Magnoliopsida; order Malpighiales; family Euphorbiaceae; genus Mallotus; species Mallotus nudiflorus. Next base: position 670,012 of record CANTUR010000102.1, on the reverse strand, counting down.
GAATGCAAAATTTGTACGCACTTGCGCATGTTTGAAAGCAAATCATTGACTGGTGCAAATTTGTGCACAAATGGTTTTCAAGAGGTTATCCAATGGTCCGATTGCACGTTTATGACCAATATTACATATTATGCCATTCCAAACTCATGAATCAAATTGACATAATTGAATGCACAATTTGCGCATATTTGAACGCAAAATGTGAACTCGTACAAATTTGCGCACAAATGGTTTTCAAAATGCTATCCAATGTTCCATTCACATATTAGCAATAATGAGTACATATTCTAGCATTCTAATCTCATCAATAGTATTGATATATTTCCGAATGCACTAATTTGTGCACGTTTATGCATTTTAGAGTGCAAAATGTGAACTTGTGTCCAAGTTGTGCATAAATCATTTGAAACGTGTTTTCCAATGGTCCAGTTTCATATTTACTTGCAAAATTACAAATTATATCATTCCAAACTCATAAATCAAATTGACGTGATTGAATGCGCAATTTGCGCACTTTTGCGCTTGTTTGAACACAAAATGTGAACTCATACGAATTTATGCACAAACGATTTACAGATGTTATCCAATGCTTTGATTGCATACTAAAAATACTAAATACATACTCTAGCATTCTAAGCCCATAAATATTATTGATATTATTGAATGCACAGTTGTGCACGTTTATGCATGCTAGAGCGCAAAATGTGAACCCATGCAAAGTTGTGCGTAAATTGTTTCAAATGTGTTCTCCAATGGTCAAATTACATATTTACATGAAAAATTATGGATTATTATATCATTCCAAACTCATAAATCAAATTGACATGATTGAATGCATAATTTGTGCATGGTTGAACACAAAACGTGAACTCGTGCAAATTTGTGCACAAATGGTTTCAAATCGTTATCCAATGTTTTTCCAATTGCATATTAACAATAATAAGTACATTTTCTAGCATTCTAGGACCATAAATATTATTGAATGCATAATTTGTCCACGTTTATGCATTTTAGAGCGCAAAATGTGAAAACGCGTAAAGTTGTGCATAAACTGTTTCAAATATGTTTTCCAACGGTCCAACTGCATATTTACAAGGAAAATTACAAATTACTATCACTCCAAACTCATAAATTAAATCAAAATAATTGAATGCATAATTTGTACGCATTTGTGTATGTTTGAACGCAAAATAAAATGTGAACTCGTGCAAATTTATGCACATATGGTTCCAAAGAGGTTATCCGACGGTCCAATTGCACATTTATGAGCAAAATTACAATTTATACCATTCCAAACTCATAAATCAAACTGACATAATTGAACGCACGCGCATTTGCGTATGTTTGAACGTAAAATGTGAACTCGTACAAATTTGTGCACAAATGGTTTTAAAAATGTTATCCAATGTTCCATTTGCATGTTAGCAATGATGAGTACACATTCTTGCTTTCCAAGTTCATGAACATTGTAGATATTATTGAATGCACAATTTTTGCACGTTTATGCATTTTAGAGCGCAAAATGTGAACTCGTTCAAAGTTATGCATAAATTGTTTCAAACGTGTTTTACAATGGTCCAATTGCATATTTGCAAGAAAAATCACAAATTACAGTACTCCAAAGTCATAAATTGAATTGACATAAATTGAATGCATAGTTTGCGCACATTTGCGCATGTTTGGATGCCAAATGTGAACTCGTTCAAATTTGCACACAAATGGTTTTAAAAATGTTATCCAATGTTCCATTTGCATATTAGCGATAATAAGTACATATTCTAGCATTATAATCTCATAAATACTATTGATATTATTGAATGCGCAATCTGCGCACGTTTATGCATTTTAGAGCGCAAAATGTGAAAAGTTGTGCATAAATTGCTTGAAACGTATTTTCCAATGGTCCAATTGCATATTTACGAGCAAAATTACAAATTACATCATTCTAAACTCATAAATTAAACTGAAATAATTGAATGCACAATTTGTACGCACTTGCGCATGTTTGAAAGCAAATCGTTGACTGGTGCAAATTTGTGCACAAATGGTTTTCAAGAGGTTATCCAATGGTCCGATTGCACGTTTATGACCAATATTACATATTATGCCATTCCAAACTCATGAATCAAATTGACATAATTGAATGCACAATTTGCGCATGTTTGAACGCAAAACGTGAACTCGTACAAATTTGCACACAAATGGTTTTCAAAATGCTATACAATGTTCCATTCGCATATTAGCAATAATGAGTACATATTCTAGCATTCTAATCTCATCAATAGTATTGATATATTACTGAATACACTAATTTGTGCACGTTTATGCATTTTAGAGCGCAAAATGTGAACTTGTGTCCAAGTTGTGCATAAGTCGTTTGAAACGTGTTTTCCAATGGTCTAGTTTCATATTTACTTGCAAAATTACAAATTATATCATTCCAAACTCATAAATCAAATTGACGTGATTGAATGCGCAATTTGCGCACTTTTGCGTTTGTTTGAACACAAAATGTGAACTCGTACGAATTTGTGCACAAACGATTTACTGATGTTATCCAATGCTTTGATTGCATATTAACAATACTAAATACATACTCTAGCATTCTAAGCCCATAAATATTATTGATATTATTGAATGCACAGTTGTACACGTTTATGCATGCTAGAGCGTAAAATGTGAACTCATGCAAAGTTGTGCGTAAATTGTTTCAAATGTGTTCTCCAATGGTCAAATTACATATTTACTTGAAAAATCACATATTATTATATCATTCCAAACTCATAAATCAAATTGACATGATTGAATGCACAATTTGTGCATGGTTGAACGCAAAACGTGAACTCGTGCAAATTTGTGCACAAATGGTTTCAAATCGTTATCCAATTTTTTTCCAATTGCATATTAACAATAATAAGTACATTTTCTAGCATTCTAGGACCATAAATATTATTGAATGCACAATTTGTGCAAGTTTATGCATTTTAGAGCGCAAAATGTGAAAACGCGCAAAGTTGTGCATAAACTGTTTCAAATGTGTTTTCCAATGGTCCAACTGCATATTTACAAGGAAAATTACAAATTAATATCATTCCAAACTCATAAATTAAATCAAAATAATTGAATGCACAATTTGTACGCATTTGTGTATGTTTGAACGCAAAATAAAATGTTAACTTGTGCAAATTTGTGCACATATGGTTCCAAAGAGGTTATCCGACGGTCCAATTGCACATTTATGAGCAAAATTCCAATTTATACCATTCCAAACTGATAAATCAAACTGACATAATTGAACGCGTGCGCATTTGCATATGTTTGAATGCAAAATGTGAACTCGTACAAATTTGTGCACAAATGGTTTTAAAAATGTTATCTAATGTTCCATTTGCATGTTAGCAATGATGAGTACACATTCTAGCTTTCCAAGTTCATGAACATTGTAGATATTATTGAATGCATAATTTTTGCACGTTTATGCATTTTAGAGCGCAAAATGTGAACTCGTTCAAAGTTATGCATAAATTGTTTTAAACGTGTTTTCCAATGGTCCAATTGCATATTTGCAAGAAAAATCACAAATTACAGTACTCCAAAGTCATAAATTGAATTGACATAAATTGAATGCACAGTTTGTGCACATTTGCGCATGTTTGGACGCCAAATGTGAACTCGTTCAAATTTGCACACAAATGGTTTTAAAAATGTTATCCAATGTTCCATTTGCATATTAGCAATAATAAGTACATATTCTAGCATTATAATCTCATAAATACTGTTGATATTATTGAATGCGCAATCTGTGCACGTTTATGCATTTTAGAGCGCAAAATATGAAAAGTTATGCATAAATTGCTTGAAACGTGTTTTTCAATGGTCCAATTGCATATTTACGAGCAAAATTACAAATTACATCATTCCAAACTCATTAATTAAACTGAAATAATTGAATGCACAATTTGTACGCACTTGCGCATGTTTGAAAGCAAATCGTTGACTAGTGTAAATTTGTGCACAAATGGTTTTTAAGAGGTTATCCAATGGTCCGATTGCACGTTTATGACCAAAATTACATATTATGCCATTCCAAACTCATGAATCAAATTGACATAATTGAATGCACAATTTGCGCATGTTTGAACGCAAAATGTGAACTCGTACAAATTTGCGCACAAATGGTTTTCAAAATGCTATCCAATGTTCCATTCACATATTAGCAATAATGAGTACATATTCTAGCATTCTAATCTCATCAATAGTATTGATATATTACTGAATGCACTAATTTGTGCACGTTTATGCATTTTAGAGCACAAAATGTGAACTTGTGTCCAAGTTGTGCATAAATCGTTTGAAACATGTTTTCCAATGGTCCAGTTTCATATTTACTTGAAAAATTACAAATTATATCATTCCAAACTCATAAATCAAATTGACGTGATTGAATGCGCAATTTGCGCACTTTTGCGCTTGTTTGAACACAAAACGTGAACTCGTACGTTTGTGCACAAACAATTTACAGTTGTTATCCAATGCTTTGATTGCATATTAACAATACTAAATACATACTCTAGCATTCTAAGCCTATAAATATTATGGATGTTATTGAATGCACAGTTGTGCATGTTTATGCATGCTAGAGCGCAAAATGTGAACTCATGCAAAGTTGTGCGTAAATTATTTCAAACGTGTTCTTCAATGGTCAAAATTACATATTTACATGAAAAATTACAGATTATTATATCATTCCAAACTCATAAATCAAATTGACATGATTGAATGCACAATTTGTGCATGGTTGAACGGAAAACGTGAACTCGTGCAAATTTGTGCACAAATGGTTTCAAATCGTTATCCAATGTTTTTCCAATTGCATATTAACAATAATAAGTACATTTTCTAGAATTCTAGGACCATAAATATTATTGAATGCAGAATTTGTGCACGTTTATGCATTTTAGAGTGCAGAATGTGAAAACGCGCAAAGTTGTGCATAAACTGTTTCAAATGTGTTTTCCAATGGTCTAACTGCATATTTAGAAGGAAAATTACAAATTACTATCATTCCAAACTCATAAATTAAATCGAAATAATTGAATGCACAATTTGTACGCATTTGTGCATGTTTGAAAGCAAAATAAAATGTGAACTCGTGCAAATTTATGCACAGATGGTTCCAAAGAGGTTATCTGACGGTCCAATTGCACATTTATGAGAAAAATTACAATTTATACCATTCCAAACTCATAAATCAAACTGACATAATTGAACGTATGTTTGAACGCTAAACGTGAACTCGTATAAATTTGTGCACAAATGGTTTTAAAAATGTTATCCAATGTTCCATTTGCATGTTAGCAATGATGAGTACACATTCTAGCTTTCCAAGTTCATGAACTTTATAGATATTATTGAATGCACAATTTGTGCACGTTTATGCATTTGAGAGCGCAAAATGTGAACTCGTGCAAATTTGTGAACAAATGGTTTCAAATCGTTATCCAATGTTTTTCCAATTGCATATTAACAATAATAAGTACATTTTCTAGAATTCTAGGACCATAAATGATGGGAATTGTAGGTTTCATCAATTAACTCCCCAATAGCAAGAATACTATGATAAGTTGAATTAGAAGAAAACTAGAAATTACCAATTTAATCCACAAATTCGGATCGTTCAAAGATTGAAGTAAGAAGATAGATGCTACTTAACCCCTTTACCAACAAGGATAAAGATACTAAGATAGACTTTGAATTTCCTCTTATGCCACAAACAAGAAAGTTTGATAAATAAAAAGAAAACAAAGATTTAGATTTTGACACCACAAGCTAGAATAAAGCTTGATAAGTCATAAAGTTTATGCAAGAAATTAAAGACAAAATTCCTCACAATAAAACTCAAACAAAGTTATAATTCATATATCAAAATCATTCATGCTACAAAAGAAAGAAAAAGGACTTGTTTATATAGAGTACAAGTCCATGCACACACTACTAAAATAGACTCACACACATAGGATTAATTTTACTCTTAAATGGCCTTAATAACCACCACCCACATTAATAGCCATTACTTGGTATTAATTACCCCATTAACTCTTAATAACCACTACCCACATTAATAGCCATTACTTGGTATTAATTACCCTATTAACTTATATTTGGTGGCTACATGTAACCCTAATTGTTATTAATACAAAAACAAGTTAAATATTATTCCTTGGGCCTCCATGGATGCTTTATTGGGTTGAAATTATTGGGCTTTCCAGATGTCCCTAATTAAACACAATATGGCTTCTTGAAGCTTCTTGAAGCTTCTTGGATTTGGACCTTGTGATTGGGCTTCTTATACTATTAATGGATCTTGGATCTTTTTAGGCTTTGAACTTAGATTCACATCATTCCCCCTTTCTTCAAAAGGATTTGTCCTCAAATCAGCTCCATCATCTTTATCACCTATATCAAACAAAGACAAGTCACTAACATTGAAAGTAGCACTAACATTGCCATACTCACTTGGAAGTTCTAGCTTGTAGGCATTGTTGTTGATGCGTTGAAGCACTTTAAACGGACCATCTCCTCTTGGCATAAGCTTTGATTTCCTTTGGTTAGGAAATCTTTCCTTCCTCAAGTGCACCCACACCCAATCTTCGGGCTCAAAAATGACTTGCTTCCTCCCTTTGTTGTGTTGCTTTTCATATTGGAGTGTCTTCTTCTCAATATTTGCACGCACCCTCTCATGCAAAGTCTTGATGAACTTAGCTTTTTGTTTCCCCTCTAGATTAGCTTTGTCCAATGGCAATGGTAGCAAATCTAATGGAGTCAATGGGTTGAATCCATACATAACTTCAAATGGTGAGCAATTTGTTGAACCATGCACACTCCTATTGTAATCAAATTCCACATGCGGCAAACATTCTTCCCAATTCTTCAGATTTCTTTGGATGACAGCCCTCAAAATTATTGAAAGTGTCCTATTGACCAACTCCGTTTGTCCATCCGTTTATGGATGACAAGTTGTAGAATATTAAAGCTTTGTCCCCATCTTTCCCCAAAGAGTCTTCCAAAAGTGACTTAGGAATTTGACATCCCTATCACTCACAATGATCCTTGGCACTCCATGTAGCCTAACAATCTCCTTGAAGAATATATTAGCAATATGGGTTGCATCATCTGTCTTATGACATGGAATGAAATGTGCCATTTTGCTAAACCTGTCCACAACAACAAAAATGGAATCTCTCCCTCCCTTGGACCTAGGTAATCCTAAAACAAAATCCATAGACATGTCTACCCAAGGTTCATTTGGTATGGTAAGAGGTGTATACAAACCATGAGGCATTGCTTTGGATTTGGCTTGTTTGCAAGTAATGCATTTCTCACAAATTCTCTTAACATCCCTTTTCATGTGTGGCCAAAAGAAATGGTCACCCAACACATCCAAAGTTTTCTTAATCCCAAAATGCCCCATTAAACCTCTGCTATGTGCCTCTCTCACAGGTAACTCTCTTAAAGAACTTTGTGGCACACACAATTTGTTTTCCCGAAAAAGAAAACCATCAAACTTATAGAACTTATCAAAACCCCCTTTCTCACATGCCCCATAAACATTAGCAAAATCAGGATCATTAGAATAAAGATCTTTGATGTATTCAAATCCTAATAATTTTGCATCAAATTTAGAGATCAAGGCATACCTTCTTGATAATGCATCGGCCACCACATTTTCTTTCCCTTGTTTGTACTTAATGATGTACGGAAAGGATTCAATGAATTCCACCCATTTTTCATGTCTCTTATTGAGCTTTCCTTGTCCTTTGAGATACTTCAAGGACTCATGGTCAGTGTGAATTATGAATTCTTTGTAACCAAGATAATGATGCCATGTCCTTAGAACCCCCACCAATGCATAGAACTCCTTGTCATATGTAGGGTAGTTTAGACTTGCTCCACTTAGCTTTTCGCTAAAGAATGCTATGGGCTTGCCTTCTTGCATCAAAACTCCTCCAATACCTATGCCACTTGCATCACACTCAATCTCAAAAGGTTTAGTAAAATTTGGCAAAGATAACAAGGGTGCAGAACTTAATTTGTCTTTTAGCAAGTTAAAAGCCTCATCTTGTTCAATTCCCCACTTAAAACCAACATTCTTTTTGATGCATTCAGTTAAAGGTGCATCTATGGTAGAAAATTTTTTAATGAACCTTCTATAAAAGCTAGCTAAACCATGAAAGCTTCTTGCATCACTTACACTTATGGGTGTTGGCCATTCTCTAATTACTTTTACCTTTTCTTGATCAACATGAATGCCCTTGTCATTGACAATATATCCAAGAAAAGTAATTTCATTAGTGCAAGAACAACATTTCTTTAGATTAGCATACAACTTCTCTTCTCTAAGCACATTAAAAACACAAGTCAAGTGTTGTACATGCTCATCTAAATTTTTGCTATAAACCAAGATATCATCAAAATAGACAACAAAAAATTTGCCTATGAATGCTCTTAAAACATGATTCATCAATCTCATGAAAGTGCTTGGTGCATTAGTTAAACCAAAAGGCATTACTAACTACTCATATAAACCATGCTTAGTTTTAAAAGTTGTTTTCCATTCATCACCTTCTCTCATTCTAATTTGATGATAACCAGATTTCAAATCAATTTTTGAAAACAAATATGAACCATGCAATTCATCCAACATGTCATCTAGCCTAGGAATGGGATGTCTATACTTCACCATGATTTTATTGATGGCACGACAATCAACACACATCCTCCAAGTTCCATCTTTCTTAGGCACTAACAAGACGGGTACAGCACATGGACTCATGCTTTCACGAACATAACCCTTCTCCATAAGCTCACTCACTTGCTTTTGGATTTCCTTGGTCTCCTCCGGATTACATCTATATGCTGGTCTATTTGGAATGCTTGCTCTGGGTATGAAATCAATTTAGTGCTCAATGCCTCTTTTAGGTGGCAAACCATTTGGAATTTCTTCTGGGAATAAATCTTCATAAACCTGCAAAAGATCAACAACAACACTAGGCAAACCATTGGTTATTTCGTTAGAAATATGCAAAATCTCCTTGTACATAAGTACAAGCATGTGTTGCCTCAAAAGCATAGCTTCCTTCATATCACTCATTTTTGCATAAACACTCATTTTTCTTTCATTTGAACCTTCCTTGTTTTCTCTCACCATGTGTTTCCCATTTTGGTCAAGAGAATTGGAATTTTTAAGTTCCCTCATCTCACCTTTTTCTTTACTCTCAAAGGTTTCCCTTCCCAAGGAATTTCCTAATGAAGAACCCATTTCTTCATATTGTTACTTGATGCACATTTGGTCTTCAAAAATCTGTTTTGGAGTTAATGGTCTAAGGTTAAACCTTTTTCCATCCATAGTCAAAGTATACATATTTTTTAATCCATCATGATTAGCCCTTCTATTATATTGCCAAGGTCTCGCCAACAACATATGTCTGGCCAACATTAGTAACACATCACACAACACCTCATCCTTATATCTACCAATTTGAAAAGAAATTAGAACTTGCTTATTTACCTTTAAAACTCCACTTTCATTAAGCCATTGCAACTTTTATGGTCTTGGGTGCTTGGTAGTAGGCAACTTCAATTTCTCCACTAGCAAAGTGCTTGCTACATTAGTACAACTTCCACTATCCACAATCATGTTGCACAACTTGTTAGAAATCAAACAATGAGTATGAAACAAATTTTCCCTTTGCTCCCTATGGACATCATGTTTATTTTGCAAACTCAATGTTCTTTGAACAACAAGATTATCTCCCTTAGCACATTCAATATCACTACAATCTTCTAAAGAAGGCATATCATCATCATTATCCCCCTCACTCTCTAATTCAATATCACCATCCCTTAGAATCATAACTTTCTTATTTGGACATTCCCTAGCAATGTGCCCATGACCCAAACACTTAAAACATTTGATTCCCCTAGTATGGGCTAGTTGATTCTCACCCTTTCCCTTATTACCCAAGTCAATTTTAGGTTTAGTTTCTACCACTTTTGACTTATTAAAAGGTTTATCATCCTTTTTCCCCCAAGAAGTTTTCCAAGAAGAAGAAGAACCCACATTTGGTTTAGAATCATACCTCTTTCCTTTCAATTGCCTTTCCACTTTCATGGCCAAAATCACCATATCTTCAATCTCCACATAATGTTGCAAATCAACAACATCAGCAATGTTTTTGTTTAGCCCTCTCAAGAACCTTGCCATGGTAGCTTAACGATCTTCTACCACATTTGCTCTAATCATAGCCTTCTCCATTTCTTTGTGATACTCCTCCACACTCATGGATCCTTGAATTAGAGTTTGTAACCTTTGATGAAGCTCTCTATAGTAGTGGCTTGGAACAAACCTCTTTCTCATGATTTGCTTCATTTCCCTCTAAGACTCCATGGGTCTTTCTCCATATCTACATCTTTCCTTGCAAAATTGATCCCACCAAACAATTGCATAATCACTAAACTCAACAGTGACAAGTTTTACCTTTTTCTCCTCTGAATAATTACGACATTCGAAGATGAGTTCCACTTTCCTCTCGTATTCAAGGTACACATCTAGATCATTTCTTCCTTGGAATGAAGGAATCTTCATTTTGATGCTTCCAAGGTTGCGATCAACATCATCATTAGGACGTCCTCTCCTAGCTTGTCTCCTGGGATTGATTTGTTGTCCCACCAAGGTGACTTGATCATCATCCAATTCATCCTCTCCTTCATAGTCCTCTTGGTCAATTGGTGGATGTGTCCTTTGTCTAGGCTCTCCTTGTAGTTGGTTAAGGATGCCATCATGCCTCTCCAATTTCTCATTGACTCCCGCCATCATGTTAAACATTCTTTCAAATTGTTGTTGCATAGCTTGAATCACATGATCATTTGTAGAAGAAGAACTTGTGTCTTTTGACATGATTGTAAAACCTAAAATTTTAACAAAAGAAAATAGAAAGAAACAATCTCACAACACCCCCTCGCGTGTTTCACTCAAAATTGATGTATACCACTCGTGTTTACACTCAATTTTGGCTTTTTCTCTAATGATCTCACACTCTTGCCTTTTACCTCTCAGATTTGCCTTTTGATTTCTTAGATGAACTAAGTTTCTCAATCAAACAAAATTCAAGAATGTAGTAATCAATGATAAAAAAAAAATAATAAGGTAGGCTAATAAGAAAATAATAAGGTGGGCTTAAAGAAATGAACAATTTGTAACAAATAGGCTAATAGAAATGAAAAACAAAGATAGATCATCAAAGAACACAAAGAGACAGAATTATAAAGATAGATCTCAATGAAATATGAAGAGTCAATTTTTTTTTTAATGTAAACTGAGATCTAACACAAGAATATCAAAGATAACATATATTTTTTTTACGGACGAATTTCTTTTTTTTTTTTGATATATGCACGAATTGAAAGGAATCACAAAAATCTCAAAGATAACAACTTTTTTTTTGATATATGTAAACAAAATCTTGAGATAAGAAGAATAAAAAAAATAACAAGAATAATAGATAGCAAGAAAGGTGAAAAATATAAGATGAACACAAGATATTGAGAACTAAAAGATAGTTTTGGATACGCAAACCTCAATCTTGAGCTAATGCTCTGATACCACTTATGATGGGAATCGTAGGTTTCATCAATTAACTCCCCCAATAGCAAGAATACTATGATAAGTTGAATTAGAAGAAAACTAGAAATTACCAATTTAATCCACAAATTCGGATCGTTCAAAGATTGAAGTAAGAAGATAGATACTACTTAACCCCTTTACCAACAAGGATAAAGATACTAAGATAGACTTTGAAATTCCTCTTATGCCACAAACAAGAAAGTTTGATAAATAAAAAGAAAACAAAGATTTAGATTTTGACACCATAAGCTAGAATAAAGCTTGATAAGTCATAAAGTTTATGCAAGAAATTAAAGACAAAATTCCTCACAATAAAACTCAAACAAAGTTATAATTCATATATCAAAATCATTCATGCTACAAAAGAAAGAAAAAGGACTTGTTTATATAGAGTACAAGTCCATGCACACACTACTAAAATAGACTCACACACATAGGATTGCTTTTACTCTTAAATGGCCTTAATAACCACCACCCACATTAATAGCCATTACTTGGTATTAATTACCCCATTAACTCTTAATAACCACTACCCACATTAATAGCCATTACTTGGTATTAATTACCCTATTAACTTATATATGGTGGCTACATGTAACCCTAATTGTTATTAATACAAAAACAAGTTAAATATTATTCCTTGGGCCTCCATGGATGCTTTATTGGGTTGAAATTATTGGGCTTTCCAAATGTCCCTAATTAAACCCAATATGGCTTCTTGAAGCTTCTTGGATTTGGACCTTGTGATTGGGCCTTCTTGTACTATTAATGGATCTTGGATCTTTTTAGGCTTTGAACTTGGATTCACATCAATAAATATTACTGAATGCACAATTTGTGCACGTTTATGCATTTTAGAGCGCAAAATGTGAAAACGCGCAAAGTTGTGCATAAACTATTTCAAATGTGTTTTCCAACGGTCCAACTGCATATTTACAAGGAAAATTACAAATTACTATCATTCCAAACTCATAAATTAAATCGAAATAACTGAATGCACAATTTGTACGCATTTGTGCATGTTTGAACGCAAAATAAAATGTGAACTCGTGCAAATTTGTGCACAGATGGTTCCAAAGAGGTTATCTGATGGTCCAATTGCACATTTATGAGCAAAATTACAATTTATACCATTCCAAACTCATAAATCAAACTGACATAATTGAACGTGCGTGCATTTACGTATGTTTGAACACAAAACGTGAACTCATACAAATTTGTGCACAAATGGTTTTAAAAATGTTATCCAATGTTCCATTTGCATGTTAGCAATGATGAGTACACATTCTAGCTTTCGAAGTTCATAAACATTATAGATAATATTGGATGCACAATTTGTGCACGTTTATGCATTTTAGAGCACAAAATGTGAACTAGTGCAAAGTTATGCATAAATTGTTTCAAACGTGTTTTCTAATGGTCCAATTGCATATTTGCAAGAAAAATCACAAATTACAGTACTCCAAAGTCATAAATTGAATTGACATAAATTGAATGCACAGTTTGCGCACATTTGTGCATGTTTGGACGTCAAATGTGAACTCGTTCAAATTTGCGCACAAATGGTTTTAAAAATGTTATCCAATGTTCCATTTGCATATTAGCGATAATAAGTACATATTCTAGCATTATAATCTCATAAATACTGTTGATATTATTGAATGCGCAATCTGCGCACGTTTATGCATTTTAGAGCGCAAAATATGAAAAGTTATGCATAAATTGCTTGAAACGTGTTTTTCAATGGTCCAATTGCATATTTACGAGCAAAATTACAAATTACATCATTCCAAACTCATTAATTAAACTGAAATAATTGAATGCACAATTTGTACACACTTGCGCATGTTTGAAAGCAAATCGTTGACTGGTGTAAATTTGTGCACAAATGGTTTTCAAGAGGTTATCCAATGGTCCGATTGCACGTTTATGACCAAAATTACATATTATGCCATTCCAAACTCATGAATCAAATTGACATAATTGAATGCACAATTTGCGCATGTTTGAACGCAAAATGTGAACTCGTACAAATTTGCGCACAAATGGTTTTCAAAATGCTATCCAATGTTCCATTCACATATTAGCAATAATGAGTACATATTCTAGCATTCTAATCTCATCAATAGTATTGATATATTACTGAATGCACTAATTTGTGCACGTTTATGCATTTTAGAGCGCAAAATGTGAACTTGTGTCCAAGTTGTGCATAAATCGTTTGAAACATGTTTTCCAATGGTCCAGTTTCATATTTACTTGAAAAATTACAAATTATATCATTCCAAACTCATAAATCAAATTGACGTGATTGAATGCGCAATTTGCGCACTTTTGCGCTTGTTTGAACACAAAACGTGAACTCGTACGTTTGTGCACAAACAATTTACAATTGTTATCCAATGCTTTGATTGCATATTAACAATACTAAATACATACTCTAGCATTCTAAGCCTATAAATATTATGGATGTTATTGAATGCACAGTTGTGCATGTTTATGCATGCTAGAGCGCAAAATGTGAACTCATGCAAAGTTGTGCGTAAATTATTTCAAATGTGTTCTTCAATGGTCAAAATTACATATTTACATGAAAAATTACAGATTATTATATCATTCCAAACTCATAAATCAAATTGACATGATTGAATGCACAATTTGTGCATGGTTGAACGGAAAACGTGAACTCGTGCAAATTTGTGCACAAATGGTTTCAAATCGTTATCCAATGTTTTTCCAATTGCATATTAACAATAATAAGTACATTTTCTAGAATTCTAGGACCATAAATATTATTGAATGCACAATTTGTGCACGTTTATGCATTTTAGAGTGCAGAATGTGAAAACGCGCAAAGTTGTGCATAAACTGTTTCAAATGTGTTTTCCAATGGTCTAACTGCATATTTACAAGGAAAATTACAAATTACTATCATTCCAAACTCATAAATTAAATCGAAATAATTGAATGCACAATTTGTACGCATTTGTGCATGTTTGAAAGCAAAATAAAATGTGAACTCGTGCAAATTTGTGCACAGATGGTTCCAAAGAGGTTATCTGACGGTCCAATTGCACATTTATGAGAAAAATTACAATTTATACCATTCCAAACTCATAAATCAAACTGACATAATTGAACGTATGTTTGAACGCTAAACGTGAACTCGTATAAATTTGTGCACAAATGGTTTTAAAAATGTTATCCAATGTTCCATTTGCATGTTAGCAATGATGAGTACACATTCTAGCTTTCCAAGTTCATGAACTTTATAGATATTATTGAATGCACAATTTGTGCACGTTTATGCATTTGAGAGCGCAAAATGTGAACTCGTGCAAATTTGTGAACAAATGGTTTCAAATCGTTATCCAATGTTTTTCCAATTGCATATTAACAATAATAAGTACATTTTCTAGAATTCTAGGACCATAAATGATGGGAATTGTAGGTTTCATCAATTAACTCCCCAATAGCAAGAATACTATGATAAGTTGAATTAGAAGAAAACTAGAAATTACCAATTTAATCCACAAATTCGGATCGTTCAAAGATTGAAGTAAGAAGATAGATGCTACTTAACCCCTTTACCAACAAGGATAAAGATACTAAGATAGACTTTGAATTTCCTCTTATGCCACAAACAAGAAAGTTTGATAAATAAAAAGAAAACAAAGATTTAGATTTTGACACCACAAGCTAGAATAAAGCTTGATAAGTCATAAAGTTTATGCAAGAAATTAAAGACAAAATTCCTCACAATAAAACTCAAACAAAGTTATAATTCATATATCAAAATCATTCATGCTACAAAAGAAAGAAAAAGGACTTGTTTATATAGAGTACAAGTCCATGCACACACTACTAAAATAGACTCACACACATAGGATTAATTTTACTCTTAAATGGCCTTAATAACCACCACCCACATTAATAGCCATTACTTGGTATTAATTACCCCATTAACTCTTAATAACCACTACCCACATTAATAGCCATTACTTGGTATTAATTACCCTATTAACTTATATTTGGTGGCTACATGTAACCCTAATTGTTATTAATACAAAAACAAGTTAAATATTATTCCTTGGGCCTCCATGGATGCTTTATTGGGTTGAAATTATTGGGCTTTCCAGATGTCCCTAATTAAACACAATATGGCTTCTTGAAGCTTCTTGAAGCTTCTTGGATTTGGACCTTGTGATTGGGCTTCTTATACTATTAATGGATCTTGGATCTTTTTAGGCTTTGAACTTAGATTCACATCATTCCCCCTTTCTTCAAAAGGATTTGTCCTCAAATCAGCTCCATCATCTTTATCACCTATATCAAACAAAGACAAGTCACTAACATTGAAAGTAGCACTAACATTGCCATACTCACTTGGAAGTTCTAGCTTGTAGGCATTGTTGTTGATGCGTTGAAGCACTTTAAACGGACCATCTCCTCTTGGCATAAGCTTTGATTTCCTTTGGTTAGGAAATCTTTCCTTCCTCAAGTGCACCCACACCCAATCTTCGGGCTCAAAAATGACTTGCTTCCTCCCTTTGTTGTGTTGCTTTTCATATTGGAGTGTCTTCTTCTCAATATTTGCACGCACCCTCTCATGCAAAGTCTTGATGAACTTAGCTTTTTGTTTCCCCTCTAGATTAGCTTTGTCCAATGGCAATGGTAGCAAATCTAATGGAGTCAATGGGTTGAATCCATACATAACTTCAAATGGTGAGCAATTTGTTGAACCATGCACACTCCTATTGTAATCAAATTCCACATGCGGCAAACATTCTTCCCAATTCTTCAGATTTCTTTGGATGACAGCCCTCAAAATTATTGAAAGTGTCCTATTGACCAACTCCGTTTGTCCATCCGTTTATGGATGACAAGTTGTAGAATATTAAAGCTTTGTCCCCATCTTTCCCCAAAGAGTCTTCCAAAAGTGACTTAGGAATTTGACATCCCTATCACTCACAATGATCCTTGGCACTCCATGTAGCCTAACAATCTCCTTGAAGAATATATTAGCAATATGGGTTGCATCATCTGTCTTATGACATGGAATGAAATGTGCCATTTTGCTAAACCTGTCCACAACAACAAAAATGGAATCTCTCCCTCCCTTGGACCTAGGTAATCCTAAAACAAAATCCATAGACATGTCTACCCAAGGTTCATTTGGTATGGTAAGAGGTGTATACAAACCATGAGGCATTGCTTTGGATTTGGCTTGTTTGCAAGTAATGCATTTCTCACAAATTCTCTTAACATCCCTTTTCATGTGTGGCCAAAAGAAATGGTCACCCAACACATCCAAAGTTTTCTTAATCCCAAAATGCCCCATTAAACCTCTGCTATGTGCCTCTCTCACAGGTAACTCTCTTAAAGAACTTTGTGGCACACACAATTTGTTTTCCCGAAAAAGAAAACCATCAAACTTATAGAACTTATCAAAACCCCCTTTCTCACATGCCCCATAAACATTAGCAAAATCAGGATCATTAGAATAAAGATCTTTGATGTATTCAAATCCTAATAATTTTGCATCAAATTTAGAGATCAAGGCATACCTTCTTGATAATGCATCGGCCACCACATTTTCTTTCCCTTGTTTGTACTTAATGATGTACGGAAAGGATTCAATGAATTCCACCCATTTTTCATGTCTCTTATTGAGCTTTCCTTGTCCTTTGAGATACTTCAAGGACTCATGGTCAGTGTGAATTATGAATTCTTTGTAACCAAGATAATGATGCCATGTCCTTAGAACCCCCACCAATGCATAGAACTCCTTGTCATATGTAGGGTAGTTTAGACTTGCTCCACTTAGCTTTTCGCTAAAGAATGCTATGGGCTTGCCTTCTTGCATCAAAACTCCTCCAATACCTATGCCACTTGCATCACACTCAATCTCAAAAGGTTTAGTAAAATTTGGCAAAGATAACAAGGGTGCAGAACTTAATTTGTCTTTTAGCAAGTTAAAAGCCTCATCTTGTTCAATTCCCCACTTAAAACCAACATTCTTTTTGATGCATTCAGTTAAAGGTGCATCTATGGTAGAAAATTTTTTAATGAACCTTCTATAAAAGCTAGCTAAACCATGAAAGCTTCTTGCATCACTTACACTTATGGGTGTTGGCCATTCTCTAATTACTTTTACCTTTTCTTGATCAACATGAATGCCCTTGTCATTGACAATATATCCAAGAAAAGTAATTTCATTAGTGCAAGAACAACATTTCTTTAGATTAGCATACAACTTCTCTTCTCTAAGCACATTAAAAACACAAGTCAAGTGTTGTACATGCTCATCTAAATTTTTGCTATAAACCAAGATATCATCAAAATAGACAACAAAAAATTTGCCTATGAATGCTCTTAAAACATGATTCATCAATCTCATGAAAGTGCTTGGTGCATTAGTTAAACCAAAAGGCATTACTAACTACTCATATAAACCATGCTTAGTTTTAAAAGTTGTTTTCCATTCATCACCTTCTCTCATTCTAATTTGATGATAACCAGATTTCAAATCAATTTTTGAAAACAAATATGAACCATGCAATTCATCCAACATGTCATCTAGCCTAGGAATGGGATGTCTATACTTCACCATGATTTTATTGATGGCACGACAATCAACACACATCCTCCAAGTTCCATCTTTCTTAGGCACTAACAAGACGGGTACAGCACATGGACTCATGCTTTCACGAACATAACCCTTCTCCATAAGCTCACTCACTTGCTTTTGGATTTCCTTGGTCTCCTCCGGATTACATCTATATGCTGGTCTATTTGGAATGCTTGCTCTGGGTATGAAATCAATTTAGTGCTCAATGCCTCTTTTAGGTGGCAAACCATTTGGAATTTCTTCTGGGAATAAATCTTCATAAACCTGCAAAAGATCAACAACAACACTAGGCAAACCATTGGTTATTTCGTTAGAAATATGCAAAATCTCCTTGTACATAAGTACAAGCATGTGTTGCCTCAAAAGCATAGCTTCCTTCATATCACTCATTTTTGCATAAACACTCATTTTTCTTTCATTTGAACCTTCCTTGTTTTCTCTCACCATGTGTTTCCCATTTTGGTCAAGAGAATTGGAATTTTTAAGTTCCCTCATCTCACCTTTTTCTTTACTCTCAAAGGTTTCCCTTCCCAAGGAATTTCCTAATGAAGAACCCATTTCTTCATATTGTTACTTGATGCACATTTGGTCTTCAAAAATCTGTTTTGGAGTTAATGGTCTAAGGTTAAACCTTTTTTCCATCCATAGTCAAAGTATACATATTTTTTAATCCATCATGATTAGCCCTTCTATTATATTGCCGAGGTCTCCCCAACAACATATGTCTGGCCAACATTAGTAACACATCACACAACACCTCATCCTTATATCTACCAATTTGAAAAGAAATTAGAACTTGCTTATTTACCTTTAAAACTCCACTTTCATTAAGCCATTGCAACTTGTATGGTCTTGGGTGCTTGGTAGTAGGCAACTTCAATTTCTCCACTAGCAAAGTGCTTGCTACATTAGTACAACTTCCACTATCCACAATCATGTTGCACAACTTGTTAGAAATCAAACAATGAGTATGAAACAAATTTTCCCTTTGCTCCCTATGGACATCATGTTTATTTTGCAAACTCAATGTTCTTTGAACAACAAGATTATCTCCCTTAGCACATTCAATATCACTACAATCTTCTAAAGAAGGCATATCATCATCATTATCCCCCTCACTCTCTAATTCAATATCACCATCCCTTAGAATCATAACTTTCTTATTTGGACATTCCCTAGCAATGTGCCCATGACCCAAACACTTAAAACATTTGATTCCCCTAGTATGGGCTAGTTGATTCTCACCCTTTCCCTTATTACCCAAGTCAATTTTAGGTTTAGTTTCTACCACTTTTGACTTATTAAAAGGTTTATCATCCTTTTTCCCCCAAGAAGTTTTCCAAGAAGAAGAAGAACCCACATTTGGTTTAGAATCATACCTCTTTCCTTTCAATTGCCTTTCCACTTTCATGGCCAAAATCACCATATCTTCAATCTCCACATAATGTTGCAAATCAACAACATCAGCAATGTTTTTGTTTAGCCCTCTCAAGAACCTTGCCATGGTAGCTTAACGATCTTCTACCACATTTGCTCTAATCATAGCCTTCTCCATTTCTTTCTGATACTCCTCCACACTCATGGATCCTTGAATTAGAGTTTGTAACCTTTGATGAAGCTCTCTATAGTAGTGGCTTGGAACAAACCTCTTTCTCATGATTTGCTTCATTTCCCTCTAAGACTCCATGGGTCTTTCTCCATATCTACATCTTTCCTTGCAAAATTGATCCCACCAAACAATTGCATAATCACTAAACTCAACAGTGACAAGTTTTACCTTTTTCTCCTCTGAATAATTATGACATTCGAAGATGAGTTCCACTTTCCTCTCCTATTCAAGGTACACATCTAGATCATTTCTTCCTTGGAATGAAGGAATCTTCATTTTGATGCTTCCAAGGTTGCGATCAACATCATCATTAGGACGTCCTCTCCTAGCTTGTCTCCTGGGATTGATTTGTTGTCCCACCAAGGTGACTTGATCATCATCCAATTCATCTTCTCCTTCATAGTCCTCTTGGTCAATTGGTGGATGTGTCCTTTGTCTAGGCTCTCCTTGTAGTTGGTTAAGGATGCCATCATGCCTCTCCAATTTCTTATTGACTCCCGCCATCATGTTAAACATTCTTTCAAATTGTTGTTGCATAGCTTGAATCACATGATCATTTGTAGAAGAAGAACTTGTGTCTTTTGACATGATTGTAAAACCTAAAATTTTAACAAAAGAAAATAGAAAGAAACAATCTCACAACACCCCCTCGCGTGTTTCACTCAAAATTGATGTATACCACTCGTGTTTACACTCAATTTTGGCTTTTTCTCTAATGATCTCACACTCTTGCCTTTTACCTCTCAGATTTGCCTTTTGATTTCTTAGATGAACTAAGTTTCTCAATCAAACAAAATTCAAGAATGTAGTAATCAATGATAAAAAAAAAATAATAAGGTAGGCTAATAAGAAAATAATAAGGTAGGCTTAAAGAAATGAACAATTTGTAACAAATAGGCTAATAGAAATGAAAAACAAAGATAGATCATCAAAGAACACAAAGAGACAGAATTATAAAGATAGATCTCAATGAAATATGAAGAGTCAATTTTTTTTTAATGTAAACTGAGATCTAACACAAGAATATCAAAGATAACATATATTTTTTTTATGGACGAATTTCTTTTTTTTTTTTTTGATATATGCACGAATTGAAAGGAATCACAAAAATCTCAAAGATAACAACTTTTTTTTGATATATGTAAACAAAATCTTGAGATAAGAAGAATAAAAAAAATAATAAGAATAATAGATAGCAAGAAAGGTGAAAAATATAAGATGAACACAAGATATTGAGAACTAAAAGATAGTTTTGGATAAATAAAAAGAAAACAAAGATTTAGATTTTGAGAAATTCCTCTTATGCCACAAACAAGAAAGTTTGATAAATAAAAAGAAAACAAAGATTTAGATTTTGACACCACAAGCTAGAATAAAGCTTGATAAGTCATAAAGTTTATGCAAGAAATTAAAGACAAAATTCCTCACAATAAAACTCAAACAAAGTTATAATTCATATATCAAAATCATTCATGCTACAAAAGAAAGAAAAAGGACTTGTTTATATAGAGTACAAGTCCATGCACACACTACTAAAATAGACTCACACACATAGGATTGCTTTTACTCTTAAATGGCCTTAATAACCACCACCCACATTAATAGCCATTACTTGGTATTAATTACCCCATTAACTCTTAATAACCACTACCCACATTAATAGCCATTACTTGGTATTAATTACCCTATTAACTTATATATGGTGGCTACATGTAACCCTAATTGTTATTAATACAAAAACAAGTTAAATATTATTCCTTGGGCCTCCATGGATGCTTTATTGGGTTGAAATTATTGGGCTTTCCAGATGTCCCTAATTAAACCCAAAATGGCTTCTTGAAGCTTTTTGGATTTGGACCTTGTGATTGGGCCTTCTTGTACTGTTAATGGATCTTGGATCTTTTTAGGCTTTGAACTTGGATTCACATCAATAAATATTACTGAATGCACAATTTGTGCACGTTTATGCATTTTAGAGTGCAAAATGTGAAAACGCGCAAAGTTGTGCATAAACTGTTTCAAATGTGTTTTCCAACGGTCCAACTGCATATTTACAAGGAAAATTACAAATTACTATCATTCCAAACTCATAAATTAAATCGAAATAACTGAATGCACAATTTGTACGCATTTGTGCATGTTTGAACGCAAAATAAAATGTGAACTCGTGCAAATTTGTGCACAGATGGTTCCAAAGAGGTTATCTGATGGTCCAATTGCACATTTATGAGCAAAATTACAATTTATACCATTCCAAACTCATAAATCAAACTGACATAATTGAACGTGCGTGCATTTACGTATGTTTGAACACAAAACGTGAACTCGTACAAATTTGTGCACAAATGGTTTTAAAAATGTTATCCAATGTTCCATTTGCATGTTAGCAATGATGAGTACACATTCTAGCTTTCGAAGTTCATAAACATTATAGATAATATTGGATGCACAATTTGTGCACGTTTATGCATTTTAGAGCACAAAATGTGAACTAGTGCAAAGTTATGCATAAATTGTTTCAAACGTGTTTTCTAATGGTCCAATTGCATATTTGTAAGAAAAATCACAAATTACAGTACTCCAAAGTCATAAATTGAATTGACATAAATTGAATGCACAGTTTGCGCACATTTGTGCATGTTTGGACGTCAAATGTGAACTCGTTCAAATTTGCGCACAAATGGTTTTAAAAATGTTATCCAATGTTCCATTTGCATATTAGCGATAATAAGTACATATTCTAGCATTATAATCTCATAAATACTGTTGATATTATTGAATGCGCAATCTGCGCACGTTTATGCATTTTAGAGCGCAAAATATGAAAAGTTATGCATAAATTGCTTGAAACGTGTTTTTCAATGGTCCAATTGCATATTTACGAGCAAAATTACAAATTACATCATTCCAAACTCATTAATTAAACTGAAATAATTGAATGCACAATTTGTACACACTTGCGCATGTTTGAAAGCAAATCGTTGACTGGTGTAAATTTGTGCACAAATGGTTTTCAAGAGGTTATCCAATGGTCCGATTGCACGTTTATGACCAAAATTACATATTATGCCATTCCAAACTCATGAATCAAATTGACATAATTGAATGCACAATTTGCGCATGTTTGAACGCAAAATGTGAACTCGTACAAATTTGCGCACAAATGGTTTTCAAAATGCTATCCAATGTTCCATTCACATATTAGCAATAATGAGTACATATTCTAGCATTCTAATCTCATCAATAGTATTGATATATTACTGAATGCACTAATTTGTGCACGTTTATGCATTTTAGAGCGCAAAATGTGAACTTGTGTCCAAGTTGTGCATAAATCGTTTGAAACATGTTTTCCAATGGTCCAGTTTCATATTTACTTGAAAAATTACAAATTATATCATTCCAAACTCATAAATCAAATTGACGTGATTGAATGCGCAATTTGCGCACTTTTGCGCTTGTTTGAACACAAAACGTGAACTCGTACGTTTGTGCACAAACAATTTACAGTTGTTATCCAATGCTTTGATTGCATATTAACAATACTAAATACATACTCTAGCATTCTAAGCCTATAAATATTATGGATGTTATTGAATGCACAGTTGTGCATGTTTATGCATGCTAGAGCGCAAAATGTGAACTCATGCAAAGTTGTGCGTAAATTATTTCAAACGTGTTCTTCAATGGTCAAAATTACATATTTACATGAAAAATTACAGATTATTATATCATTCCAAACTCATAAATCAAATTGACATGATTGAATGCACAATTTGTGCATGGTTGAACGGAAAACGTGAACTCGTGCAAATTTGTGCACAAATGGTTTCAAATCGTTATCCAATGTTTTTCCAATTGCATATTAACAATAATAAGTACATTTTCTAGAATTCTAGGACCATAAATATTATTGAATGCAGAATTTGTGCACGTTTATGCATTTTAGAGTGCAGAATGTGAAAACGCGCAAAGTTGTGCATAAACTGTTTCAAATGTGTTTTCCAATGGTCTAACTGCATATTTAGAAGGAAAATTACAAATTACTATCATTCCAAACTCATAAATTAAATCGAAATAATTGAATGCACAATTTGTACGCATTTGTGCATGTTTGAAAGCAAAATAAAATGTGAACTCGTGCAAATTTATGCACAGATGGTTCCAAAGAGGTTATCTGACGGTCCAATTGCACATTTATGAGAAAAATTACAATTTATACCATTCCAAACTCATAAATCAAACTGACATAATTGAACGTATGTTTGAACGCTAAACGTGAACTCGTATAAATTTGTGCACAAATGGTTTTAAAAATGTTATCCAATGTTCCATTTGCATGTTAGCAATGATGAGTACACATTCTAGCTTTCCAAGTTCATGAACTTTATAGATATTATTGAATGCACAATTTGTGCACGTTTATGCATTTGAGAGCGCAAAATGTGAACTCGTGCAAATTTGTGAACAAATGGTTTCAAATCGTTATCCAATGTTTTTCCAATTGCATATTAACAATAATAAGTACATTTTCTAGAATTCTAGGACCATAAATGATGGGAATTGTAGGTTTCATCAATTAACTCCCCAATAGCAAGAATACTATGATAAGTTGAATTAGAAGAAAACTAGAAATTACCAATTTAATCCACAAATTCGGATCGTTCAAAGATTGAAGTAAGAAGATAGATGCTACTTAACCCCTTTACCAACAAGGATAAAGATACTAAGATAGACTTTGAATTTCCTCTTATGCCACAAACAAGAAAGTTTGATAAATAAAAAGAAAACAAAGATTTAGATTTTGACACCACAAGCTAGAATAAAGCTTGATAAGTCATAAAGTTTATGCAAGAAATTAAAGACAAAATTCCTCACAATAAAACTCAAACAAAGTTATAATTCATATATCAAAATCATTCATGCTACAAAAGAAAGAAAAAGGACTTGTTTATATAGAGTACAAGTCCATGCACACACTACTAAAATAGACTCACACACATAGGATTAATTTTACTCTTAAATGGCCTTAATAACCACCACCCACATTAATAGCCATTACTTGGTATTAATTACCCCATTAACTCTTAATAACCACTACCCACATTAATAGCCATTACTTGGTATTAATTACCCTATTAACTTATATTTGGTGGCTACATGTAACCCTAATTGTTATTAATACAAAAACAAGTTAAATATTATTCCTTGGGCCTCCATGGATGCTTTATTGGGTTGAAATTATTGGGCTTTCCAGATGTCCCTAATTAAACACAATATGGCTTCTTGAAGCTTCTTGAAGCTTCTTGGATTTGGACCTTGTGATTGGGCTTCTTATACTATTAATGGATCTTGGATCTTTTTAGGCTTTGAACTTAGATTCACATCATTCCCCCTTTCTTCAAAAGGATTTGTCCTCAAATCAGCTCCATCATCTTTATCACCTATATCAAACAAAGACAAGTCACTAACATTGAAAGTAGCACTAACATTGCCATACTCACTTGGAAGTTCTAGCTTGTAGGCATTGTTGTTGATGCGTTGAAGCACTTTAAACGGACCATCTCCTCTTGGCATAAGCTTTGATTTCCTTTGGTTAGGAAATCTTTCCTTCCTCAAGTGCACCCACACCCAATCTTCGGGCTCAAAAATGACTTGCTTCCTCCCTTTGTTGTGTTGCTTTTCATATTGGAGTGTCTTCTTCTCAATATTTGCACGCACCCTCTCATGCAAAGTCTTGATGAACTTAGCTTTTTGTTTCCCCTCTAGATTAGCTTTGTCCAATGGCAATGGTAGCAAATCTAATGGAGTCAATGGGTTGAATCCATACATAACTTCAAATGGTGAGCAATTTGTTGAACCATGCACACTCCTATTGTAATCAAATTCCACATGCGGCAAACATTCTTCCCAATTCTTCAGATTTCTTTGGATGACAGCCCTCAAAATTATTGAAAGTGTCCTATTGACCAACTCCGTTTGTCCATCCGTTTATGGATGACAAGTTGTAGAATATTAAAGCTTTGTCCCCATCTTTCCCCAAAGAGTCTTCCAAAAGTGACTTAGGAATTTGACATCCCTATCACTCACAATGATCCTTGGCACTCCATGTAGCCTAACAATCTCCTTGAAGAATATATTAGCAATATGGGTTGCATCATCTGTCTTATGACATGGAATGAAATGTGCCATTTTGCTAAACCTGTCCACAACAACAAAAATGGAATCTCTCCCTCCCTTGGACCTAGGTAATCCTAAAACAAAATCCATAGACATGTCTACCCAAGGTTCATTTGGTATGGTAAGAGGTGTATACAAACCATGAGGCATTGCTTTGGATTTGGCTTGTTTGCAAGTAATGCATTTCTCACAAATTCTCTTAACATCCCTTTTCATGTGTGGCCAAAAGAAATGGTCACCCAACACATCCAAAGTTTTCTTAATCCCAAAATGCCCCATTAAACCTCTGCTATGTGCCTCTCTCACAGGTAACTCTCTTAAAGAACTTTGTGGCACACACAATTTGTTTTCCCGAAAAAGAAAACCATCAAACTTATAGAACTTATCAAAACCCCCTTTCTCACATGCCCCATAAACATTAGCAAAATCAGGATCATTAGAATAAAGATCTTTGATGTATTCAAATCCTAATAATTTTGCATCAAATTTAGAGATCAAGGCATACCTTCTTGATAATGCATCGGCCACCACATTTTCTTTCCCTTGTTTGTACTTAATGATGTACGGAAAGGATTCAATGAATTCCACCCATTTTTCATGTCTCTTATTGAGCTTTCCTTGTCCTTTGAGATACTTCAAGGACTCATGGTCAGTGTGAATTATGAATTCTTTGTAACCAAGATAATGATGCCATGTCCTTAGAACCCCCACCAATGCATAGAACTCCTTGTCATATGTAGGGTAGTTTAGACTTGCTCCACTTAGCTTTTCGCTAAAGAATGCTATGGGCTTGCCTTCTTGCATCAAAACTCCTCCAATACCTATGCCACTTGCATCACACTCAATCTCAAAAGGTTTAGTAAAATTTGGCAAAGATAACAAGGGTGCAGAACTTAATTTGTCTTTTAGCAAGTTAAAAGCCTCATCTTGTTCAATTCCCCACTTAAAACCAACATTCTTTTTGATGCATTCAGTTAAAGGTGCATCTATGG
This sequence comes from Mallotus nudiflorus, assembly GCA_947683625.1. Lineage (NCBI taxonomy): Eukaryota > Viridiplantae > Streptophyta > Magnoliopsida > Malpighiales > Euphorbiaceae > Mallotus > Mallotus nudiflorus. Next base: position 642,917 of record CANTUR010000102.1, on the reverse strand, counting down.
TAGAAAATTTTTTAATGAACCTTCTATAAAAGCTAGCTAAACCATGAAAGCTTCTTGCATCACTTACACTTATGGGTGTTGGCCATTCTCTAATTACTTTTACCTTTTCTTGATCAACATGAATGCCCTTGTCATTGACAATATATCCAAGAAAAGTAATTTCATTAGTGCAAGAACAACATTTCTTTAGATTAGCATACAACTTCTCTTCTCTAAGCACATTAAAAACACAAGTCAAGTGTTGTACATGCTCATCTAAATTTTTGCTATAAACCAAGATATCATCAAAATAGACAACAAAAAATTTGCCTATGAATGCTCTTAAAACATGATTCATCAATCTCATGAAAGTGCTTGGTGCATTAGTTAAACCAAAAGGCATTACTAACTACTCATATAAACCATGCTTAGTTTTAAAAGTTGTTTTCCATTCATCACCTTCTCTCATTCTAATTTGATGATAACCAGATTTCAAATCAATTTTTGAAAACAAATATGAACCATGCAATTCATCCAACATGTCATCTAGCCTAGGAATGGGATGTCTATACTTCACCATGATTTTGTTGATGGCACGACAATCAACACACATCCTCCAAGTTCCATCTTTCTTAGGCACTAACAAGACGGGTACGACACATGGACTCATGCTTTCACGAACATAACCCTTCTCCATAAGCTCACTCACTTGCTTTTGGATTTCCTTGGTCTCCTCTGGATTACATCTATATGCTGGTCTATTTGGAATGCTTGCTCTGGGTATGAAATCAATTTAGTGCTCAATGCCTCTTTTAGGTGGCAAACCATTTGGAATTTCTTCTGGGAATAAATCTTCATAAACCTGCAAAAGATCAACAACAACACTAGGCAAACCATTGGTTATTTCGTTAGAAATATGCAAAATCTCCTTGTACATAAGTACAAGCATGTGTTGCCTCAAAAGCATAGCTTCCTTCATATCACTCATTTTTGCATAAACACTCATTTTTCTTTCATTTGAACCTTCCTTGTTTTCTCTCACCATGTGTTTCCCATTTTGGTCAAGAGAATTGGAATTTTTAAGTTCCCTCATCTCACCTTTTTCTTTACTCTCAAAGGTTTCCCTTCCCAAGGAATTTCCTAATGAAGAACCCATTTCTTTATATTGTTACTTGATGCGCATTTGGTCTTCAAAAATCTGTTTTGGAGTTAATGGTCTAAGGTTAAACCTTTTTCCATCCATAGTCAAAGTATACATATTTTTTAATCCATCATGATTAGCCCTTCTATTATATTGCCAAGGTCTCCCCAACAACATATGTCTGGCCAACATTAGTAACACATCACACAACACCTCATCCTTATATCTACCAATTTGAAAAGAAATTAGAACTTGCTTATTTACCTTTAAAACTCCACTTTCATTAAGCCATTGCAACTTGTATAGTCTTGGGTGCTTGGTAGTAGGCAACATCAATTTCTCCACTAGCAAAGTGCTTGCTACATTAGTACAACTTCCACTATCCACAATCATGTTGCACAACTTGTTAGAAATCAAACAATGAGTATGAAACAAATTTTCCCTTTGCTCCCTATGGACATCATGTTTATTTTGCAAACTCAATGTTCTTTGAACAACAAGATTATCTCCCTTAGCACATTCAATATCACTACAATCTTCTAAAGAAGGCATATCATCATCATTATCCCCCTCACTCTCTAATTCAATATCACCATCCCTTAGAATCATAGCTTTCTTATTTGGACATTCCCTAGCAATGTGCCCATGACCCAAACACTTAAAACATTTGATTCCCCTAGTATGGGCTAGTTGATTCTCACCCTTTCCCTTATTACCCAAGTCAATTTTAGGTTTAGTTTCTACCACTTTTGACTTATTAAAAGGTTTATCATCCTTTTTCCCCCAAGAAGTTTTCCAAGAAGAAGAAGAACCCACATTTGGTTTAGAATCATACCTCTTTCCTTTCAATTGCCTTTCCACTTTCATGGCCAAAATCACCATATCTTGAATCTCCACATAATGTTGCAAATCAACAACATCAGCAATGTTTTTGTTTAGCCCTCTCAAGAACCTTGCCATGGTAGCTTCACGATCTTCTACCACATTTGCTCTAATCATAGCCTTCTCCATTTCTTTATGATACTCCTCCACACTCATGGATCCTTGAATTAGAGTTTGTAACCTTTGATGAAGCTCTCTATAGTAGTGGCTTGGAACAAACCTCTTTCTCATGATTTACTTCATTTCCCTCTAAGACTCCACGGGTCTTTCTCCATATCTACATCTTTCCTTACAAAATTGATCCCACCAAACAATTGCATAATCATTAAACTCAACAGCGACAAGTTTTACCTTTTTCTCCTCTGAATAATTATGACATTCGAAGATGAGTTCCACTTTCCTCTCCCATTCAAGGTACACATCTAGATCATTTCTTCCTTGGAATAAAGGAATCTTCATTTTGATGCTTCCAAGGTTGCGATCAACATCATCATTAGGACGTCCTCTCCTAGCTTGTCTCCTGGGATTGATTTGTTGTCCCACCAAGGTGACTTGATCATCATCCAATTCATCCTCTCCTTCATAGTCCTCTTGGTCAATTGGTGGATGTGTCCTTTGTCTAGGCTCTCCTTGTAGTTGGTTAAGGATACCATCATGCCTCTCCAATTTCTCATTGACTCCCGCCATCATGTTAAACATTCTTTCAAATTGTTGTTGCATAGCTTGAATCATATGATCATTTGTAGAAGAAGAACTTGTGTCTTTTGACATGATTGTAAAACCTAAAATTTTAACAAAAGAAAATAGAAAGAAACAATCTCACAACACCCCCTCGCGTGTTTCACTCAAAATTGATGTATACCACTCGTGTTTACACTCAATTTTGGCTTTTTCTCTAATGATCTCACACTCTTGCCTTTTACCTCTCAGATTTGCCTTTTGATTTCTTAGATGAACTAAGTTTCTCAATCAAACAAAATTCAAGAATGTAGTAATCAATGATAAAAAAAAAATAATAAGGTAGGCTAATAAGAAAATAATAAGGTGGGCTTAAAGAAATGAACAATTTGTAACAAATAGGCTAATAGAAATGAAAAACAAAGATAGATCATCAAAGAACACAAAGAGACAGAATTATAAAGATAGATCTCAATGAAATATGAAGAGTCAATTTTTTTTTTAATGTAAACTGAGATCTAACACAAGAATATCAAAGATAACATATATTTTTTTTATGGACGAATTTCTTTTTTTTTTTTTGATATATGCACGAATTGAAAGGAATCACAAAAATCTCAAAGGTAACAACTTTTTTTTTGATATATGTAAACAAAATCTTGAGATAAGAAGAATAAAAAAAATAACAAGAATAATAGATAGCAAGAAAGGTGAAAAATATAAGATGAACACAAGATATTGAGAACTAAAAGATAGTTTTGGATACGCAAACCTCAATCTTGAGCTAATGCTCTGATACCACTTATGATGGGAATTGTGGGTTTCATCAATTAACTCCCCCAATAGCAAGAATACTATGATAAGTTGAATTAGAAGAAAACTAGAAATTACCAATTTAATCCACAAATTCGGATCGTTCAAAGATTGAAGTAAGAAGATAGATGCTACTTAACCCCTTTACCAATAAGGATAAAGATACTAAGATAGACTTTGAATTTCCTCTTATGCCACAAACAAGAAAGTTTGATAAATAAAAAGAAAATAAAGATTTAGATTTTGACACCACAAGCTAGAATAAAGCTTGATAAGTCATAAAGTTTATGCAAGAAATTAAAGACAAAATTCCTCACAATAAAACTCAAACAAAGTTATAATTCATATATCAAAATCATTCATGCTACAAAAGAAAGAAAAAGGACTTGTTTATATAGAGTACAAGTCCATGCACACACTACTAAAATAGACTCACACACATAGGATTACTTTTACTCTTAAATGGCCTTAATAACCACCACCCACATTAATAGCCATTACTTGGTATTAATTACCCCATTAACTCTTAATAACCACTACCCACATTAATAGCCATTACTTGGTATTAATTACCCTATTAACTTATATATGGTGGCTACATGTAACCCTAATTGTTATTAATACAAAAACAAGTTAAATATTATTCCTTGGGCCTCCATGGATGCTTTATTGGGTTGAAATTATTGGGCTTTCTAGATGTCCCTAATTAAACCCAATATGGCTTCTTGAAGCTTCTTGGATTTGGACCTTGTGATTGGGCCTTCTTGTACTGTTAATGGATCTTGGATCTTTTTAGGCTTTGAACTTGGATTCACATCAATAAATATTACTGAATGCACAATTTGTGCACGTTTATGAATTTTAGAGCGCAAAATGTGAAAACGCGCAAAGTTGTGCATAAACTGTTTCAAATGTGTTTTCCAACGGTCTAACTACATATTTACAAGGAAAATTACAAATTACTATCATTCCAAACTCATAAATTAAATCGAAATAACTGAATGCACAATTTGTACGCATTTGTGCATGTTTGAACGCAAAATAAAATGTGAACTCGTGCAAATTTGTGCACAGATGGTTCCAAAGAGGTTATCTGATGGTCCAATTGAACATTTATGAGCAAAATTACAATTTATACCATTCCAAACTCATAAATCAAACTGACATAATTGAACGTGCGTGCATTTACGTATGTTTGAACGCAAAACGTGAACTCGTACAAATTTGTGCACAAATGGTTTTAAAAATGTTATCCAATGTTCCTTTTGCATGTTAGCAATGATGAGTACACATTCTAGCTTTCGAAGTTCATAAACATTATAGATAATATTGGATGCACAATTTGTGCACGTTTATGCATTTTAGAGCACAAAATGTGAACTCGTGCAAAGTTATGCATAAATTGTTTCAAACGTGTTTTCTAATGGTCCAATTGCATATTTGCAAGAAAAATCACAAATTACAGTACTCCAAAGTCATAAATTGAATTGACATAAATTGAATGCATAGTTTGCGCACATTTATGCATGTTTGGACGTTAAATGTGAACTCGTTCAAATTTGCGCACAAATGGTTTTAAAAATGTTATCCAATGTTCCATTTGCATATTAGCGATAATAAGTACATATTCTAGCATTATAATCTCATAAATAATGTTGATATTATTGAATGCGCAATCTGCACACGTTTATGCATTTTAGAGCGCAAAATGTGAAAAGTTGTGCATAAATTGCCTGAAACGTGTTTTCCAATGGTCCAATTGCATATTTACGAGCAAAATTACAAATTACATCATTCCAAACTCATAAATTAAACTGAAATAATTGAATGCACAATTTGTACGCACTTGTGCATGTTTGAAAGTAAAGCATTGACTAGTGCAAATTTGTGCACAAATGGTCTTAAAGAGGTTATCCAATGGTCCAATTGCACATTTATGACCAAAATTACATATTATGCCATTCCAAACTCATGAATCAAATTGACATAATTGAATGCACAATTTGCGCATGTTTGAACGCAAAACGTGAACTCGTACAAATTTGCACACAAATGGTTTTCAAAATGTTATCCAATGTTCCATTTGCATATTAGAAATAATGAGTATATATTCTAGCATTCTAATCTCATCAATAGTATTGATATATTACTGAATGCACTAATTTGTGCACGTTTATGCATTTTAGAGCGCAAAATGTGAACTTGTGTCCAAGTTGTGCATAAATCATTTGAAATGTGTTTTCCAATGGTCCAGTTTCATATTTACTTGCAAAATTACAAATTATATCATTCCAAACTCATATATCAAGTTGACGTGATTGAATGCGCAATTCGTGCACTTTTGCGCTTATTTGAACACAAAATGTGAACTCATATGAATTTGTGCACAAATGATTTACAGATGTTATCCAATGCTTTGATTGCATATCAATAATAATAAATACATACTCTAGCATTCTAAGCCCATAAACTATTATTGATATTATTGAATGCACAGTTGTGCACGTTTATGCATGCTAGAGTGCAAAATGTGAACTCATGCAAAGTTGTGCGTAAATTGTTTCAAACGTGTTCTCCAATGGTCAAATTACATATTTACATGAAAAATTACAGATTATTATATCATTCCAAACTCATAAATCAAATTGACATGATTGAATGCACAATTTGTGCATGGTTGAACGCAAAACGTGAACTCGTGCAAATTTGTGCACAAATGGTTTCAAATAGTTATCCAATGTTTTCCAATTGCATATTAACAATAATAAGTACATTTTCTAGCATTCTAGGACCATAAAATATTATTGAATGCACAATTTGTGCACGTTTATGCATTTTAGAGTGCAAAATGTGAAAACGCGCAAAGTTGTGCATAAACTGTTTCAAATGTGTTTTCCAACGGTCCAACTGCATATTTACAAGGAAAATTACAAATTACTATCATTCCAAACTCATAAATTAAATCAAAATAATTTAATGCACAATTTGTACGCATTTGTGCATGTTTGAACGCAAAATAAAATGCGAACTCATGCAAATTTGTGCACAGATGGTTCCAAAGAGGTTATCCGACGGTCCAATTGCACATTTATGAGCAAAATTACAACTTATACCATTCCAAACTCATAAATCCAACTGACATAATTGAACGCGCGTGCATTTGCGTATGTTTGAACGCAAAACATGAACTCGTGCAAATTTGTGCACAAATGGTTTTTAAAATGTTATCCAATGTTCCATTTGCACGTTAGCAATGATGAGTACACATTCTAGCTTTATAAGTTCATAAACATTATAGATATTATTGAATGCACAATTTGTGCATGTTTACGCATTTTAGAGCGCAAAATGTGAACTCGTGCAAAGTTATGCGTAAATTGTTTCAAACGTGTTTTCCAATGGTCCAATTGCATATTTACAAAAAAAATCACAAATTATAGTACTCCAAAGTCATAAATTGAATTGACATAATTGAATGCACAGTTTGCGCACATTTGTGCATGTTTGGACGCCAAATGTGAACTCGTTCAAATTTGCGCACAATTGGTTTTAAAAATGTTATCCAATGTTCCGTTTGCATATTAGCAATAATAAGTACATATTCTAGCATTATAATCTCATAAATACTGTTGATATTATTGAATGCGCAATCTGCACACGTTTATGCATTTTAGAGCGCAAAATGTGAAAAGTTGTGCATAAATTGCTTGAAACGTGTTTTCCAATGGTCCAATTGCATATTTATGAGCAAAAATTACAAATTACATCATTCTAAACTCATAAATTAAACTGAAATAATTGAATGCACAATTTGTACGCACTTCCGCATATTCGAAAGTAAATCGTTGACTAGTGCAAATTTGTGCACAAATGGCTTTAAAGAGGTTATCCAATGGTCCGATTGCACATTTATGACCAAAATTACATATTATGCCATTCCAAACTCATGAATCAAATTGACATAATTGAATGCACAATTTGCGCATGTTTGAACGCAAAATGTGAACTCGTACAAATTTGCGCATAAATGGTTTTCAAAATGTTATCCAATGTTCCATTTGCATATTAGCAATAATGAGTACATATTCTAGCATTCTAATCTCATCAATAGTTGATATGAACCCTACCTATAATAGAGATAGAACGCGCATCCGACTTTGAATATTAGCCCAAGGATCATCAAAGATAGTTGTGTTGATGGAGCTAAACCCCTTGCTTATTAATTTGAAGCAAGATACTTAGCTATTATAAGATGAACAATCACACAATTCTAAGTTTAATCTAACCTAGCAATTGTAATGAAAGGTAGAAGTGAAACAATTCAAGTAAACTTGCAAAGTTTCAAAAGAACAAAGTTTAAGGAAAAACCTTACTTTTAATATTTCAATACTTAAATTCGTATGTCATAGGGTTAGCCCTTATATAGGCATGTAAACAACCTAATCCTTGAAGGAAAAGGTTCTATTCCTTATTCATAATAGGAAATTAAGCTAATTAACTTAAATTTTTCATCATGCGGCTCCAAGCTTGTACTTGTAGTCAAATCCACCAACTTGCTTGTAATGTGAAAGAGAAGCAAATTCAATGCTTGTTTGAACTTCTTTGTCCTTGATCTTGTCATTGGTCCCTCATAATGCAATGGATCACTTGGTTTGATGGGCTTGCTTAGCTTGGTTGCATCATTCCCCTATTCCTCAAGATGATTCGTCCTCGAATCAACACCTACATCAAAATCAAAAAGAGATAAATCGGCAACATTAAATGTAGCACTTACACCATATTCACCGGGTAAATCAATCTTGTAAGCATTGTCATTGATGCGTTCTAACACTTGGAAGGGTCCATCACAATGGGGCATCAACTTAGATTTCCTTTTAGTGGGAAACCTTTCTTTACGCAAATGTTCCCAAACCCAATCACCTGGTTCAAATATAACTTTAATGCGCCCCTTGTTTGCATGTTTGGCATATTGCTCATTCTTTCTTTCAAGATTTGCTCGCACTTTTTCATGTAAGGACTTCACAAATTCTGCCTTCTTCTTTCCATCTAGATTTACTTGTTCACTCAAAGGTAAAGCAATCAAATCTAAAGGACTCAATGGAATAAAACCATACACAATCTCAAAAGGACAAAAATTGGTAGAAGAATGCACACTACGATTATATGCAAATTCAATATGTGGCAAGCAATCTTCCCATGATTTCAAATTATGCCTAACCATGGTTCTTAGTAGTTGAGATAAAGTTCTATTAACTACCTCAGTTTGCCCATCAGTTTGTGGATGACAGGCTGTAGAAAATAAAAGTTTAGTGCCTAATTTACCCCACAAAGTCTTCCAGAAGTAGCTTAAAAATTTAGCATCTCTATCACTCATAATTGTTCTAGGCATGCCATGCAAACGAACAATCTCTTTAAAGAACAAATCCGCAACATGTTGTGCATCATTAGTTTTTCTACATGCTATAAAGTGAGCCATTTTAGAAAACCTCACTACAACAACATATATTGAATCATGTCCTTGCCTAGTCCTAGGTAAACTAAGCACAAAATCCATGGAAATATCAATCCAAGGTGAACTAGGCACGGGTAGAGGCATATACAAACCATGTGGTTTTAACTTAGACTTAGCTTGTTTACACACAATGCACTTATCACAAATTCTAACAACATCTTTTTTCATGTTAGGCCAATAAAAGTGATCATGTAAAACATCTAAAGTCTTGGCTATACCAAAATGTCCCATTAAACCACCCTCATGTGCTTCATGAACAAGTAATTCACATATAGAACAGTTAGGAACACACAACCGTTTCTCTTTAAACAAGTAACCATCATGCCTATAGAACTTTTCAAAAGCAATATTTTCACATGCATGATAAACACTACCAAAATCACTGTCATTCTCATACAACTCTTTTATATATTCAAATCCTAGCAATTTGGCATCTAAAGAAGCAAGTAAAGTATACCTTCTTGAAAGTGCATCAGCCACAACATTCTCTTTACCTCGCTTGTATTTAATGACATAAGGAAATGACTCAATGAATTCACTCCACCTAGCATGTCGTTTGTTAAGCTTATTTTGCCCCTTTAAGTGCTGCAAGGATTCATGATCAGTATGTATTATGAACTCTTTAGGCAATAAATAATGCTGCCATGTCTCCAGAGCGTGAACTAAGGCATACATCTCTTTGTCATAAGTAGGGTACTTCAAACTTGCACCATTTAACTTTTCACTAAAATAAGCAATTGGTTGTCCATCTTGCATTAGAACAGCCCCAATTCCAAAACTTGAAGCATCACATTCAATTTCAAATGTTTTAGAAAAATTAGGTAGAGTAAGTAAAGGAGCAGATGTCAACTTATCCTTAAGCATGTTAAATGCTTGTTCTTGTGCTTCTCCCCACTTGAAGCCAACATTTTTCTTGATGACTTCGGTCAATGGCGCTGCAATGGTACTAAAATCCCTCACAAATTGCCTATAAAAGCTTGCAAGACCATGAAAACTTCGCACATCACTTAACTCCTCTAGGTGTAGGCCAGTCTTTAATTGCCTTGACCTTCTCTTCATCTACCTCTATTCCTTTTGCACTAACAACAAAGCCTAAGAAAACAAGCTTATGTGTGCAAAAACTACACTTTTTGAAGTTAGCATACAAACATTCCTTACGCAGCACTTCCAAAACCAAATGCACATGTTCAATATGCTCTTCCAAAGATTTACTATATATAAGTATATCATCAAAATAAACAACCATAAATTTTCCAATGAAAGCACGCAAAACATGGTTCATTAATCTCATAAAAGTGCTAGGTGCGTTAGTTAAACTAAAAGGCATGACTAACCACTCATATAAACCATATTTTGTTTTAAATGCATTTTTCCACTCATCACCCTCTTTCATGCGAATTTGATGATAACCACTTTGCAAATCAATCTTGGAAAATAAAACAGCCCCATGCAACTCATCAAGCATATCATCTAACCTAGGAATAGGATGACGATACTTTATCATTATTTTGTTAATTGCATGACAATCAACACACATTCTCCAAGTGCCATCCTTCTTAGGCACAAGTAAAACCGGAACGGCACACGGGCTCATGCTTTCTCTAATATAACCTTTGTTCATAAGATCCTCAACTTGCCTTTGCAACTCTTTAGTTTCCTCAGGATTACATCTATATGTGGGTCTATTTGGAATTGTACAACCAGGTACAAAGTCAATTTGATGCTCTATTCCTCTTATTAGTGGCAAACCACTAGGAATATCATCGGGAAACACATCTTGAAATTCCTGCAATATTCTCACAAAAGAACTAGGCAAAGAAGGGTCAAGATCATTAGAGCTCAAATAAGATTCCTTGTAAACAATTACAAGCATAGGCTACCTTAAAAGTAAAGCTTTCCTCACATCTTTTTCTTTTGCATAAAAACTTGCTTTTCTCTCTTGTGTTACCTTATTCACACTCAACTCTCCTTTTGCATGCGCATCACTCTTTTTTTTCTCATTGTGCATCCCCTCAAGCTCTCCTTTTTCCACTCTTTGCTCACTCCTCTCATTGCTTTTCTCACAGCTTTCCTTTTGTTTGTTTGCCTTTTCTTTTTTATGCAAACTCTCTTTCTCTCTTTTTATTGCTTTTTCTTTTTCAAACTCTTCAAATCTTTACTTTAGGACTTTTTGGTCCTCATAAACTTCTTTAGGGGTTAAAGGTTTAAGGGTAATGGGTACATCATTCATTATAAAATAATATCTATTAGAGAACCCATTATGATTAGCCCTCCTATCATATTGCCAAGGATGCCCCAAAAGAATATGACAAGTTTGCATAGGCACTACATCACACAATACTTCATCTTCATATTTGCCTATGGAAAATGCTATCTTCACTTGTTTAGTTACTTTTATCTCCCCATAATCATTCAGCCATTGCAATGTGTAAGGCCTAGGGTGCTTCCTGGTATATAAATGCAATTTCTCAACTAACATGGTGCTAGCTACATTTGTGCAACTACCGCCATCAATGATCATACAACATACCTTATCTTCCACCTTGCTTCTAGTGTGAAAGATGTTCTCACGTTGTGCCTCATCCTCCATCTTGGTTTGCACATTCATGATTCGCCTTGTAACAAGCAATTCACCATGTGATGGACTTTGTACAGCCTCATCATCACTTGCATCCTCAAGCTCAGGCATCTCCACATTGCACTCATCATCATCACTTTCACTAAAGACTTCGCTACCCCTCATCGTCATGGTGCGCTTATTTGGGCAGTTAGAAGAGATATGCCCATAACCCAAACATTTAAAACATTGAACATCACGAGATCGTTTAGTTTGAGTTTCACCTTTGTCTTTGATCTTGGCATTGCCCCCTTCGTTTCCTCCTTTGTTGTTGTCAAATTTTGCCTTAGTGAAGCTCTTATCTCCATTCTTCCAATTTGACTTCCATGAAGCACTACAAGAAGTTGAATTGCCTTTAGAATTTTTGAACTTCAATTGCTTCTCAATCTTGATCGCCATGTGCAACATATCATCCATGTCAACATAGTGATGTAATTCCACTAAGTCGGCTATGTTCCTATTCAGCCCATGCAAAAACCTCGCCATTGTTGCCTCACGGTCTTCATCAATATTTGCTCTAATCATAGCTATCTCCATTGCTTGATGGTACTCCTCTACACTTTTAGATCCTTGCACAAGGTTTTGAAGTTTATTATACAATTCTCTATAATAGTGTGTAGGAACAAACCTTTTGCGCATGATTGCCTTCATCTCCTCCCATGTCTCAATAGGTCGATCATGGTTCCTTCTTCTACTAGTCACCAATTGATCCTACCAAACAAGTGCATAATCTGTAAACTCTACGGCAGCTAGCTTCACCTTCTTTTCTTCTGAATATTGATGGCACTCAAAGATGAACTCCACCTTTTTCTCCCATTCCAAATAGGCTTCGGCATCACTTTTGCCTTGAAAGCTTGGAATTTTCATCTTAATCCTTCCTAAGTTGTTATCAACTCTTGCATGCCCATTTTTGCCTAAATTGGATGTTTGTTTGTCATCCTCTTGTTCATGTCTCCCACGGGTTCTAGTATTAATTATACTAGCATCTCCATAATGACTTGACTCTATCTTGTCTATTCAGTCTGCCAAGTCTCCAATTTGGTTTACCAAATCTAGTCTCAACTTGTCAAACAATTGGGTCATGGATTTCATGTACATCTTTTGATCGGGCATTCCTTTTTCACCTTCTTAAGTCATTGCTTTAATTTTTCCTACAAGAAATTATTAGTAGCAATAAAAAAAGATCTCACCAAACACTCCCTTACGTGTTTCACTAAATTTAAATGGCACTCACACTCGTGTTTCACTCAATAAGGCTCTTACCCTTTTATGAGCTCACCACTTGCCTTTTACCACTCAAATTCCCCAAATCTTAGTTCTAATAAAAATAATGCAAATTATGCGAAAATTGCTCAATCAACTCAACACCATAATCATAAAAATCAAATTAAACTTAAAATTCAAAGTGACTATTCACGAATCAAATAAACAAGAAAATAAGCAAGTGAACAAAACTTAGCTCAAAATCAAGAAAAACCCTAATTTTTAGAAGCCAAGAAATCGTACACAATGAAAATTAACAAAAGAAGTCAAATTTGAGTAATTAACCCACAAACACAACCAAAACACAATTCTGAATTAAAACAAAGTAACAATTTTTTTTTCTCAATAGATATGGAAATTGAACAAACTAACTCAATTAAGGGTATTTTGATAGATTTTGAACCCTTTTGCATAAAACACAAAGAATGGTTTTTTTTTTTTGAAATTGAGAAGAATTGAAAAGAAGAAGAATAAATTATGAACGAAAATTAAATGATAAATAACCAAACCTTGAAGTTTGGCTCTGATACCAAACTGATACGAACCCTACCTATAATAGAGATAGAACGCGCATCCAACTTTGAATATTAGCCCAAGGATCATCAAGGATAGTTGTGTTGATGGAGCTAAACCCCTTGCTTATTAATTTGAAGCAAGATACTTAGCTATTATAAGATGAACAATCACACAATTCTAAGTTTAATCTAACCTAGCAATTGTAATGAAAGGTAGAAGTGAAACAATTCAAGTAAACTTGCAAAGTTTCAAAAGATCAAAGTTTAAGGAAAAACCTTAATTTTAATATTTCAATACTTAAATTCCTATGTCATAGGGTTAGCCCTTATATAGGCATGTAAACAACCTAATCCTTGAAGGAAAAGGTTCTATTCCTTATTCCCAAAGATACCTATATAGGAAAATCCTTAATTAAGGAGATTTCCTTCAAAATAGGACAACTAATGACAACTCATGACAACTCATCTTTGAAAAGTCAAAATTGAAAACTCATTACAAGTCATGACAACTAAGCAAAATGACAACTCATGACAACTAAGAATAGAAGCATGCCATGTCACATGTTGACCATTGATCCTTGACTTTGACTTGTTGACTATTTGACTTTGACTTTGACTTGTTGACTATTTGACTTTGACTTGGAATATCCTTGAATCTTCTCATATCTTCTAGAATCTTCTTGAATCTTCCTTATTGACTCCAAAATAGAAAAAACAACTTCCAAATTCATCCAATTCAAGCTAATTAATTTCAGAATAGGAAATTAAGCTAATTAACTTGAATTTTTCATCATGCGGCTCCAAGCTTGTACTTGTAGTCAAATCCACCAACTTCCTTGTAATGTGAAAGACAAGCAAATTCAATGCTTGTTTGAACTTCTTTGTCTTTAATCTTGTCATTGGTCCCTCATAATGCAATGGATCACTTGGTTTGATGGGCTTGCTTAGCTTGGTTGCATCAATAGTATTGATATATTACTGAATGCACTAATTTGTGCACGTTTATGCATTTTAGAGCGCAAAATGTGAACTTGTGTCCAAATTTTGCATAAATCATTTGAAACGTGTTTTCCAATGGTCCAGTTTCATATTTACTTGCAAAATTACAAATTATATCATTCCAAACTCATAAATCAAGTTAACGTGATTGAACGCACAATTTGTGCACTTTTGCACTTGTTTGAACACAAAACGTGAAGTCATACGAATTTCTGCACAAACGATTTACAGATGTTATCCAATGCTTTGATTTCATATCAACAATACTAAATACATACTCTAGCATTCTAAGCCCATAAATATCATTGATATTATTGAATGCACAGTTGTGCACGTTTATGCATGCTGGAGCGCAAAATGTGAACTCATGCAAAGTTGTGCGTAAATTGTTTCAAAAGTGTTCTCCAATGGTTAAATTACATATTTACATGAAAAATTACAGATTATTATATCATTCCAAACTCATAAATCAAATTGACATGATTGAATGTGCAATTTGTACATGGTTGAACACAAAACGTGAATTCGTGCAAATTTGTGCACAAATGGTTTCAAATCGTTATCCAATGTTTTCCAATTGCATATTAACAATAATAAGTACATTTTCTAGCATTCTAGGACCATAAATATTATTAAATGCATAATTTGTGCACGTTTATGCATTTTAGAGCGTAAAATGTGAAAACGTGCAAAGTTGTGCATAAACTGTTTCAAATGTGTTTTCCAACGGTCCAACTGCATATTTACAAGGAAAATTACAAATTAATATCATTCCAAACTCATAAATTAAATTGAAATAATTGAATGCACAATTTGTATGCATTTGTGCATGTTTGAACGTAAAATAAAATGCAAACTCGTGCAAATTTGTGCACAGATGGTTCCAAAGAGGTTATCCGATGGTCCAATTGCACATTTATGAGAAAAATTACAATTTATACCATTCCAAAATCATAAATCCAACTGACATAATTGAATGTGCACGTATTTGCGTATGTTTGAACGCAAAATGTGAACTCATACAAATTTGTGCACAAATGGTTTTAAAAATGTTATCCAATGTTCCATTTTCATGTTAGTAATGATGAGTACACATTCTAGCTTTCCAAGTTCATAAACATTATAGATATTATTGAATGCATAATTTGTGCACATTTATGCATTTTAGAGCGCAAAATGTGAACTCGTGCAAAGTTATGCATAAATTGTTTGAAACGTGTTTTCCAATGGTCCAATTGTATATTTACGAGCAAAATTACATCATTCCAAACTCATAAATTAAACTGAAATAATTGAATGCACAATTTGTACGCACTTGCGCATGTTCGAAAGTAAATCATAGACTAGTGCAAATTTGTGCACAAATGGTTTTAAAAAGGTTATCCAATGGTCCGATTGCACATTTATGACCAAAATTACATATTATGCCATTCCAAACTCATGAATCAAATTGACATAATTGAATGCACAATTTGCGCATGTTTGAACGCAAAACGTGAACTTGTACAAATTTATGCACAAATGGTTGTCAAAATGTTATCCAACGTTCCATTTGCATATTAGCAATAATGAGTACATATTCTAGCATTCTAATCTCATCAATAGTATTGATATATTACTGAATGCACTAATTTGTGCACGTTTATGCATTTTAGAGCGCAAAATGTGAACTTGTGTCCAAGTTGTGCATAAATCATTTGAAACGTGTTTTCCAATGGTCCAGTTTCATATTTACTTGCAAAATTACAAATTATATCATTCCAAACTCATAAATCAAGTTGACGTGATTGAATGCGCAATTTGTGCACTTTTGCGCTTGTTTGAACACAAACCGTGAACTCGTACGAATTTGTGCACAAATAATTTACAGATGCTATCCAATGCTTTGATTGCATATCAACAATACTAAATACATACTCTAGCATTCTAAGCCTATAAATATCATTGATATTATTGAATGCACAGTTGTGCACGTTTATGCATGCTGGAGCGCAAAATGTGAACTCATGCAAAGTTGTGCGTAAATTGTTTCAAACGTGTTCTCCAATGGTCAAATTACATATTTACATGAAAAATTATAGATTATTATATCATTCCAAACTCATAAATCAAATTGACATGATTGAATGCGCAATTTGTGCATGGTTGAACGCAAAATGTGAACTCGTGCAAATTTGTGCCTAAATGGTTTCAAATCGTTATCCAATGTTTTCCAATTGCATATTAACAATAATTAGTACATTTTCTAGCATTCTAGGACCATAAATATTATTGAATGCACAATTTGTGCACTTTTATGCATTTTAGAGCACAAAATGTGAAAACGTGCAAAGTTGTGCATAAACTGTTTCAAATGTGTTTTCCAACTGTCCAACTGCATATTTACAAGGAAAATTACAAATTACTATCATTCCAAACTCATAAATTAAATCAAAATAATTGAATGCACAATTTGTATGCATTTGTACATGTTTGAACGCAAAATAAAATGCGAACTCGTGCAAATTTGTGCACAGATGGTTCCGAAGAGGTTATCCGACAGTCCAATTTCACATTCATGAGTAAAATTACAATTTATACCATTCCAAACTCATAAATCCAACTGACATAATTGAACACACGTGCATTTGCGTATGTTTGAACGCAAAACGTGAACTCGTACAAATTTGTGCACAAATGGTTTTAAAAATGTTATCCAATGTTCCATTTGCATGTTAGCAATGATGAGTACACATTCTAGCTTTCCAAGTTCATAAACATTATAGATATTATTGAATGCACAATTTGTGCACGTTTATGCATTTTAGAGCACAAAATGTGAACTCGTGCAAAGTTATGCATAAATTGTTTCAAATGTGTTTTCCAATGGTCCAATTGCATATTTGTAAGAAAAATCACAAATTACAGTACTCCAAAGTCATAAATTGAATTAACATAATTGAATGCACAATTTGTGCACATTTGTGCATGTTTGGACGCCAAATGTGAACTCGTTCAAATTTGCACACAAATGGTTTTAAAAATGTTATCCAATGTTCCATTTGCATATTAGCGATAATAAGTACATATTCTAGCATTATAATCTCATAAATACTATTGATATTATTGAATGCACAATCTGTGCACGTTTATGCATTTTAGAGCGTAAAATGTGAAAAGTTGTGCATAAATTGCTTGAAACATGTTTTCCAATTGTCCAATTGCATATTTACGAGTAAAAATTACAAATTACATCATTCCAAACTCATAAATTAAATTGAAATAATTGAATGCATAATTTGTACGCACTTGCGCATGTTCGAAAGTAAATCATGGACTAGTGCAAATTTGTGCACAAATGGTTTTAAAGAGGTTATCCAATGGTCCGATTGCACATTTATGACCAAAATTACATATTATGCCATTCCAAACTCATGAATCAAATTGACATAATTGAATGCACAATTTGCGCATGTTTGAATGCAAAATGTGAACTCGTACAAATTTATGCACAAATGGTTTTCAAAATGTTATCTAACGTTCCATTTGCATATTAGCAATAATGAGTACATATTCTAGCATTCTAATCTCATCAATAGTATTGATATATTACTGAATGCACTAATTTGTGCACGTTTATGCATTTTAGAGCGTAAAATGTGAACTTGTGTCCAAGTTGTGCATAAATAATTTGAAATGTGTTTTCCAATGGTCCAATTTGATATTTACTTGCAAAATTACAAATTATATCATTCCAAACTCATAAATCAAGTTGACGTGATTGAATGCGCAATTTGTGCACTTTTGCGCTTGTTTGAACACAAAACGTGAACTCGTACGAATTTATGCACAAATGATTTACAGATGCTATCCAATGCTTTGATTGCATATCAACAATACTAAATACATACTCTAGCATTCTAAGCCCATAAATATCATTGATATTATTGAATGCACAGTTGTGCACGTTTATGCATGCTGGAGCGCAAAATGTGAACTCATGCAAAGTTGTGCGTAAATTTTTTCAAATGTGTTCTCCAATGGTCAAATTACATATTTACATGAAAAATTACAGATTATTATATCATTCCAAACTCATAAAATCAAATTGACATGATTGAATGCGCAATTTGTGCATGGTTGAACATAAAATATGAACTCGTGCAAATTTGTGCACAAATGGTTTGAAATCGTTATCCAATGTTTTCAAATTGCATATTAACAATAATAAGTACATTTTCTAGCATTCTAGGACCATAAATATTATTGAATGCACAATTTGTGCACGTTTATGCATTTTAGAGCGCAAAATGTGAAAACGTGCAAAGTTGTGCATAAACTGTTTCAAATGTGTTTTCCAACGGTCCAACTGTATATTTACAAGGAAAATTACAAATTAATATCATTCCAAACTCATAAATTAAATTGAAATAATTAAATGCACAATTTGTATGCATTTGTGCATGTTTGAACGCAAAATAAAATGCGAACTCATGCAAATTTATGCACAGATGGTTCTAAAGAGGTTATCTGACGGTCCAATTGCACATTCATGAGCAAAATTACAATTTATACCATTCCAAACTCATAAATCCAACTGACATAATTGAACGCGCATGCATTTGCATATGTTTGAACGTAAAACCGTGAACTCGTACAAATTTGTGCACAAATGGTTTTAAAAATGTTATCCAATGTTCCATTTGCATGTTAGCAATGATGAGTACACATTCTAGCTTTCCAAGTTCATAAACATTATAGATATTATTGAATGCACAATTTGTGCACGGTTATGCATTTTAGAGCGTAAAATGTGAACTCGTGCAAAGTTATGCATAAATTGTTTCAAACGTGTTTTCCAATGGTCCAATTGCATATTTTCAAGAAAAATCACAAATTACAGTACTCGAAAGTCATAAATTGAATTGACATAAATTGAATGCATAGTTTGCGCACATTTGTGCATGTTTGGACGCCAAATGTGAACTCTTTCAAATTTACGCACAAATGATTTTAAAAATGTTATCCAATGTTCCATTTGCATATTAGCGATAATAAGTACATATTCTAGCATTATAATCTCATAAATACTGTTGATATTATTGAATGCGCAATCTGTGCACGTTTATGCATTTTAGAGCGCAAAATGTGAAAAGTTGTGCATAAATTGCCTGAAACGTGTTTTCCAATTGCATATTTATGAGCAAAATTACAAATTACATGATTCCAAACTCATAAATTAAACTGAAATAATTGAATGCACAATTTGTACGCACTTGCGCATGTTTGAAAGCAAATCGTTGACCGGTATAAATTTGTGCACAAATGGTTTTCAAGAGGTTATCCAATGGTCCGATTGCACATTTATGACCAAAATTACATATTATGCCATTCCAAACTCATGAATCAAATTGACATAATTGAATGCACAATTTGCGCATGTTTGAACGCAAAACGTGAACTCGTACAAATTTGTGCACAAATGGTTTTCAAAATGCTATCCAATGTTCCATTCGCATATTAGCAATAATGAGTACATATTCTAGCATTCTAATCTCATCAATAGTATTGATATATTACTAAATGCACTAATTTGTGCACGTTTATGCATTTTAGAGCGCAAAATGTGAACTTGTGTCCAAGTTGTGCATAAATCATTTGAAACGTGTTTTCCAATGGTCCAGTTTCATATTTACTTGTAAAATTACAAATTATATCATTCTAAACTCATAAATCAAATTGACGTGATTGAATGCGCAATTTGTGCACTTTTGCGCTTGTTTGAACACAAAACGTGAACTCGTACGAATTTGTGCACAAACGATTTACAGATGTTATCCAATGCTTTGATTGCATATTAATAATACTAAATACATACTCTAGCATTCTAAGCCCATAAATATTATTGATATTATTGAATGCACAGTTGTGCACGTTTATGCATGCTAGAGCGTAAAATGTGAACTCATGCAAAGTTGTGCGTAAATTTTTTCAAACGTGTTCTCCAATTTTCAAATTACATATTTACATGAAAAATTATAGATTATTATATCATTCCAAACTCATAAATCAAATTGACATGATTGAATGCACAATTTGTGCATAGTTGAACGCAAAACGTGAACTCGTGCAATTTGTGCACAAATGGTTTTAAATCGTTATCCAATGTTTTTCCAATTGCATATTAACAATAATAAGTACATTTTCTAGCATTCTAGGACCATAAATATTATTGAATGCACAATTTGTGCACGTTTATGCATTTTAGAGCGCAAAATGTGAAAACGCGCAAAGTTGTGCATAAACTATTTCAAATGTGTTTTCCAACGGTCCAACTGCATATTTACAAGGAAAATTACAAATTACTATCATTCCAAACTCATAAATTAAATTGAAATAATTGATTGCACAATTTGTACGCATTTGTGCATGTTTGAACGCAAAATAAAATGTGAACTTGTGCAAATTTGTGCACAGATGGTTCCAAAGAGGTTATCCGACGGTCCAATTGCACATTCATGAGAAAAATTACAATTTATACCATTCCAAACTCATAAATCAAACTGACATAATTGAACGCGCATGCATTTGTGTATGTTTGAACGCAAAACATGAACTCGTACAAATTTGTGCACAAATGGTTTTAAAAATGTTATCCAATGTTCCATTTGCATGTTAGCAATGATGAGTACACATTCTAGCTTTCCAAGTTCATAAACATTATAGATATTATTGAATGCACAATTTGTGCACGTTTATGCATTTTAGAGCGCAAAATGTGAACTCGTGCAAAGTTATGCATAAATTGTTTCAAACGTGTTTTCTAATGGTCCAATTGCATATTTGCAAGAAAAATCACAAATTACAGTACTCCAAAGTCATAAATTGAATTGACATAAATTGAATGCATAGTTTGCGCATATTTGTGCATGTTTGGACGCCAAATGTGAACTCGTTCAAATTTGCGCACAAATGGTTTTAAAAATGTTATCCAATGTTCCATTTGCATATTAGCGATAATAAGTACATATTCTAGCATTATAATCTCATAAATACCGTTGATATTATTGAATGTGCAATCTACGCACGTTGATGCATTTTAGAGCGCAAAATGTGAAAAGTTGTGCATAAATTGCCTGAAACGTGTTTTCCAATGGTCCAATTGCATATTTACGAGCAAAATTACAAATTACATCATTCCAAACTCATAAATTAAACTGAAATAATCTATGAAGATCCATGGGATGCCATGGATTGAATCTTGTAGTTGAACATAGTTTCTAGGTTTTTTTTTAATTATTTTTTGTTATTACTTTATTGGTTGTTTTATTTTGTATTTTGTTTTTTTTTGGGTTGTACTAATTTGTATTTTCTTATTATTTTTTAGTATATCATTATAATGGTCCCAATAGTGGGAATAATAAAACCATGTGTGTGTGATTGTGTGATTATTTTAATTAATTAGGTAATAAGATTAGAGTTTTCATTAAGTGATTAATTAAAATTAATGGCTATAGAGATACTTAGGGTTTTTGTAATTAAAATTGAATTAGATTTAAATCGATAAAATTAGGGTTGTTTATCAGGGTAACTTTAATTAAATTAGGTTTTTTTAAGAAATAAATTTAATTGATTGTTTGATCTTTCATTTAATTGTCTTGGTATTCTTTTATTATTTTTGGGCTTGTTTATTTATTTTTATGTGTTTTGGACCCCAAGCCCATGTTAGGCTCTAACCCTTTTAATTAATTTTAAGTCTAAGCAATTCCTTTTGGCCCATCTTTTAATTGGCCCATTTCATTTGATTAGGTATATATTTTAATTAATTAAAATGCAGGTTAGGTCCATAATTAATTAGAAATTAAGTTAGAGATAATTTAGCCCTATTTAGTTAATTAGCCTAGTTAGGTTAATTAAAATTAATTTAGACTTAGCTAATTAAATTAAGCCCCTTTTCTGCAACTTATAGATTTAAGATTGCCTTAGAATTAAAAATGTAGAACTAGGCCCACTAATTTAAATACTTTATAATTTGTAGATTTAGGCCCATCTTTTAGAATTAAAATAAATAGACTTAGGTTCACTTAATTAAAATTAAATAAAAATTAGCCCTATTAGTCTTTAAGGTCATTTGTAAATTAAAACATGTAGATTTAGCCCATTTAATTAAAATCAACGTAGATTAAACTAACTTAGGGATTGTAAATTAAAATGAATGCATTGTTTACATGTATTTTTCATGACTAGTTTTCCTGGAGTTAATTGTTTAAATAAGGGTTTATGTGAAATTGCATCTAAATAGAGGATAAGATAATAATTTATAAAGTAATTCTAAAAGAACACAAGACTACAAGAAGTTAGTATTCCGTATATAGAATCTCCTGATTATAAAGCTAGTTTCTTCTAAAGAATCAAGTACCACCATATTTTGATTTGTGCTAGTTATTACCCTGGGTGGCAACTCCTCATCTCCACACCATGTCTTTATGACAGTGGCTAGTGTGTTCTTTAGAGCCCTGAGCTCAAATAGTATCGTGGTTGCTAAAATCTTGGACGTGTGTTAAACCTCGTCATCTACAATATTGTTCTTTAAAGAAGAAGCAATAGATTTTTACGAGGAAAATCAAGCATTGGATATCTATTCTAAGAAATAATAGTGATTTATACCTCTTTGAGGAGCAAATCAATACTGCATCCATCCAATCATCTTTTTTACTACCTTTTTATTTATTTATTTAATTATTTTTAGTTTCATTCTATTTTAATTTTATTTTAATTTTTAATTTTTGTTTAAATAGTAATCATTATTTATTTTTCTATTTTTTATTATCGAGGGAGTTACATAATAAATTCATTGTGGAGAACAAAATCCATGAAGATCTATATTGAATTTTATAGTTGAATATAGTTTCTAGGTTTATTTATTATTTTGTTAGTTGTTTCATTTATTTTTTTATTTAATTTTTGAGCTATATTAGTTTTTTAAATCATTGTAATAGCCCCAATAGTGGGAAAAATGAAATCCTATGTTTGTGGTTGTATGTTTAATTTAATTACTTTGGCAGTAAGATTAGGATTTTAATTGGGTGATTAATTAAAATTAATGGCTATAGATATAATTAGGGTTTTTTAAAATTAAAATTGAATTAGATTTAAGTGGATAGAATTAGGGTTACTTGTTAATTCTTTTATAATTTGTTTTTTAAGGTCACTTTAACTAAATTAGGTTTTTTAGAAGAAATAAATTTAACTAATTAATTGACCTTTTATTTTATTGTTTTGATATTTTTTTTGTTGTTGTTGGGTTTGTTTACTTTTTATATGTTTTGGGCCCCATACCCATATTAGACTCTAATTCATTTAAATAATTTAAAGTTTAAGTAGTTCTTTTTGGTCCATCTTTTAATTAGCCCATAATTAGGTTATTAATTAATTAGGTATAGATTTTAATTAATTAAAATGCATTTTAGGCCCATAATTATTTAGAAATTAGGTTAGAGATAACTTAGACCCATTTAGTTGATTTGTACATAGGCCAACTTAGGTTAATTAAAATTAACCCACCTAGGTTAATTAAAATTAATTTAGACTTAGCCCATTAAATTAAGCCCCTTTTCCATAACTTGTAGATTTAAGATTGTCTTAGAATTAAAACATATAGAATTAGGCCCACTAATTTAAATACTTCATAATTTGTAGATTTAGGTCCACTTTTAGAATTAAAATAAGTAGACTTAGATTCACTTAATTAAGATTAAGTAGGAATTAGATCCATTAGCTTTTAAACTCACTTGTAAATTAAAATTTGTAGGTTTAGTCCATTTAATTAAAATTAATGTAGATTATACTAACTTAGGGATCGTGAACTTAAATGAATGCATTATTTACATGTATTTTTCATGACTAGTTTGCCTAAAGTTAATTGTTTAAATAAGGGTTTGTATAAAATTGCATGTAAATAGAGGATAAGATTATAATTCATAAAGTAATTCTAATGAACATGAGACTAAAAGAAGTTGGTATTCCATATCCAGAATCTCCTGGTTGTGGTGTTAACTTTCTTTTAGATAATCGAGTATGATATGTCCTAATTATTACCTTGGGTGGAGACTCCTCATCTCCATGCCATATCGTTGTGATAGTGGTTAGTGTGTTCTCTAAAGCCCTGAGCTCAAACAGTGTCATGATTGTTTAAATCTTGGACGCATGCCAAACCCCACTGTCTATAGTGGTGACTCCACTAAGGATAAAAGATACTAAGTCTGCTTGTGTTCTTTAGAATTATTTTATTAATTATTTGTTTATTCTTGCATTCATTCTGCATGTCCCTATAAATCAATGGCATTGGTTTATGGTTCCATGATTCTAATAGCTTCATAGGATTATAGAATGGCTAACCATCACTTTTAGCCTTAACTCATTTCAAGACAGATTACTGGGGCTCTCTCGAGTTTGCAAAGGATGTCAGGCCCCTCTGACCTTGGCATGTAACTCAAGTCTTAAAGGAGGGAATCTTACTAAGGGAATGTTGACCTTTTCCACCAGACTCAACTTATGTAATGGCTTAATAACTTCCCTTAGGATTACCCAAATTGCTTATGTTTGTTGCCATGATGTATTTTTATCTATAAAGGCCTAAGCCCATACTTTAGAAGCCCATTTGGGTTAATAAAAATTAGGCTAATCTTTTATACCTAGCAATATTATTTCTATGTTTTAATACTTTAAGAGATTTGGCACGCACATCGATTCTTAATATCCCCTGTTGATATTAAGGCTAAGATAAAAAATCATAGGAAAAGAGACTAACCTTTGAATATTTGTGTAGGAGGAATATGGTTAGAAAGATGTGTGTACACTTGACTTGCTACTTGTTGCATAGCACATGCATCATACATACATGCATTTCACGCATCATACTAACACTTTTTTTTCAGCCATCATAAATTCATTCAGGTCTTCTTATGTTTGGAAATGGAGTGGCAAACTAGTGAGAACTGTCTTGAGTCCAAAATCAGTAGCTAAAGAGATCCTTTAAAGTTTAGAGAAGAGTCCTATTAATCTGCTCTACTAGGAACTTGGATCAATTTCAACTAAGCAATCAGAAATGGAACAATAAGAAGGAGAAAACTGGACCCTACAGGACATCAAAAGAGAATTAATAGATGACATAAGAGCAATAATGCAAGATAAACTAAGACAAGCTCTGGCTAGAATAATGCCACCACCTATTGCTGCACCTCTAGTTATAGCCAATCCACTTATTATAGGTACACCACCTAAAAATAATGAGAATGCTTGGGGGTAACCTTTAAATGCTGCTATGAATGTACTTATTATGGAAATGAAATTGAAGGATGTTGAGAATTACATGGTTGAAAAAGCAAAAAGGGAATCACTTAAGTAAGTTCAAGAGCCGGAATCCAAGTAGATGAAAGCACTAGCTTAGAAGATTTCCAATATAGAAGAATCAATAAGAGGATATGGCATTGGATATTCATTTGATTTGATGATATGATGTAATTTAAGGAAGATAAGCTTCCTGATAAGTTCAAGATGCCATAGCTATAGAAGTTTGATAGTACTAGAGACCCAAGGATCCACTTTAGTAAATATACAACTACTATGAGCACTACTAAGGCTCCTTTGTTTGTAGTTACCAAGTTATTTGTACTATCCTTGGAGGATATGGCTGTTAATTGGTATCATGGTTTAGAGAAGTCTATCCGAGCTGACTATAGATAATTGTGTATTGCTTTTCTGAAATAATATGACCATAATGCCAGGCTTGAAGTGTTTATCAGGGATTTATAATTGTCTAAGGAGAAGCCTAATGAATGATTTTTGAATTTTTTGACTAGATTCATGAATAAGGCAGGATTAATGGAAAATAAGCTAGCTAAAAAGGATCAGGTTAGGATGATTATTCAAAATGTGTCACCTAATTTGGTTAAGAGGTTGTAAATGATGAACCCTAAGACGTCTATAGACCTTTATGATGATGTGTTGCAAGCTAAGGAGATTGAAAGTGAGGAAAAGAAGTTTGCTAAAATCATTAGAGAAAGAAACTACCTAGCTGGGGGCACACAACAAGGAAGTACTAGCCGGATTGTGGAAGTGCATGCTATTCAACAACCACGAAGATTCTCCAATTTTAACCAACCCTTATCTAATGTCCTAGACCATTTGATCTAAAAAGGCCTCTTTAGACCTTTAACCTTCTCTAAACCACCAAACCCAAATGTCTCTGGCTATAACCCAAACAGTTACTGCAAATTACACTAAGTAATGAGACATTCCATATATACCTACACTCACGTTAAACATAAAATCCAAAACCTTATAAACTTTGGAAAGATCATAAACCCTGAAAGTCCAAGCACTATAAATAATCTTTTCTTATACTACCAAAATGCTCTACCCCCAACGACTATAATGATCAACTCAAGAGTAAGTGAGGAAGAGGTTCTAAACTCCTTTGAGGACCTAGACCTTAAAATAAATGAGAAATCTCCTAATGCCCCTAAAGATGTCGAAAGAGTAGAAGACTTGTTGGGACAACATTCAGGACAATTTGACTATAAGATGTTTTACACTAAACCACCTTCTTTTGACATAACCTTCGAGTCGATTGTGCCTACAGGATGGGGTGATGAGTTTGATGTTGAGAAGCTATTAAATGAATAAGAAAAATGTATAGTTAAGGTATAAAAAGATGAAGTCATGAAGATAGTTGGCAAGAAGATGCAAGAATAGCCACTATGTCAGCCACCTTAAGACTCAGTATCCCTACCATCTACAATAGGAAATAAATTTTCTTATTGTCTTCTTTAAATAAAATTTTAGTTTCTTTAGAACTTGTTTTGTTTAAGTGATCAATGATATGAATTTTGATTATGCTTATGTAATTTTCATCCTGATGGTATTTTGCATTATGATATCAATTGCATTCACATGTTTGATGTAAAAATTCAATTCAATTATATTCATTCAGTATGGGCACAAATACAAATTCAAAAAACATTCATATCTCACATGATGTAACTTTGAAGATAGGAAATTTGAGGAAAAAATAAAAAAAATGATAACAAAGAGAAAGAACAAAGAGAGAGAAAAAGAAAGAAAAAGAACGGTAAGGTAAAAATTAGAGAGAAAAATTTAGGACTGGCTGATAAAAGGAGTTACATCATATGATATAATAAATATTCTCATTTTTACCCTCTTGAATGATTAAAATGAAATTTGAAATTTTGTTCAAATATTGCATATTCATCTTTATTATACTACATAAGTATTTGAGTGGAAAGAAATTAAATAATGAAAGCTAAAATCAGAGCTATATGATCACCATTTTAATGTTCTTACCACCCCTCTATAATTCTGTTTGTAAGTACAGTGTCCTCTTGTACCTTGGGAATTCAGCTGGTTTAATAACTCGCATTGCAACTTATGCCTTATAACTACAATCAATCATTGCATCATCATTAAGCCTTATATTCTGCTCAAAATTCTTGGAAGTGTAAGTCTAGTTGATTTCATTATCAAGAACTTGCTTCAGTCAATTTTCCCACACCTCTACATCCCCAAAGCATAAGATTAGGACTAATAGGGTTAGTAAGTCAAAGGATCAACAATAGCAATTAATGAATTGAGTCTCTTGAAGAGTAACATTAATGAATTTAGAATGAAATTTAGGGCAAAATGTAGCTCTATGGGCAAATTGCATAATAGTAGGTCCGCATTCGAAGAGCAAAGATGGAACACTAAAGTATAAGAGCCAATATAAGAGTTGTGGGGGCATAAAGAAATAAATCACAAGAAACAACCAATAATTCATCAATACAGCAATACCTGGTCATTTGTTGGACAAGCTATATTAGAAGCTCTAACATTAGAAGTACCAACATCAAAGCATTCAATGCTCAAACTTATAGGTTGTTAATGAGGCACCTCATTCTCACACTTTAAGCTGCGAACATAGCTTTGTTCTAAATAGAAGACCTATTAGGATCATGCATGACATACATAACATGCATACACTTGCATCCATTTGTTATGAAATACTTGCTTTGCATAATAAAGTCCTTGGGCCTAGAAAAGATTGTACAAATACTTTGCTACTAACTTTCAAAATTAGTATTGTAAAAGTGTAGGAAAGTAGTCAAAGTATTCACATATGAAGCATTTAAAGAAATGAAATAGGAAGAGCAACACTATTAAGGTGAACTTGATGCTTAATGAGACTTTAGACCTCAAGGGCCTAATAAATTATGGACCCATCCAGTAAGGGAATATCACCGACAATGATATTTGCAAAAGCATCATCCTGTCAACCTTAAGAGGTTGGATAGGACACTCAAGCTCTTCAAATTCAACATCCATCTCCATAGTCCCATCTAGAGCATTATTTGGAATATCTCTCCATAATAGTTATACTAGTGTAGGGTATGGAATATAGTAATAAGAAGGTCCAACATGTTAGCAATACATTCGTCAGCCTTATAAAAGGGAAGGATTCACTCAAAACCTAAAATGAATGCACTTTAAAAAATTATTTGATCATGAAATAAGATCTCTAACTCTTGAACTTTTTTGTAGGAGATATCAAGAAGAGGAATGAAGCCCTCTACCATAACATTAATGGAATGGTGAAAATACAAACACAACTTAAAGCCACAACTTCAATGGTGGAGTATCATACCCTTATGATTAGAGACATCATCACCATAATTAAAAGGGAAGAATGCAAAAAAATAATACTTCATTTTAACAAAATTTATTCACTTACGAATAGACTATACTAACTTATGGTGTTTTATATAAGGAAAAATAAAAGAGAATGAAGAAGGGGAAAGGAACCAATGCATCAATAGGAATAAGCAAGATAGCAAATGCCAAACACTCATTAAAATAATAAAGAGAAGTAATAGAACTTTATTCCCTTAGATTCTATAATAAAGTACCATCTCAATCATACAATTCACAAATTAAAAATAAATTCATCCACTTTATGAGATCATGTACGAAAAGCCTGTCTCATAACCTTTGATCATAGTGACTTTCTTTTATTAACCTTATAGAATTCAGATGATTAGTTAACAACATTTTGTTGAGACTTTATAAACTCTAATCAATTTAATGCTTGCTTTGCACCTAAACTAGGGGAAGAAAATGCAAAGACAAAATCTATGGACTTGTAGTATAAATTACTTGAATTTTAGAGTATCTTTTCAATCTTTTGAATAATAAATGTGCATATAATCTACTCTAATGCTCATACATAAGTATCCATACAAAATCCCTTAACGATATCCACATTGAGTAATATGAGAAAGGCAGGGGAATACTAAGAGAAGAATTAAAATAAGATCAAGCATTACTTACTCTAATGCTCATAAATGAGTAAGATTATTAACATGAACCTCTAGCGGTATCCACGCTGAGTAATATGAGAAAGGCAGAGGAATATTAAAAGAGGACCATGCCAAAAAAACTACTCTATTTACTCCAATGCTTTATAAGAGTATAAGTGTCCAAAGGACCTTTCCAATGGTATCCATGCTAAGTAATATGAGAAAGGTAGGGGAATATTCGAATAAGGATGGAAAGTAGAAAAATGCCTCAAAGACTATTTTAATACTCATAATTCGATCTTTTATACTCGGAACAGTCATGAAAATAAAAAAATAGTAAGATTCATTGAGTGCATGCTATCTCGTGATAAAGTAATGAATTTTCTTATAAATTTTATAAAAAAGAAAAAAAGAGTACCTTTTATAATTATCATCATGTTGAACTAACTTCAACAAGTCTTCAAGAATAGCAAGTCTAGAAGAAGAAGATAAACCCAACATATGGAATCAGTACTAGCACTAACAAGTTAATCAAAGTCAACAAGCAATGAAGGTAGTTAATCAAAGTAATTAGTATAGAAAGTTAATGACAATTAACACAAATTCCAATTACTCAGCACAGTTGATTAACATAAAATCTCAAAATCCTAGTCAGCACAAAGTTCTAATATGATGTTTACATTTTGCATACATTAAACTTCATCTCAATTATATGCTACACATTAGCTATAACACAATTTTTAGATTCACGCAGTAGCTATAATATAGTTTTCAAATTCACTTTGCTAGACATTACGTAATAGTTATAGTACATTTCAAATCTTTTGCTAAACATTCCATAGGAATTATAGCACATTTCACAATTTCCTAGATGCTCCACAAGACCTATAGCATGTTTGTCTTCAACTATACATTACACAGTAGTTGTAGCATATTTTCGCTAAGCGTTCCATAGGAAATATAGCAAAACTTTTAGTCATAGTTACTAGACATTCCATACGAACTATAGTGCAATTCCCTAGACCCTACACAATAGTTATAGCATATTTTCACTAGATGTCCCATAGGGAATATAGAGAAAATCATAATCACTAGATGTCCCACAAGGAATATAATGAAAATCACAATCACTAGACATCCCAAAAGGAATATAGTGAGAATCATAATCACTAGACATCCCATAGGGAATATAATGAAAACTATAATCACTAAACGTCCTATAGGGAATATAGTGAAAATCATAATCATTAGACGTCCCATAGGGAATATAGTGAAAATCATAATCACTAGACTTCCCATATGGAATATAGTGAAAATCACAATCACTAAATATCCCATAGGGAATATAGTGAAAATCACAATCACTAAATATCCCACTAAGAATATAATGAAAATCATGATCACTAGATGTCCTATAGGGAATATAATGAAAATCACGATCACTAGACGTCCCACAGGGAATATAGTGAAAATCATGATCACTAGATGTCCCACAAGGAGTATAGTGAAAATCAAATCACTAGACATTCCACAGGTAATATGGTGAAAGTCATGATCAACATTTTACATTCGAGTATAGTTCATTTCCAAATCAATATTATACGTTTGAGTATAGTCAACATTATACATCTGAGTATAATGTATCTTTTTAATACTATACGTCCAAGTATACTCAACGTTATACATCAAAGTATAATGTATTTTATCAATACTATACATCCTAGTATAGTAAACATTATACGTCCGAGTATAATGTATCTTTTTAATACTATACATATGAGTATAGTTAACATTAAATGTCCAAATATAATGTATCTTATCAATACTATACGTCTGAGTATAGTCAACATTATACATTTGAGTATAATGTATCTTATCGATATTATACATCCGAGTATAATATATCTTTTAAATACTATACGTTTGAGTTTAGTCAACATTATATGTCCAAGTATAATGTATCTTTTCAATACTATATATCTGAGTACAGTTAACATTATACGTATGAGTATAATGTATCTTATCAATACTATACGTCCGAGTATTGTCAACATTATACATCTAAGTATAATTTATCTTATCAATACTATATGTTTGAGTATAGTCAACATTATATGTCTAAGTATAATGTATCTTATCAATATACGTCTGAGTATAGTCAACATTATATGTCCGAGTATAATGTATCTTATCAATACTATACTTTCGAGTATAGACAATATTATACATCCGAGTATAATGTATCTTTTCAATGCCATAGATCTAAGTATAATCAATATTATATGTTCAAGTATAATTTATCTTTTTAATTAGCATTATACGTCCGAGTATAGTGTATTCTCAACACTACATGTTCGAGTGTAGTGCATTTTCCAATCAATGCTTTACATTCAAGTATGGTGTATTCTTATATGTTTTAGTAGTCTACCTAGTATTGTGTAATAATAGAAGCATTTATCATGAACCAAAGATCATTTACAGGAAAAAAAACCTTAAAGTGCACAGGTTAGTATCTAAAAAGAAATTGTGTGCTTATTTGCTTTGCCACAATTTATCAAGAAAACAGTGACAAAGGGGGGCAACTGTAAGCACCCAATTTTGGGATGATGGAGTGTGGATATGATAAAGGATTCGAATGATGAAAATACTACAAATAGATCTTCAACATTTGAAGTTTGAAACCTCAAAAGGCTAAATACATTTTCAAAAGAACTTTATTTTTTTTCAGGACTTAATTGTAACATTTTCTCTAAGGATCTAATTAAAAGGTTTAAATTCTTTCAAGGTTCTTTCTGTAATTAAAAGTAATTCCAATCAGTTATATGTAATTCTGATAGAAATTACATAATCCTAGTAGGAATTAGACATGTTATGTCTATATTTTTAAATTTTTTAGTAAAAAAAATTTTAGTTTTCTGAATTTCAATTAGTCAAAATAATGTGATAAATCCTTTTTCCAAGATTAATCAATATTTTTTTAGGAAATCAAAAGTCCTTATTATAGATGGCGGGGTTTAGCACACGTCTAATATTTTAGCAACTATGACAATGTTTGGGCCCAGGGCCCTAAGGAATGCACTACTATGTCACAAAGACACAATGTGGGGATGAGGAGTCACCACCCAAGGTAATATAACTAGGACAAATCAAAAGGTGGTACTTGATTCTCTAAAAGAAAGCTAGCACCACAACTGGGAGATTCTGGGAAAGGAATACTAACTTCTTTCAGTCTCGTGTTCATTTAGAATTAATTTATGAAATACTATCTTATTCTCTAATTACATGCAATTTTATTTAAACTCAAATTAAACATCCATCTAACCTTAAAGCAAACTATTCATAAAACTGCATGTAAAAAATGCATATGAAGCGCATTGTCCCTAGGTCTAAACTATGTTTATTTTAAAGTTAACTAATTCTATATTTTTTATTTACAAGTGAATTGGACTAGGGATGGGCTTACATGTTAATAAGTGAGCCTCAGTCTGTTAATTTTAATTTCAACTAAAAATGGGTCTATAGTCTACAAATTCTTAAAAAAAGGAATTAATTAGTGGGCCTAATTACAACCTAATTTTAATTAAGTGATGTAATCCTAAATCTATTTATTTTAAAATAAATGAAATTAATGGGTTGAGCTATATCTAAATTAATTTGAGTCAACCTAAAAAAATGGGCCTAAGTCTAAATTAACCAAATGGGCCTAAGTTGATTTTAGTTAGCTAGTCTAAATCATTTTTAAGCTTATTTTTATTTAGTGGGTTTGGATCCTAATGTGGGCTTGGGCCCAAATCATAACAAATAATCAAATAAGTCCAAAAATATAAAAAAAATATCAAAACAATCAAATAAAAAGATCAAACAACTAATTAAATTATTTCTTCTAAAAAAACTCTAATTTTAATTAACAAACAACCTAAATTAACCTATTAACTCCATTAATTTTAATTTGGGTTTACCAAATTAACCTAATTTACTAATTAATTTTAATAGTGTAGAAAATTAAAGAATATTCATTATTTCCCACTATTGGGGCTACTACAACCTACTGTATAGAAATTAAAATCAATTTAATTACAACCCAAAATAAAAGCAAATTAAAAGAATGCAGAAATCATAAATCCTAAATCCTACGAGAGTTCTACATATCTTAATCCATGGCATCCCATGGATTATTCAATGTAATCATTGCCAAATTCTCATTTCAACCTCATCTCTAGAGTACCACAGAACATCAATTAAAAAAATAAAAAAAACATAAAAATATGAATCAATCAAAAATCAAATAAAAAATAAAGAGAAAAGAGAAAAGAATAGAGTATAAGATGTTATGCAATATTGTTTGAATGCCCCTTAGATTGAGATTATCACCGTTTTGAGATTGACTCTATTATTTTTTCTTGATTGATTCTCTAGACCTTAAAAGCAAAGATTGTATTTTTCTTTTGCAGGAGCTAATTAGGGTTCTTTTTTTCTCTAGTTTTTTTTTTGTCAAAGCTCTTTTTCTAAGGTTTTCACATAGCTTTTTTTTCATAGACTCTCTCTACCTTTTTCTTTTTTTTTTCTTTTTTCTCTTGCTCTTAAGCTCTTTCATACCCTTCCCTTCTGGCTTTTAAAGACAGACCCAATCACTTCAGTTATTGTGATCACATAGGAAGTTGCGTGATAGCGAGGAGAGATCAGGAGACTAGTTAGTATTTTAGTTTTGAATTTTCAAACTCAAGATAATGAAATGATAAGTGATAAGATTTTAAAAAATTAAAACTCCAGACCAATGAAAAAAATGATAAATGATAAAATTGGTGTAAAAAAATGCATAAAAATCACTTTTTAGTTAAAATCGGCATTCCAGAATGTTGATTTTCACTTGTAATGCCTACAGCCATTACATAATACTAGTCGGCATTACAAAATGACAGTCAGCATTAAATGTCGAATAACCAAAAATTTATTTATTTATTTAAAATATTAAAAAGCTAATCAAAAGTTTCTAATTTTTGCAATCAAATCCCTAAAAAATGAATATTGCAATTAAATCCATAAAATGTTGCAATTTAGTCCATTGAATTGTGAAACTCGACACCAAAGATCATTTCTCAATTAGATTTTCATCATAGGGGCTTTCATCACACATGTGCACAATTGCATCCTGAAATTGGGTGCTTATAGTTGCCCCCCTTTGTTGTTGTTTGCTTCACAAATTATAGCAAAGCAAAGAAGCACACAATTTCAAGGCGAAGAGTTAGAACACTTACTTGTGTACCATGACCATGCATGGCATTATGTCATGTTGAATGTAATTTAAGGAACATTAGAATTCTTGTGGAATTTCTAGTTATAATGTTATCACTATGTTTAATGAATAACGATTAACACTGAGTTCAGTGCATTTTAACAAACACTATAGTTCAAGTGGAATGTATAATGGTAATGCTATCACTGTGTTCAATGAATAGCAATTGACACTGTGTTCAGTGCATTTTGCTATATTCCTTGTGGGACGTTTAGCAGGTGACACTATATTCCCTATGGGATGTTTAACAATTATGATTTTCACTATATTCCTTATGGGACATTTAGTGATTGTGATTTTCACTATATTCCCTATGGGACATCTCATGATTATAATTTTCACTATATTCCCTATGGGATGTCTAGTAATCGTGATTTTCACTTTATTCCCTTTAGGACGGCTGGTGATCGTGATTTTTGCATTATTCCCTTTGGGACGTCTAGTGATCGTGAGTTTTACTATATTCCCTATGGGACGTCTAGTGATCGTGATTTTTACTATATTCCCTGTGGGACATCTAGTGATTATGATTTTCACTATATTCCTTATAGGAAGTCTAGCGATTATGATTTTCACTATAATTCATGTATGATGTCTAGTGATTGTGATTTTCACTATATTCCCTATGGGATGTCTAGTGATTATGATTTTCACTATATTCCATATGGGATGTCTAATGATCATGATTTTCATTATATTTCTTGTGGGATGTCTAGTGATTGTGATTTTCACTATATTCCCTATGGGATGTCTAGTGACCATGATTTTCACTATATTCCCTATGGGACGTCTAGTGATTGTGATTTTCACTATATTCCCTATGGGATATCTAGTGATTGTGATTTTCACTATATGCCATATGGGATGCCTAGTGATAATGAATTTCACTATATTCCCTATGGGACATCTAGTGATCGTAATTTTCACTTTATTCCTTATAGGACATCTAGTGATCGTGATTTAAGAACATACTATAGCTCCTATGGAACATCTAGAAATAATACCATAACTACCGTGTAGTGTCTGGTAGATCAAAAGATTTGAAAATTCATGTTAGAATGATTTTAATGAAAGAAGTACATTGTACTTTGTCATACTATATCAACTATACACGGTCGTGTATTCTAAATTGAAATACAATACACTCTGTCATGTATTGTTGATTTCTTTTATGTGATTATGCTGTAATCCATAATTTCTCGTGATTAGCTGCAATCCATAATTGCTCACGATTAGCTACAATCCATAATTGCTCACGATTAGCTGCAACCCTTTCATTGTTTACTGATGATGCTGCAGTCCATAACTACTCGTTGATGATGCTGCAACCCATAATTGCTTACAAATTGAATGTAATTCTTTCATTTCTCACCTTTGATGCTACATTCCATAACTGCTCATGATTTTTATCTGTAGCTATTTTAGTTGAATGCTTTGAATTCTTTGTTCTAATTGATTAGCATTTTTGCTAACTGAATTTGAATTTTATTATGTTTACTGATTATAATTTATCTATTTACTAATTTCAATTTTACTGTGTTAACCAACTCTACAAGTTGGGTGCACTTCATTTTAGATTTATAATTCCTGCAGACTTGTTGAAGTTAGTTTCAATCATGATGAATGTATAAAAGTACATTATAATGTTGAAAATTTATGAAAAAATCATCACTTTATCATGAGATAGAATGCACTCAATGAATCTCACTATTTTTTAGTTTCATGATTGTTATTTATTCGCCATTTACAAAGGTCAGAGGTATAGTTAACCACCTTCTACTGAGAGCATATCTTTTACCAAGTGAAGAGCTTACTTCCACACATAATTTTAGGGAGAATTTCCTAAACAAAACTTATGGAAATTGAGTATAAAAAGATTGAATTCTAAGTATCAAAATAGTCTTTGAATTATTTTTGTGCTTTTCTTCCTTATTCGAGTATTCCCTCACCTTTCTCATATTACTCAGCATGGATACTGTTGGAAAGGTCCTTTTGATAATCATACTTGGAGTAAATAAAGTGGGTTTTTTTTATGCAGGTCCTCTTTTAGTATTCCCTTGCCTTTCTTGTATTACTTAGCGTGGATACAGCTAGAGGTTCACATTGATACTCTTACTCATTTTTTAGCATTGAAGTAAATTATGATTGCTCTTATTTTGATTCTCTGCTAGATGATAGGGTTTAGCATGCATCCAAAATTTTAGCAATTATGACACAATTTATGCTCAGGGCCCTAGGGAACATATAACTATGTCACAAAGATATAGTGTGGAGATAATGAGTCACAACCCAAGGTAATAACTAGGACAAATCGAAAGGTGGTACTCGATTCTCTAAAAGAAAGCTTGCACCATAACCATGAAATTTTGGGAATGGAATACTGACTTTTTTTAGTCTCTTGTTCATTTAGAATTACTTTATGAATTATTATCTTATTCTTTAATTACATGCAATTTTATTTAAACCCAAACTAAACATCCATCTAACTGTAAAGCAAACTAGTAATAAAACTCCATGTAAAAAATGGATATAAAGCTCATTATCCCTAGGCCTAAACTATGTTTATTTTAAAGTTAGCTAATTATACATTTTTTAGTTATAAGTGAATTGGATTAGGGATGGGCTTACATGTTAATCAGTGAGCCTAAGTTTATTAATTTTAATTTCTACTAAAAATGAGTCTATAGTCTACAAATTCTTAAAGAAAGAAATTAATTAGTAGGCCTAATTCCAACCTAATTTTAATTAAGTGATGTGATCCTAAATCTATTTATTTTAAAAGAAATGAAATTAATGGACTGAGCTATATCTAAATTAATTTGAGTCAACCTAAGAAAAAGGGCGTAAGTCTAAATTAACTTAATGGGCCTAAAGTTAATTTCAGTTAGCTAATCTAAACCATTTTGAAGCCTATTTTTATTTAGTGGGTTTGGATCCTAATGTGGGCTTAGGGCCCAAATCATAAAAAATAAACAAACAAGTCCAAAAACATAAAAATAATATAAAAATAATCAAATGAAAAGATTAAATAACTAATTAAATTATTTATTCTAAAAAACCCTAATTTTAATTAACATGCAACCTAAATTAACCTACTGCCTCCGTTGATTTTAATTAGGGTTTACCAAAGTAACCTAATTTACTAATAAATTTAATAATGTAGAAAATTAAAGAATATTCATCATTTCCCACTATTAGGGCTATTACAACCTACTGTACATAAATTAAAATCAATTTAATTACAACCCAGAACAAAAGCAAATTAAATGAATGCAGAAATAATAAATCCTAAATCCTATGGGAGTTCTGTAGATCTTAATCCATGGCATCTCATGGATTCTTCAATGTAATCACTGCCAAAATCTCATTTCAACCTTATCTCTAGAGTACCACAAAACATCAATCAAAACAAATAAAACAACATAAAAATATGAATCAATCAAAAATCAAATAAAGAAATCAAATAAAAAATAAAGAGAAAAGAGAAAAGAAAAGAGTAGAAGATGTTGTGCAAATGTTGTTTGAATGCCCCTCAGATTGAGATTGTCACAATTTTGAGATTGAGTTTGTTGTTTTTTCTTGATTGATTCTCTAGACCTTAAAAGCAAAGATTGTAGTTTTATTTTGCAGTAGCTAATTAGGGTTCTTTTTTTTGGTCTTTTTTTTCAAAGCTCTTTTTCTAGGGTTTTCACGCAGCTTTTCTTTTCACATACTCTCTTTGCCTTTTTCTTTTTTTCTTTTTTTTCTCTCACTCCCTAGCTCCCTCACAACCTTCACTTCTGGCTTTTAAAGCCAGACCGAATCACTTTAGTTCCAGTGATCATGTAGGAAGTTGCGAGATAGCTAGGAGCAATCAGAAGACTAGTCTACATTTTTGTTTTGAATTTTCAAACTTAGGATAATGAAATGATAAGCGATAAGATTTTGAAAAATTAAAACTCCAGACCAATGAAAAAATGATAAATGATAAAATCAATGTAAAAAAATGCATAAAAATCACGTTTTAGTGAAAATCGGCATTCCAGAATGTCGATTTTCACTCGTAATGCCGACTAACATTATGTAGTGTCGATTGACATTACATAGTGTCAATCGGCATTATGTAATGTCAGTCAGCATTACATAAAGCCGATCGGCATTATGTAATGTCGATCCACATTACATAATGGCAATCGACATTAAATGTTGGCTAATTAAAAATTTATTTATTTATTTTTAAATTACAAGAAAGTCCTCATAAGTTTCTAATTTTTGCAATCAAATCCCTAAAAAACCAATTTTGCAATTAAATCCGCAAAATGTTGCAATTTAGTCCTTGAATCACGAAACTCGACACCTAAGATCATTTCTCAATTAGATTTTCATCATAAGGGCTTTCGTCACACTCGTGCACAATTGCATCCCAAAATTAGGTATTTACAGTTGCCCCCCTTTGTCGTTGTTTGCTTGACAAATTGTGACAAAGCAAATAAGTACACAATTTCAAGGCAACGAGTTAGAACACTTACCTATGTACCGTGACCATGCATGGCATTATGTTATGTTGAATGCGATTTAAGGAACACTAGAATTCCTGTGGAATTTTTAGTTGTGATGCTATCATTATGTTTAGTGAATAGCGATTAACACTGTGTTTAGTGCATTTTGAAAACAGACAATAGTTCCAGTGGAACATATAGCGGTGATGTTATCATTGTGTTTAATGAATAGCGGTTGACATTGCATTCAGTGCATTTTGCTATATTCCATGAGGGACATTTAACGGGTGACACTATATTCCCTGT
Source organism: Mallotus nudiflorus (assembly GCA_947683625.1). Taxonomy (NCBI): domain Eukaryota; kingdom Viridiplantae; phylum Streptophyta; class Magnoliopsida; order Malpighiales; family Euphorbiaceae; genus Mallotus; species Mallotus nudiflorus. Next base: position 603,109 of record CANTUR010000102.1, on the reverse strand, counting down.
GGGACGTTTAGTAATTGTGATTTTCATTATATTCCCTGTGGGACATCTAGTGATTATGATTTTCACTATATTCCATATGGGACATCTAGTGATTACGATTTTCACTATATTCCCTATAGGACATCTAGTGATCGTGATTTTCATTAGATTCCCTTTAGGACGTCTAGTGATCGTGATTTTCACTATATTCCTTATGGGACATTTAGTGATTGTGATTTTCACTATATTCCCTATGGGGTGTCTACTAGTTGTGATTTTCACTATATTCCTTGTGGGACGTCTAGTGATTGTGATTTTCACTATATTTTATGTGGGATGTCTAGTGATCATAATTTTCACTTTATTCCCTATGGGATGTCTAGTGATTATTATTTGAGAACTTGTTATGGTTCCTATGGAATGTCTAACAATAATACCATAACTACTGTGCAATGTGTCTGGTAGATCAAAAGATTTGAAAATTAACGTTAGAATGATTTTAATGAAAGAAGTATTGAGTTCGTGATTCCATACACAACGAAAAAATAAAATTGGAATCACAAACCCAAACCTGGATCCAAGTAATTTGATTAATTGATTAAATCTAGGGTTTTTGTTTTCTTACCATAAATGTAGAAGAGGCAAGAAATCTTGAAGGAAGAGAGGAGGTTCACTTCGATGACACCCTACCTTGAGCTTTTAATTTAATAGTTCAGATTTAAGATGTCTTCAAAAGAATTCGTCCTCCACAAGTGCCCACACGAACAACTCTTGATTTTGAAAATGAATATTTGTGAGCTAGCACCTTCTTTTGATTTCTCACAAATGAAGAATTAAAAGGAACTTTGTGTTTTGTTTTCTAAAAGAGAGAAAATGAATTTGTTGGCAGAATAATGAGAGTGTATAAAACCCTAGAGAATATAACATATTTATAGACATTTAAATTAGGGTTGCACTTGCCAAACAACCTTTTGATAATTTCTTACTTATTCTTATTCTGATTTTGTTTAAAATTAACTTAGAAATAATATTTTATTTATTTACCTTAAATAAATAAATAATAAATAAAAAAATATTTTATTTATTTATTTCCATAAAGATTATTTTGGCTTGTTAAACCCATATTCGCTTTGGGCTTGTTCAAAGTGTGTGACCCTGTAGGTTCATTTGATGTTGGTAGTAAGGATTAAATCTCTATTTAGGCCTACAAGTCATAAGTGGCCTCTAGCAAGACATTATGACTACCCATGTCATGTGAAGTCAATAATCCGACATGACCTAATACATAATGAATATTCTATTCCCTTTATCACATGATATCTTGATTAACTATAAGGCATATATTATATCATCCTTATAGAATTCAATCATATGATTTCTTGATTCCATATAGACTAAGAATGATAACTCTTTATCAATTAACTTTAGCATGGCTATGCATTTTCCTTAGTCTATCTTATTAAGGGGCCCATAGATATCTTAGTCATATTAAATAAGGGACAAATTCCTTCTTAATCACTCACATAACTCATTTTATACCCAACAACAACCTATTTTACCATCTGATTAAAGATAATGTAAGATTATGTCAAAATATAAAATAGCTATATAAAAATCCATGGTGATTTCAAGGTTAGAGGACTAAGCCAATATTACTGTGATGAGAATTACTTATGACATTTATCCATGTAGTATTCTCATGATGGGTTAATCCAGCACTTTATTTCTCAAATAAGTACCTATGAGTTGACTTAATATCTCATATTCATGATTAGTAAAACATAATAATCAATCAACACTATACTAGCCATAACACATTGTTATGACTAGGGATAATTTGAATAGAACTCATATTTATTCTAAGGGTTTTAATATTAAGTCACACACTTGATGAAATTAGTTAGAATTGACTATTCAAGAAATTATCATAACACAAAATGATAATGAAAAATTTCTCTTTGTTAAATAAAATGATAAAGTCAAAACATGACTATACATTATTGACCTAGTGCATATCACTAATAAGAAGTACATTGTACTCGGTCGTACTATGTCGATAATTTAAATCGAAATACACTACACTCGGTCTTGTAGTGTTGATTTCTTTTATGCGATTATGCTGTAATCCATAATTTCTCGTGATTAGCTACAACTCTTTCATTGATCACTGATGATGCTGCAATCCATAAATGCTCACAATTAACTGTAACCCTTTTATTGCTCATTGATGATGTTGTAGTCCATAACTGTTCGTGATTAGCTACGACCCTTTCATTGCTCATTAATGTTGCTGCAATCCATAACTACTCACTAATAATATTGCAACTAATAATTGCTTACAAATTGACTACAATCCTTTCATTGCTCGCCTTTAATGCTACAGTCCATAACTATTCATGATTTTTATCTTTGGTTGTTTAAGTCGAATGCTTTAAATTCTTTATGCTTACTGATTAGCATTTTTTATGACTGAATTTGAATTTTGATCTGTTTGCTGATTAAAATTTCTTTGTTTACTAATTTCAATTCTGATGTGTTCACTAACTCTATAAGTTAGGTGCACTTCCTTCTGGATTTACAATTCTTGTAGACTTGTTGAAGTTAGTTTCAATCATGATGAATGTATAAAAGTACATTATAATGTTGAAAATTTATGAGAAAATTCATCACTTTATCATAAGATAGCATGCACTCAACGAATCTCACTATTTTTATTTTCATGATTATTCTTTATTCGCCATTTATAAAGGTCAGAGGCATAGTTAACCATCTTATAATGAGAGCATATCTTTTACCAAGTGAAGAGCTTACTTCCACACTCAATTTAGGGAGAATTTGCTAAACAAAACTTATGGAAAATGAGTATAAAAGATTGAATTCTGAGTATCAAAATAGTCTTTGAATTATTTTTGTGCTTTTCTTCCTTATTCAAGTTTCCCTTACCTTTCTCATATTATATAGCATGGATACCGTTTGAAAGGTCCTTTGGATATTCATACTCTTACAGAGCATTGGAGTAAATAGAGTGGGTTTTTTTTTCCTCTTTTAGTATTCCCCTGCCTTTCTTGTTTTACTCAGTGTAGATACCGCTAAAGGTTCACGTTGATACTCTTACTCATTTTTTAGCATTGGAGTAAATTATGCTTTCTCTTATTTTGATTCTCCTCTTATTGTTCCCCCACCTTTCTTGTACTACTCAGCATGGATACTATTGAGGGATTTATGCTCATATCCATTTTTTAGCATTGGAGTAGATTATATGCACATTTATTATTCAAAAGACTAAAATGATACTTTAAAATTCAAGCAATTTATATTGTAAGTCCATAGATTTTCTCTTTGCATATTCTTCCCCTTATTTAGGTGCTAAGCAAGCATTAGATTGATTACAATTTATAAACTCTCAACACAAAGTCATTAACTAATCATCTGAATTCTGTGAGGCTAATAAAAAAGAGCCATTACAATCAAAGGTCATAAGATAGCTATTCAAACACAATCCCATGAAGTGGATGAATTTACTTTCAATTTATGAATTTTATGATTGAGATGGTACTTTATTACATAATAGAGTTCTATTACTTCCCTTTATTATCTTGGTAAGGGTTTAGCATTTGTTATCTTTCCCATTCTTATTGATGTATCTGTTCCTTTCCCCTTCTTCATTCTTTTATTTTTTCCCTGTACAAATACCATAAGTTAATATAGTTTATTTGTAAATGAAGAGATTTTGTCAAAATGCAATGTTATTCTTTTGCATTCTTCCCCTTTGATTATGATGATAATGTCTCTAATCATAAGGTCATGATACTCCATCATTGAAGTCATGACCTAGGGTTGAATTTACCTTTTTGCCATTCTATTAATACTATGGTAGAGGGTGTCATTCCACTTCTTAACATCTCCTATAAAAAAGGTTTAGGAGTTAGAGATCTTATTTCATGATCAAATAATTTTCCAGAGTGCATTCATTTTAAGTTTTGAGTGTGTTCTTCCCTTTTATAAGGGCGACAAATGTATTGCTGACATGTTAGACCTTCTCATCACCATATTCCATACCTTATACTGGTCTAACGATTGTGGAGAGATATTCTAGATGATGCTCCTTATGAGAATATGGAGATGGATACTGAGTTTAAGGAGCCTGAATGTCCTATCCAGCCTTTTGAGGTTGCTAGGATGATGCTTTTGCAAATATCGCTGTCAGTAATATTTCCTTACTGGATCAGCCTATAAATAATTCGGCTCCTATAATCTAGAGTCCCATTAAGCATTATGTTCACCTAAACAGTGTCACCTTTTTTTCCTTCATATGATTCACATGTGAATATTCTGACTACCTTTCTGCACTTTTACAACACTAATCTTAAATGTTAGTAGCAAAGCATTTGCACAATCTTGCCGAGGTTCAAAGACTTTGTTATGCAAAGAAAGTATTTCACAATAAATGTATGCAAGTGTATGCATGTTATGTATGACATGCACGATCCTAATAGGTCTTCTATTTGGAACAAAACTATGTTCACACTTTCGAGTGTAAGAACGAGGTGCCTCATCAATAGCTTATAGGTTTAAGCCCTGGATGCTTCACTGCTGGTACTTCTAATGTCTAAGCTTCTAATACAGTTCATCAAACTGATGACCAGGCTAGTGAGTGGGGTCTATGGCCTTACATTGGAGCTCGTAATTGACCGATGCACTATTAAACTTTTCTTTTTATTGCTACTTTTATTGTATGATAACTAATGCATTTGTATGCTTGTAGTTTACTCCTTTCTGCCTTGAGATCTTTTTCAATAACTTTCAAGTTCTAGTGTTATATTTACTATTTTTCCCTCAAACTGCCCTAGAGTTACATTTTTCCCCTAGCTTCATTTTGATTTCATTCTAGCAGTCTTTTTCTTCATGTGTGCAAAAGACTCGATTTGCTCACTATTATTGTTGACCCTTTGTCTTACTAACCCTATTAGTTACAGTCTCATGTATTAAAGATGCAGAGGAGTGGGCGTACTGATTGAAGTGAGTTCTTGATGTTGAAATCAACTAGACTTGCATTTCAAAGAATTCTTGAGCAAAATATGAGGCTTGATGTTGATGCAATAATTGATGATAGTTATAAGGTATGGGTTGTAACGCAAGTTATTGAGCCACTTGAATTCTTAAGGTATAAAGGGATGCTAGGCTTACAAGGAAAATGATAAAAAGGGGTATGGTAAAATGAGAAATCCTAACTAAAATAGTAATCTTGTAGCTCTTATTTTAGCTTTCATTATGTATTATCGTTCCATTTAAATACTTATGCAGTATGATAAAGATGAATATGCAATATTTAAACAAAAAAATAAAATTCAATTTTAACCTTTCATTAGGGCAAAAATGAAAACATTCATTACATCACATGATACGACTCCTATTATCAATTAGTCATGAATTTTTTTCTCTCTAATTTTTACCTTACTGTTATTTTTTCTTTTTTTTTCTCTCCTTATTTTTTATTTTTTCATTATTTTTATTTTTTCCTCAAATTTTCTATCTTCAGAAGTGACATCATGTAATATATGTATGTTCTTTGAATTTGCATTTGTGCCTATGTTGAATGAATATAATTAAATTGAATTTATGTCAAACATGCAGATGCAAGCAATATCATAATGAACTGTACCATTAGGACATACATTACATAAGTAAGCATGATCATAATTTATATCATCGATCACTAAAACAAAATAAAAACTAAAATTTTATTTAGAGAAGAAATTGCACATGGATGATGTTCTAGATGCTAAGGATGTTGAGTCTCATAGTGGTTGTCCTTGAGGCGGTTGACATAATAACTATTCTTGCATCTTTTTGCCAACTGTCTCCATGATTTCATCTTCCTGTACCTCAAATATGCATTTTTCTTTCTTTTCTAGTAGCTTCTCATCATCAAACTCATCACCTCATCCTATAGGCACAATCAACTTGAAGGGTATGTCAAAAGAAGGTGATTTAGTATAAAACACCTTATAGTTAAACATGCCTGAAGGCTAAGCTAATAAGTCTTTTTCTCTTTCCATATCTTTGGGGGCATTAGGAGATTTCTCATTGGTTTTAAGGTCTAGGTCCTCAAAGGAGCTTAGCACTTCTTCCTCACTAACTTATGAGTTAATCATCATGGTAGCTAAGGGTGGTACATTTTAGTAGTTTGGAAAAGGATTATTTCTAGTGCTTGGGTTTTCAAGGTTTGTGATTTTTCTAGACTCTATAAGGTTTTGGATTTCATGTTTGAGGTAGATGTAGTTATTTGTGGAGTGTTGGAGGTTTTGATGGAATTGGCGATGCTTGTTTAGGTTATAGCCTAAGGTGTTTAGGTTTGGATTAGGTAAAGGTTAAAGTAAGCCCTTTTGCATTAGGCGCTTTAAGACTTTTAAAAGTGGTTAGTTAAAATTGGAGAATCTCTTTGGTTGCTGAACAACATGCACTTCCATAATCCGGCTAGTGCTCCATTGTTGTGTGCCCCTAATTGGGTAGTTTTAGGTTCTTGTACTTCTAAATCTTTTCTTCTTCTCACTATCAATCTCTTCAGCATGCAAACCATCATCATATAGGTCTATAAATGTTTTGGGATTTATCATTTGTAATCTCTCAACTAGATTAGGTGATACATTCTAAACTATCATCCTAACCTGATCCTTTTTAGCCAGCTTATTCTTCATAAGCCTTACTTTATTCATGAATCTCGTTAGAAAATCCGAAAATGATTCATTAGGATTCTGCTTAGTCAATTCTAAATCCGTGATGGAAACTTCTAATCTAGTGTTATAATCATACTATTTCAAAAAAGTAGTACACAGTTCTTTCCAGTTAGCACTGGTAGATTTTTTTAACCCATGATACTAGTTTAAAACCATTCCTTTTAAAGACAGTACAAATAACCTAGTGATCACTTCTAATGGGGCCTTAATAGTGATAATAGTTATTGTGTACTGACTGAGATAAATCCTAGGATCTCTAGTTCCATCAAACTTCTATAACTGAGGCATTTTGAACTTCTCAAGTAGCTTATTACCCTCTATTAGCAGCATATCATCCAACTCAAATGTATATCCCATGCCTTGTCCTCTAACCAGCTCTTCTATCTTAGACATTTTTTGGGTTAGCACTTGCATCTACTTGGACTTATGGTCTTTTACCAGTTTAAGTGATTCTTTCTTTGCCTTTTCTATCATGTAGTTCTTAACATCCTCAAGCTTCACATCAATAGCAGGTGGGTTTCTATTAATAGGTTGCCCCCCAACATTATTGGCAGTAGGTGGAGCATCCGCAACAGGTGGGTCAGTAGTAGTAATAGGTGATTTTTAAATTATAGGTGGCGGTATGACATCAAAAGGTTGCATCAGTCCAGATAGTGCTTGTCTTAGTTCATCTTGCATCATAGCCCTCATGTCATCCATCAGAGCTCCGTTGATGTCTTCTAATGTCCAGTTCCCTTACTATTGTTCCATTTGTTCAGATTTAGGTGAATTTGGTTTAGCTTCTAATTAAAGTGGGTTAATAGGGCTTCTTTCCAGTCTATCCAAACTGTTCAAGATTTCCTTTGCTAAGGCTTTAGGACTCTGACTCGTTCTTCTTAGTCTACCACCTCATCATCCCTAAATACGAGAAGACCCTGATGTATCTATGATAGCTACAAAACAAGGTGTTAGTATGATGAATGAGATGCATCTATGCATGATGCACGTGCTATGTAACAAGTAGTAAGTAGCAAGTATCAATCAAGTGTACAACATACATCCTTCCAACCTTATTCCTCCCACCCACATGTTTAATGGCAAGTCTCTTGTCCTAGGATTTTTGGTCTTGGTTTTAATATCAACAAGGGATATCAGGGACCAACGCACTTGCCAGATCTCTTTTAAAGTAGTAAACCATAGAAATAATATTTTTAGGTATAAAGGTCTAACTCAATCTTCATTACCCTAAGGGGCATCAAAATTATGGGCTTAGGCTTTTATAGATAGAAATACCTCATGGTAATAAGCATAGAAACAACATTTCTAAGTATAAAGGTCTAGCCTAATCTTTATTGGCCCAAGTGGGCTTCAAAAGTATAGGCCTAGGCTTTTATAAACAAAAATACCTTATGGAAAAAATCATATATGTAATTTTTGGTAGATCCTAAGGCAACTAACTAAACCATTATATATGGTTAGGGTCCAGTAAAAAGGTCAAGGTTCCCTTAGCAAGATGCCCTCCTTTAAGACTTGAGTTACAGACTAAGGTCAGAGGGGCCCAACATCCTTTGCAAACTAGAGAGAAGACTGCCCCCCTTTAGGACTTAGGTTACAAACTCTGGTTAGATGAGCCCGGTAATCTCTTTTGAACTTAGTTAAGGTTAAGAGTGATGGTTAACCAATTTACAACTCTATGAAGCTAGTGGAATCATGGAATCATATACCAATGCCATTGATTTAATAGGGACATACAGAATGAATGCAAGAATAAAATGATAATTAATAAAATAATTCTAAAGAACATAAGTAGAATTAGTATCTCTTATCCTTAGTGGAGTAGCCACTATAGACAACGGGGTTAGTGCGCATCCAAAATTTTAACAATTGTGACATTGTTTGGGCTCAGGGCCCTAGGGAACACACTACTATGTCACAAAGACATAGTGTGGAGATGAGGAGTTGCCACCTAGGGTAATAATTGGGACAAATTGAAAGGTGGTACTCGATTCTCTGAAAGAAAGTTAGCACCACGACTAGGAGATTATGGGAACACAATACTAACTTCTTTCAGCCTCTTGTTCATTTAGAATTAATTTATGAATTACTATCTTATTCTCTAATTACATGCAATTTTATTTAAACCCAAATTAAACATCCATCTAACCCTAAAGCAAACTAGTCATAAAACTGCATGTAAAAAATGCATACGAAGCGCATTGTCCCTAGGTATAAACTATGTTTATTTTAAAATTAGTTAATTCTACATATTTCATTTACAAGTGAATTAGACTAGGGATGGGCTTACATGTTAATAATAGAGCCTAAGTCTATTAATTTTAATTTCAACTAAAAATGGGCCTATAGTCTACAAATTCTTAAAGAAAGGAATTAATTAGTGGGTCTAATTCCAACTTCATTTTAATTTAAGTGATGTGATCCTAAATCTATTTATTTTAAAAGAAATGAAATTAATGGGTTGAGCTATGTCTAAATTAATTTTAGTCAACCTAAAAAAATGTCTTTAAGTCTAAATTAACCTAATAGGCCTAAGTTGATTTTACTTAGTTAACCTAAACAATTTTTAAGCCTATTTTTATTTAGTGGGTTTGGATCTTAATGTGGGCTTAGGGCCCAAATCATACAAAAGTAAACAAACAAGTCCAAAAACATAAAAAAATATCAAAACAATCAAATAAAAAGATCAAAAAAGCAATTAAATTATTTCTTTTAAAAAACCCTAATTTTAATTAACACGCAACCTAAATTAACCTACTGCCTCCATTGATTTCAATTAAGGTTTACCAAATTAACCTAATTTACTAATTACTTTTAATAGTGTAGAAAATTAAAGAATATTCACTATTTCCCACTATTTAGGCTATTACAACCTACTGTACATAAATTAAAATCAATACAATTTCAACCCAAAACAAAAGCAAATTAAAAGAATGCATTAATAATAAATCATAAATCCTACAGGAGTTCTACATATCATAATCCATGGCATCCCATAGATTCTTCAATGTAATCACTGCCAAAATCTTATTTCAACTTCATCTCTAGAGTACCACAGAACATCAATTAAAACAAATAAGAAAAACATAAAAATATGAATCAATCAAAAATAAAATAAAGAAATCAAATCAAAAATAAAGAGAAAGGAGAAAAGAAAATAGTAGAAGATGTTGTGCAAATGTTATTTGAATGGTCCTTAGATTGAGATTATCACCGTTTTGAGATTGACTCTACTATTTTTTCTTCATTCATTCTCTAGACCTTAAAAGGAAAGATTATAGTTTTCTTTTGCAATAGCTAATTAGGGTTCTTTTTTTCTTTGGTTTTTTTTCAAAGATATTTTTTCTAGGGTTTTCACATAGCTTTTCTTTTCACAGACTCTCTCCGCCTTTTTCTTTTTTCTTTTTTCTTTTTTCTTTTTTCTCTCGCTCCCTAGCTCCCTCACAGCCTTCCCTTTTGGCTTTTAAAGCCAGACTCAATCACTTTAGTTCTTGTGATCATATTGGAAGTTACATGATAGCTGAAAGCGATTAGGAGACTAGTCTACATTTTAGTTTTGAATTTTCAAACTCAGGATAACGAAATGATAAGCGATAAGATTTTGAAAAATTAAAACTTTAGACTAATGAAAAAAATGATAAATGATAAAATCATTGTAAAAAAATGCATAAAAATCACTTTTTAGTGAAAATCGACATTCCATAATTCTGATTTTCACCTGTAATGCAGATAGGCATTGCCTAATGTTGACTGACATTATGTAACGCCTGTTGGCATTGATAAATGATAAAATCATTGTAAAAAAATGCATAAAAATCACTTTTTAATGAAAATCGACATTCCATAATTCTGATTTTCACCCGTAATGCAGATAGGCATTGCCTAATGTTGACTGACATTATGTAATGCCTATTGGCATTAAATGTTGGCCGACCAAAAATTTATTCATTTATTTTAAATGATAAAAAAGGTCCTCGCAAATTTCTAATTTTTGTAATCAGATCCCTAAAAAACAAATTTCGTAATTAAATCCACAAAACATTGCAATTTAGTCATTTGAATCACAAAACTTGGCACCAGAGATCAATTCTCATTTAGATTTTTATTATAAGGGATTTTGTCACACAAGTGCACAATTTCATCCCTAAATTGGGTGCTTACACTTATTAAACCAAAAATCTATCACTATAAAGAGTGGAAGTCACAGTATGATACATTTTTTATAAACCCAGCTCAACTCTCCTAGAAGGGGACTTCTTTATGGACATCTCCTTCTCCTTTTATGTAGTTTTCAAATAATATTTTCTTAATAGGTATTGTTCTTTGAAGAAGAAGCAGTAGACTTTTAGGAGGAAAAAATCAAGCATTAGACATCTATTCTGAAAAACAATAGGGATTTATACCACTTTAAGGAAAAAATCAATACCACATCCATCCAATCATCTCTTCTTTTACCTCTTATTTTTTCAATTTTATTTAATTTTAAATTTTAAATTTTTGTTTAACTACTAATCATTGTTCATTTTTGTTTGTGATTGTGGACGGAGTTACATAACAAATTCATTGTGGAGAATAAAATCCATGAAGATCTATGGGATGTCATGGATTGAATTTTGTAGTTGAATATAGATTTTAGGTTTTTTTATTTATTTTTATTTATAATTTTGTTGGTTGTTTTGTTTTATTTTTTTTATTTATTTTTGGAATTATATTAGTTTTTTAGATCATTGTAATTGCCCCAATAGTTGGAATAATGAAATCCTATGTGTGTGGTTGTATATTTATTTTATTTAATTGGGTAGTCAGATTAGGGTTTTCATTAGGTGATTAATTAAAATTAATGGCTATAGAGAAAATTATGGTTCTTTTAATTAAAATTGAATTAGATTTAAGTGGATAGAATAAGGGTTACTTATTAATTAGTTTATAATTTGTGGTTTAAGATCATTGTAACTAAATTAGGTTTTTTAGAAGAAATAAATTTAATTGATTGATTGGCTTTTTATTTGATTGTTTTGATATTTTTATTGTTGTTGGGCTTGTTTACTTTTTATATGTTTTTGGCCCCACACCCATATTAGGCTCTAACCCATTTAAATAATTTGAGGTCTAAGTAGTTCTTTTTGGCCCATCTTTTAATTAGAGAATTTCATTTAATAGGTTATTAATTAATTAGGTATATATTTTAATTAATTAAAATGCATTTTAGGACTATAATTAATTAGAAATTAGGTTAGAGATAACTTAGGCCCATTTAGTTAATTTAGACATAAGCCCACCTAGGTTAATTAAAATTAATTTAGACTTAACCCATTAAATTAAGCCCCTTTTCCATAACTTGTATATTTAAGATTGTCTTAGAATTAAAACATGTAGAATTAGGCCTACTAATTTAAATACTTCATAATTTGTAGATTTAGGTCCATTTTTAGAATTAAAATAAGTAGACTTAGATTCACTTAATTAAAATTAAGTACGAATTAGATCCCTTAGCTTTTAGACTCACTTGTAAACTAAAACTTATAGATTTAGTCCAATTAATTAAAATCAATGTATATTAGACTACGTTAGGTCTTGTGAACTTAAATGAATGCATTGTTTACATGTATTTTCATGACTAGTTTGCTTGCAGTTAATCATTTAAATAAAGGTTTATATGAAATTTCATTTAAATAGAGGATAAGATAGTAATTCATAAAGTATTTCAAAATGAACAAGAGACTGAAAGAAGTTGGTATTTCGTATCCAGAATCTCCTAGTTATGGTGCTAACTTTCTTTTAGAGAATCGAGTACCACCATTTTTTATTTGTCCCAGTTATTACCTTGGGTGGCAACTCCTCATCCCCTCACCATGCCTTTGTGGCAGTGGTTAGTGTGTTCTATGGAGCCCTGAGCTCAAATAGTGTCATGGTTGCTAAAATCATGGATGTGCGCCAAATCCTACCATCTACAATGGCGACTCCATTAGGGATAAGAGATACTGATTCTACTTGTGTTCTTTAGAATTATTATATTAATTATTATTTTATTTGTACATTCATTCTTCATGTCCCTATAAACCGATGACATTGGTTTTATGGTTCTATGATTCCACTAGTTTCATACGATTATAAATCAGCTAACCATCACTCTTAGCCCTAACTTGTTTCATAAGAGATTACTAGGTTCATCTAACCAGAGTCTATAATCCAAGTCCTAAAGGGGGGGGCAGTCTTCTCTTAAGTTTGCAAAGGATGTCGGGCCCCTCTGACTTTGGCCTATAATTCAAATCTTAAAGGAGGGCATCTTACTAAAGGAACCTTGACCTTTTCCACCTGACTCAGCTTATGTAATGACTTAATAACTTCCCTTAGGATTACCCAAATTGCTTGTGTTTGTTGCTATAAGGTATTTTTATCTATAAAGGCCTAAGCCCCCATTTTAGAAACCCATTTAGGTTAATAAAGATTGGGCTAATCTTTTATACCTAGAAATATTATTTCTATGTTTTATTGCTTTGAGAGATTTGGTATGAATATTGGTTCTTGATATCCCCTGTTGATATTAAGGCCAAGAAAAAAAATCTTAGGAAATGAGATTGACCATTGAATAAGTGTGTGGGAGGAATAAGGTTGGAAGGATGTATGTACACTTGACTTGACTTGCTACTTGTTGCATAGAACATGAATCATGCATACATGCATTTCATGCATCATACTAATACTTTTTTTCAACCATCATAGATTCTTTCAGGTATTCTTATATTTGGAAATAGAGTAGCAGCAGTCTAGTGAGAACTGACTTGAGTCTAAAATTAATAGCTAAAGAGATCCTTCAAATTTTAGAGAAGAGTCCTAGTAATCTACTTTATGAGGAAGCTGAATCAACTCCAACTAAGCAAATAGAAATGGAACAACAGCAAGGAGAAAATTGAACCCTAGAGGACATCAAAGGAGCATTGATGGATGACATGAGAGCAATGATGCAACATGAACTAAGACAAGCACTAGTTGGATTAATGCCACCACCTGCTGTTGCACCTCTAGTTATAACCAATCCACTTGTTATAGGTGCACCACCTGCTGACAATGACAATGCTTAGGGGTAACCTATAAACACTACTAGGAATGTACTTACTGTGGAAATGAAAATGGAGGATGTTGAGAACTACATGGCTGAAAAATAAAAAAGGGAATCACTTGGGCAAGTTCAAGAGTTGGAATACAAGCAAATGAAAGCACTAACTCAAAAGATGTCCAAAATGGAAGAATTGATAAGAGGACAAGGCATCAGATATTCATTTGACTTTGATGATATGATGTAATTTAAGGAAGATAAGTTGCCTGATAAGTTCAAGATGCCACAGTTGCATAAGTTTAATGGTACTAAAAACCCAAGGATCCACCTTAGTCAATATACAACTACTATAAGCACCACTAAGGCTCCTTTTTCTGTAGTTACCTAATTATTTGTACTATTTTTGGAGGGTTTTTAATTAGTATCATGGGTTAAAGAAGTCTATCCAAGCTGACTAGAGAGAATTGTGTACTGATTTTTTAAAATAATATGACCATAGTACTAGGCTTAAAGTGTCTATCAAGGATTTAGAATTGACTAGCAGAAGCCTAATGAATCATTTTCAGATTTTCTAACTAGATTCATGAATAAGACAGGATTAATGAAAAATAAGATATCTAAAAAGGATTAGATTAGGATGATTGTTCAAAATGTGTCACTTAATTTAGATGAGAGGTTGTAAATGTTGAACCCTAAGACATTTGTAGACCTTTATAATGATGAGTTGTAAGCTGAGGAGATTAAAAGTGAGAAAAAGAAGATTGCTAAAAGTGCTGGAGCAAGAAACTACCCAATTGGGGGCACACAGTAAAGAAGCACTAGTCGGATTGTAGAAGTGCATGTTATTCAACAACCAAGGAGATTCTCTAATTTTAACCAAACGTTATCTAAAGTTCTATACCGTTTGTTCCAAAAAGGCCTCCTTAGACCCTTAATCTTCTATAAACCACTAAAACCAATGTCCTTGGCTATAACCTAAATAGTTACTACAAATTCCACTAAGTAGTTGGACATTTAATAGATACCTGCACCTACCTTAAACGTGAAATCTAAAAGTTATAGACTCTAGAAATAAACCTTGAAAGTCCAAGCACTAAAAATAATCTTTTCCTAAACTACCAAAATGTTCCACCCCTAACCACCATGATAATTAATTCAGGAGTAAGTGAGGAAGAGGTGATAAACTCCTTTGAGGACCTAGACCTTAAAACCAATGAGAAATCTCTTAATGTCCTTAAATATGTGGAAAGATTAGAAGACTGATTAGAACAACATTTAGGCTAATTTGACTACAAGGTGTTTTACACTAAACCACCTTTTTTTGACATACCCTTTGAGTCGATTGTCCCTACAAGATGGGGTGATGAATTTGATAATGAGAAGTTGTTAAATGAAAAAGAAAAATGTACAGTTAAGGTACATAAAGATGAAGTCATGAAGACAGTTGGCGAGAAGATGCAAGAATAGCCACAATGTCAACCACCTTGAGACTTATCATCCCTAACATCTAGAATAGGAATAAATTTTCTTATTATCTTCTTTGAATAGAATTTTAGTTTCTTTAGAACTTGTTTTGTTTTAGTGATTAATGATATGAATTTTGATCATGCTTATGTATTATGGTTCCTGATGGTACTATGCATTATGATCTCGATTGTATATGCATGTTTGATGTAGAAAATCAATTCAATTAGATTTATTTAGCATGGGCAAAATGCAAATTCAAAGAGCATTCATATGTCACATGATGTAACTTTTGAACATAGGAAATTTAAGAAAAAATAAAAAGAACGATAAAAAAGGGAAAGAACAAAGAGAGAGAAAAAGAAAGAAAAAAGAAAATTAAGGTAAAAATTAGAGAGGAAAATTCAAGATTGGCTGATAATAAAAATTGCATCATGTGATGTAATAAATGTTCTCATTTTTCCCTACTGAATGATTAAAATTGAATTTGAAATTTTGTTCAAATATCGCATATTCGTCTTTATCATGCAACATAAGTATTTGAATGGAAATATAATACATAATGAAAGCTAAAATCAGAGTTATGAGATCACCTTTTTTATCTTCTTGTCACCCTTCTATGATTCTACTTGTAAGTCTAGTGTCCTCTTATACCTTGGGAATTTAGGTGGTTCAATAACTCACATTGCAACTCATGCCTTGTAACTATCATCAATTATTGCATTAGCATCAAGCCTCATATTTTGCTCAAGAGTTCTTAGAAGTCCAAGTCTAGTTGATTTCATTATCAAGAACTTGCTTCAGTCAGTTCGCCCACTCTTTGCATCCTTAATGAATGAGATTATGACTAATAGGGTTAGTAAGTCAAAGGATCAACAATAGCAGTGAATGAATTGAGTTTCTTAAAGAATAGCATGAATGAATTCAAAATGAAACTAGGGAAAAATATAGCTCTAGGGGCAAATTACAGAATAGTAAGTTTGCATTCAAAGAGTGAAGATGGAATACTTAAGTATAAGAGTTCTGGGGGCATAATGAAGTAAACTATAAGCAACAACTAACAATGCATCAATATCATACCACTAGGTCATCTACTGGACAAGTTGTATTATAAGCAATAACATTAGAAGTACCAATAGCTGAAGAATTCAATGCTCAAACCTACAGGCAATTGATGAGGCACATCGTTCTCACACTCTAAGTTGCAAATATAGCTCTGTTGCAAATAGAATACCTATTAGGATCATGCATGTCATACATAACATGCATACACTTGCATTCATTTTTTATGAAATACTTGCTTTACATAATAAAGTCCTTAAGCCTAGAAAATATTGTACAAATACTCTACCACTAACATTCAAAATTAGTATTGTAAAAGTGCAAGAAAGTAGAGTATTCACATATGAAGCATTTGTAGAAGTTAAATAGGAAGAGCAACACTATCAAGGTGAACATGATGCTCAATGGGACTTTAGAACTTAGGTGCCTAATAAATTATGGGCCCATCTAGTAAGGAAATATCATCGACAGTGATATTTGCAAAAGCATCATCCTAACGACCTTTAAAGGCTAGATAGGACACTCTAGCTCCTCAGATTCAACATCCATCTCCATAGTTACATCTAGAGCAACATTTGGAATAACTTTCCATAATATTTAGATTGGTGTGGGGTATGGAATATAGTGATGAGAAGGTCCAACATGTCAGCAACACATTCATCGACCCTATAAATGGGAAGGATGCACTCAAAACCTAAAATGAATGTACTCTGAAAAATTATTTAATCATGAAATAAGATCTCTAACTCATGAACTCTACCATAACATTAATGGAATGGTAAAAATACAAATGTAGCCTAAAGCTGCAACTTCAATGGTAGAGTATCATGACCTTATGATTAGAGACGTCATCACTGTAATTAAAAGGGAGAAATGCAAAAGCATAATACTGCATTTTGATAAAATTTATTCACTTGTGAATAGACCATACTAACTTATGGTATTTTGTGCAAGGAAAAATAAGAGGGAATGAAGAAGGGGAAAGGAAACGATGCATCAATAGGAATGGGCAAGATATCAAATGCCAAACACTCATCAAAATAATAAAGGGAAGTAATAGAACTCTATTTCCTTAAATTCTGAAATAAAGTACCATTTCAATTATAGAATTCACAAATTGAAAATAAATTCATCCACTTCACGAGATCATGTGCGAAAACCAATCTCATGACCTTTAATCATAGTGACTTTCTTTTATTAAACTCTCAGAATTCATATGATTAGTTAATAGCTTTGTGTTGAGAGCTTATAAACTCTAATCAATTTAATGCTTGCTTTGCACCTAAACGAGGGGAAGAAAATGCAAAGACAAAATTTGTGCACTTACAGTATAAATTATTTGTATTTGAGAGTACCTTTTTAGTCTTTTGAATAATAAATGTGCATATAATCTACTCCAATGATTAGAAATGAGTATGAGTACAAAATCCCTTAATGGTATCCATGCTGAATAATATGAGAAAGGCGGGGGAATACTAAGAGAAGAATCAAAATAAGAGCAAGCATAACCTACTCCAATGCTTAGAAATGAGTAAGAGTATTAACATGAACCTCTAGTAGTATCCACAGTGAGTAATATGAGAAAGGTAGAGGAATATTAAAAGAGGACCATGCCAAAAAAAATTGCTTTGTTTACTCCAATGCTCTATAAGAGTATGAGTATCCAAAGGACCTTTCCAACGGTATCCATGTTGAGTAATATAAGAAAGGCAGGGCAAAATTCGGATAAGGAATGAAAGCACAAAAATAACTTAAAGACTATTTTGATACTCAAAATTAAATCTTTTATGCTTAATTTTCATAAGTTTTGTTTAGCAAATTCTCCCTAAAATTAGGTATAAAAGTAAGCACTTTACTTAGTAAAAGATGTGCCCACAGCATAAAATGCCTATAACCTTTGCAAATGGTAAATAAAGGACAGTCATGAAAATAAAAAATAGTAAGATTCATTGAGTGCACACTATCTCATGATAAAGTGATGAATTTTCTTATAAATTCAAAAAAAAAAAGTTCCTTTTATAACAATCATCTTATTGAACTCACTTTAACAAGTCTTCAAGAACAATAAGTCCAGAAGAAGAAGATAAACCCAATATGTGGAATTAGCACTAGTGTGAACAAGTAAATCAAAGTAAGCAAGCAACAAAGGAAATTGATCAATGCAATCAATGTAGAAAGTCAAAGATAATTAGCATAAATTCCAATGAGTCAGCATAGTTGATCAATATAAAATCCTATAATCTTAATTAGCATGAAGTGCCAATATGATGTTTGCATTTTGCATACATCACACTTCATCTAAGTCTACATAGTAGCTATAATATAATTTTCAGATTCACCTTATTATATGCTACGCAGTAGCTGTAACATAGTTTTCAAATTCACTTTGCTAGGCACTACAAAGTAGTTATAGTATAGTATCAAATCATGACTTGCTAGACACTACACAGTAGTTATAGAACATTTCAAATCTTTTGCTAGACATTCCACGGGAATTATATCACATTTCATAATTTGCTAGATGCTTTACATGACCTATAGCATATTTGTCTTTAGCTATACACTGCACAGTAATTCTAGCATATTTTCACTAAATGTTCCAAAGGAAATATGGTGAAACTTTCAGTCACAGTTATTAGACATTCCATAGGAACTATAGTACAATTCGCTAGACACTACATAGTAGTTATAACATATTTCTACTAAACCTCCCATGGGGAATATATTGAAAATCATAATCACTATATGTCCCATAGGGAATATAAAGAAAATCATAATCACTAGATGTCCCATAAGGAATATACTGAAAATCACAATCACTAGATGTCCCATAGGAAATATAATGAAAATCATAATCACTAGACGTCCCACATGGAATATAGTGAAAATCATAATCACTAGATATCCCACAAGGAATATAGTGAAAATCATTATCACTAGGCATCCCATAGGGAATATAGTGAAAATCATGATCACTAGACTTCCCACAGGGAATATAGTGAAAATCACATCACTAGACATCCTATAGGGAATATAGTGAAAGTCACGATCAACACTATACATCCGAGTATAGTGCATTTCCAAATTAACACTACACGTCCGAGTATAGTCAACATTATATGTCCAAGTATAATGTATCTTTTCAATATTATGTGTCTAAATATAGTCAGCATTATATGTCATAGTATAATGTATTTTATTAATACTATACATCTGAGTATAGTCAATATTATACATTCGAGTATAATGTATCTTTTCAATACTATATGTTTGAGTATAGTCAATATTATACGTTCAAGTATATTGATCTTATTAATACTATATATTTGAGTATAATTAACATTATACGTCTAAGTATAATGTATCTTATCAATACTATTGGTCCGAGTATAGTCAACATTATACGTCTGAGTATAATGCATCTTTTCAATACTATACATCTGAGTATAATCAACATTATACATTTGAGAATAATGTATTTTTTAAATACTATACGTCCAAGTATAGTGAACATTATACGTATGAGTATAATATATCTTATCAATACTATATGTTTGAGTATAATCAACATCATACGTCCAAGTATAATGTATCTTATTAATACGATACGTCCAATTATAGTCAACATTATACATCCATGTATAATGTATCTTATCAGTACTATACGTCAGAGTATAGTCAACATTATATGTCCGAATATAATGTATCTTTTTAACACTATACGTCAGAGTATAGTCAACATTATATGTATGAGTATAATGTATCTTTTCAACACTATACATCCAAGTATAGTCAATATTATATGTTTGAGTATAATGTATCTTTACAATCAACACTATACATCTGTGTATAGTGTATTCTCAACACTAAATATCCGAGTGTAGTGCATTTTTAAATCAATGTTATACGTTTGAGTATGGTGTATTCTCTGTTGTTTTAGTATTCTGGCTGGTGTTGCATAACAACATAAACATTCATAGTGAATTGACTATCACTTACAGGCAAAAAAACCTAAAGGTGCATAGGTAAGTATTTGAAAAGAAATTGTGTGCTTATTTGTTTTACCATAATTTGTCAAGCAAACAGCGATAAAGGGAGGCAACTGTAAGCACCTAATTTTGGGATGATGGAGTGTGGATGCAGTAAAGGACTCCAATGATGAAAATACTACAAATAGATCTTCAGCACTTAAAGTTTGAAACCTCAAAAGGCTAAATGTATTTTTGAAAGAACTTAATTAGTTTTTTTAGGACTTAATTATAACATTCTCTCTAAAGATCTAATTGAATAGTTTAAATTCTTATAAGCATCTTTCTATAATTAAAAGTATAAAAAGATTTGAATTCTCTAATTCCAATCAAAATTATGGAATTACATAAAATTGGCCGGAATTATGTAATTCCTATAGGAATTATATAATCCCGGTGGGAATTAAACATGTTCCGCCTGTATTTTTTATTTTTTTAGTAAATAAAATTTTAGTTTTGAAAATCAATTCGTCAAAATAATGTGATAAATCCCTTTTCTAGGATTTATCTAAATTTTTCAAGAAATCAAAAGCCCTTATTAAAGCAAAACTCTATCATTGTACATAGAGGAAGTCACAGTATTATACATACCTAGCTCAACTATCTTGGAAAGGGACTTCTTCCTGGACCTCTCCTTCTCCTTTTACGCAGTTTTCAAATAATATTTTCTTAAGAGGTATTATTCTTTGAAGAAGAAGTAGTAGACTTTTAAGAGGAAAAATCAAGCATTGGAGATGTATTCTAAAAACCAACGGTGATTTATACCACTCTGATGAGCAAATCAATACTACATCCATCCAATCATTTCTTCTTTTACCTCTTCTTTTCTTTAATTTTATTTAATTATTTTTAGTTTTATTCAATTTTAATTTTAGTTAATTTTTAATTTTTGTTTAACTACTAATAATTGTTTATCTTTGTGTTTTTTTTTGTTTGTGATTATGGAGGGAGTTATATAACAAATTCATTATGGAGAACAAAATCCATGAAGATCTATAAGATGCCATGGATTGAATTTTATAGTTGAATATAATTTCTAGGTTTTTCTATTTATTTATTTTTATTATTTTGTTGCTTGTTTGATTTTTTTTATTTAATTTTTGAGTTATATTAGTTTTTTAGATTATTGTAATAGCCTTAATAGTTGCAGTAATAAAATCCTCTGTGTGTGGTTCTATGTTTATTTTAATTAATTGGGTAGTAAGAATAGAGTTTTAATTGGGTAATTAATTAACATTAATGGCTATAAAGATAATTATATTTTTTTAATTAAAATTGAATTAGATTTAAGTGGATAGAATTATGGTTACTTATTAATTATTTTATAATTTGTGGTTTAAGATCACTTTAACTAAATTTGGTTTTTTAGAAGAACTAAATTTAATTGATTGATTGATTGATTGATTTTTTTGATTTTTTTGATTGTTGTTGGGCTTCTTTACTTTTTATATGTTTTTGGCCCCATGCCCATATTAGGCTTAACCTATTTAAATAATTTTAGGTTTAAGTAGTTTTTTTTGCCAATCTTTTAATTAGCCCATTTCATTTAATAGGTTATTAATTAATTAGGTATATATTTTAATTAATTAAAATGCATATTAGGCCCATAAATAATTAGAAATTAGGTTAGAGATAACTTAGGCCCATTTAATTAATTTAGAAATAGGCCCACTTAGGTTAATTAAAATTAATTTAGACTTAGCCCATTTTCCATAACTTGTAGATTTTAGATCACCTTAGAATGTAAAATTAGGCCTGCTAATTTAAATATTTTATAATTTGTAGATTTAGGTCCATTTTTAGAATTAAAATAAATAAACTTAGGTTCACTTAATTAAAATTAAGTAGGAATTAGATCCACTAGCTTTTAGACTCACTTGTAAATTAAAACACGTTGTTAATTAAGATCAGTGTAGATTAGACTAACTTAGGGATTATGAACTTAAATGAATGTATTGTTTACATGTATTTTTCATGACTAGTTTGCCTAGAGTTAATCATTTAAATAAGGGTTTATGTGAAATTGGATGTAAATAGAGGAAAAAGATAGTAATTTATAAAGTAATTCTAAATGAACATGAGACTAAAAGAAGTTGGTATTCCGTATTTAGAATCTCTTGGTTGTGGTGCTAACTTTCTTTTAGAGAATTAAGTACCACCATTTTTTATTTTTCCCAGTTATTACCCTGGGTGGCGACTCCTCATCTCCATGCCATGTCTTTGTGACAGTAGTTAGTGTGTTTTGTATAGCCCTAAGCTCAAATAGTGTCACGGTTGCTAAAATCTTGGATGCGTACCAAACCCTACTATCTACACTTATGTATTGAGCCATTGGGTTACAGTCTCTAGTTCAGGGTTGGCTAGGGTGGTCTAATTTTATATGCCCTCTTTGTGCATGCCTGAAAGGTTACCCTGACTGGTGGGCCAAAGTGTATTAAGAGACTGGCTAGGTGCTTCATTTTTTACCTCATGAGTATGATGGTTTTCTTAAACACGAACAATACTGGTGGTTTGTGGTTACTTCTTATATTGTAAGACTCGAACAGATTGCAAGAGTACGATTGGGGCTACCTTGGTTATGGCTAACTTTTGCACGACCCAAATGACACATGCATAAGCATATCACAAATTTATGGCATCCCTTTGGTGGTTGATGTAAGTTGTTCTGATGCTCTTCCATGTTATTTCTTTCTTTCTTTTCCAAAGTGCATTATTTACTCCTTTTCTCTTTTCTCTTTATTTTACAAATTTGGGCTTTTGAGTTTCATATTCTCACTTCTCCTACCATAGCTATCCAAATACATGAAGAGTTCCCTCACTTCCCTCTCTAAACATCTAAGAGCTGGACATGTGGCCAGCAATCAATGGAGGAGGTTCATATAGCCTTGACAAGGTATATTCCTCTATTCTTTATTATTTTACTATAATGCTTTGTTCCTTCTTGATGATTTGTTCTTTTATTATAAATTAATCTCTAGTGGTGGGATGACTTTCTTGTTGAGTTCTCATTGGTAATGTAGGGAGCCATTGAGCTTTTTACCAAGAAGGTGTTGTTGATGACCCATATTGACCACACTTGGTATTTGAGTGAGCACATCATTGATTGGACTAAGGGACTTATTGCTTATTGCCTGCCCTTTTCTTCATATATAGACATGATATGGTGGAAGGATATAGTTATCACTAGATGGAATATAGGGGCAATATTCCTTGGAGCCAAAGGGTATTTCCTATATAAAGGCAGTCATTGATTGATTGATTGATAGTATGATGAGCGGCTATGTACCTACCCATTATGTTGATTACTCTTCTTCTACCACCTGCCTAATGAGTATTGGTTTTATTGTACTATTTGACATTGATTATGTTTTTACTTTCATGATGTTCTTATTCTTCCATATGCTTACAACCCCATTTAAAAAGGACTCATGTTGGAGATACTGCTAAGGTTTCTAATGGTGCTAGTGCTGCTAGTGTTCCTTTTGATGCTACTTATAGGATTCTTGAAGTTACTACAGTACCCTTGGTTCCTCTACTCAAGGGGTATGATATTCATAGCGGTGTGGTGACTTGCATTATCCTTGCAGCTATTAAGCTTGTTGCCTTTATACTTGAGGAAACTACTTATATGAGTTTCTTTTATATTTTAGCTTTTTGATATTCCTTTTGGCTTTATTGTATGCTGACTATCTCATATATAGGTTTTATAGGAGATGGCTGAGTACTAGTATCAGTGTGCTTTAAGGTTACTCAATTTTCATGTCCACTATTCTATGGAGACTTATGTGAGTATTTCATGTGCTTTCCCTATTCAAATATATAGTGTGAAATATGTATGATATGAAATGCTAATGAATGTACGTGATGATGCAATGTGAGTTTGCAAGGAAAATGCACTAATGAGAGGAGTCGACACACCAACATAAGGCTGATTATCAGAGTGAGATCCAGAAGCTTTAGTTTAAGATTGAGGAGTTGAGGATTCATGGTTTTATAGTTGGACTCAGTAGGAGAGGACCTTTGGTTCATGATGAGGATGAGTTTTGATTTTTCCCATCCTTTTTGATGTTTTGTACTGACTATACTGATAATCCCCCTTTTTTTTTTTGGATATTTTTTACTAATTATACCAATATTGATTGTATTTTTTAATAATACCTTTTCCTGTTTGGCCTATTTTAATATTTTTTTACTTCTTTTCATTTTCTTCAATTTTTGTTGCTTTATTTACTTGCTATGTTGACTCTTCAATGAATGAAACGAATTACAAATAGATAAAATAAAAAAAGAAAGAATTATTACATCATATAAGGGACATTAACTTTAAGATGCAAATTTTGCCTTTGTATGCGCTAGATATTGATTTAGACATTTACTTATTTACATATGCAATTTTAACAATATTTCTCATTCACACTAAGTGGCATTTTCCATTGGCATGGTTGCATATTGTGTATTTTAAAATAAAAGCACTGTTATCCTTAGCTAGCCCTCTAGGGTTTTCTAACTATGTATTTTACCTCTCATTTTTCATTCTTTTTTTTATCATCATTATTTTTGTATTTATGAATAGTATCACTTGAGATGATTAACATCGATCCACTATGAGAATTCATTTCTATCAACATCCATAAGCTTAACCATTCCTTTTGATAGTATGATTTTAACTAGGGAAGACCCTTCCATGTTAGGTTGGAACTTCTTTATTAGATCTGGTAAATTTTGGTTAGCTTGTCTCAATACCCAATCTCTAACTCTGATGTCATGCTATCTTGCTCTCTTGTCAATAGCCTTTGCAATTCTTCTTTAATACAACTAAGTATGGTAAATTGCCTTCAACCTCTCACTGTTTATGAAATTCACTTGGGCCAATCTTTATTCCACCTACTATGTCTCTAGTTGTTTAACTTTAATTACCATTATGAGAGACTTCATTTCCATCTCAATAAGAAGTACAACTTATGTCCTATACTAGTTAGAAAGGAGTTGCCCCATTGGACATTCTCATTATTTTATGGTATCCCTAAGGGGAAAATGGTAGCTTATTATCCTAATCTTGGTATGTTTTAATCATTGTTGAAAGAATTTTCTTGATGTTTTTATTTCCACTTCCATGGTTCTGTTGGCATGTAGTATGTAGGACGATGACCTATAATTCTTCACCTTATACTTTTTAAGCACATTCTCACTCCTCAATGGAACTGTACCCTGTTATCTGAGAATAGGTGATGATGGATCACATATCGATAAAATAAACTCTTCTCTAAAAATTTGGCTACCTATTTACCCCTAGTTTGGCTAAAGATTATTCTTGTACATTTTGTGAAGTAATCAATTACTACTAGAATATATCAATGCCCATTCGAGGCTATAGGGCGAATTTCTCCTATGATATTAAGTCCCTAAACTTATAATGGCTAAAAAGATGATATAGTATGCAACTATGAGTAGGGAAAGTGGCTAACATCCTTGTAGATTTGACATTTATGACATCTCTTGGAAAACTTAACGTAATGCTTGATTATTATAATCCAAAATAATGCTTGTCACATTATCTTCTTAGCCAGTATTGTGATGTTCATGTGTGAACCATAAACTCCTTCGTGGACATTTTTCATAACCTTTTTCCTTCAATTTAATCTAGGTAATGTAACTACATCATGTTCGAGGTTCTCCTATACAAGACATCTTAGTGAATAGTGAATTTTACTGCTAATTTTCTAATGACTATTTTGTCATTCTCACTTGCATCTATTAGGTATTTTCGCTTGTTAAGGTACTACTGATTGTTTTGATCTACTTATACTTCCATTACCCTCACACCCTTGTAAGTGATTGGATTTTAATAGTATCAAAGGTTTCATGGGCATGGTTATAGGTCCATCCCACACTAATGCTAATGATGCTAAGGCATTTCCCATTTGATTATGATTTCTCAGTTGTTAGTATAGGTGGTCTGCCCTAGAGGCCAATCACATATTTTGAATAATCCCAAATGGCAATAAAGAATATTCTTTTTATCTAAAGTGTTTATTTAATTGAATATTCATCTATTAGCATAATGATAAATGAATTTATTATTAAGAATTGATAATATGAGTGATAAATTCATTTAGTACGTGTGTTGTAAAATGTTTATAATAGATAAATTAGTATTTGGGTAATATTAATTTAACTATCACCTCTGTCTATTTTCCTTTATTAATATGTGATACTAATAGTGGGAGGCAGTGAGTCTAATACTACTTGATATGAGATATCAGAATAAACATATGGATACTCATGTGATGGGTGGATCGAGCATGACATTAGATTTATGATGTGTGGATACTCACTTATAGTCAACAATCACAATCTAGGTTATAATGGTCTATATGGTCCTTTAACCTAAGGTGGCATGGTCATCCACAAGATATTAGGGTTTGTTACTGCTTACATAACTGTGTTAATCACACATGGGTATATGGCATGTGGTGACTCTAGTATGTTAAATGTAGGGATAAGTGTTTGAACAAGATGGGATTCATTACTTGAAGTGAATTGAGTTAACACCCCTACCACCCTATTATACCTAATTTTCCCTATAAATAGACCCCTTCACACCACATTTTGAGGGGAGGGAGCAAATACCAATAATGTGAAAAGTTCATATTCTAAAAAAGAGTCATCATGCTCTCGATCTAGTGATGACCTTATGCATCCTTTATATTATTATTATATGTCATCACTGCATAAATAATCAATGCAAGCATGCATGATCATCCTACTATTCATGAAATTAAGTAAGCTATGTAAATGGTCATGTTATCATTGCAGATCAATCATGTTAGATATACTTTTCCGTAATCTTTCCTTTTTCCTATGTATTTTATTAAGAAAGTGAGGTAATAAAATTTTTAAATTTATTATCTTATGCTATTTAATGTGCTATATGAATGCTATACGAACTATAATTACTGAAACTAGGGTGTTGCGGTAGCTATACATTGAATATCGTATAACGAGAAATAGTAAAAAAGTAGACATGATCCCTTGAACCCAAAAATCTTTTTTAGGGACAGTACTCACTGAGTGACCAAATGTTGTCCCTTTCTTTTCCCAATTTTCTAAAAATCAAGTGGCGACTCCACAAAATCAAAAGCATCTCATCCCCCCGAAACCAATCATTTGTCTTTATTCGATAAAGTTGTCATGTCCCTTAGAAACGAAAAGACCCGTTACATGTCCTAAAATATATATATATATTAAACGGTTGCTCATAGTGGTGACTCCACTAGGGACTTCTAAGTAAGAGGGATAAACACATCTGCACCACTTGTCCCTAAAAGCCTCAAAAATACTAAATGACATCGCCACCATGATTCTACTCGAGTTATAAGGCAATGAAGATATAGTATTATCACCTTTAGTCTTTACTAATGTATTCGCTAGACTCATCTGGCTAGAGTCTGTAACTCAAGTCCGTAAATGAGGCGATGGAGTTATTAAAAGAATGCTAGACTAACTAACCAGAGTCCATAATCCTAGTCATATTAGGGCATTCTCGCTAAAGGAACCCTTAGCCTTTCACCCTAACTCAGTTCATGTAGACAAACCAATAGCAACATCCACTAGGATTCTACCAAGTTATTCATGTTGTCCTTATCGTAACGATGTCCATTTTATATAGTATTCATAAATGATATGACCCTCCTAGTGTCTATCATCGAATGATGTCATAATGTCAATTTTCATAGAAAATTTATGCTCAAGACCATGTGATTCTCATATACTTCGTGTGAGCCAGAAGCATGAGGAATGATAAGAATCATGTACCTTAGCTTGAATAGTCTATGCAAGTTAACAAATAATGGTGTCCTTCAATAACGGAACCTATAAGATGTCATCCATTTATCCTTATCATATTAAATGAATGGGTTAGGAACCCAACTACATTATGGACCTTTATGTCGACAAAATCAAAACCATAAACCATCCAACAATACTTTCATGACTCATAATAAACATATCAAATATCGACATGGGGGCAAGAACTCAGAGTCCCTTTGATTGACTTGGTCCTATGCATATGGGGCACATGTGAGCTTTAGACATCATTTGAAGCCCCACAATTGACCCTCACATTAACATCATGTGATTACCTTAAGGATATTTGAGTATCATTCCTTAGTTTAACCTTTGGTTCTAACCAACATAAATTGAAACAGCCTAGTTCTGAGAGCGGAACCATAGTCCCGAGAGCGGAACCATAGTCCCCTAATGACTATAGGTTCAAAACCTACCTAAGAAAGAGACTGAATGACATCATGGAGAAATAAGCTTGGAAGTGAGAGCTTGCTTATGATTAGTTTATTCACTGTGCAGGAAAAACTAACCAGATTTAATCATGCATACATCACATACATGTAGATAGCACGTATTAACCACTATTTCTTACAGGAATCATCATTTTTCATCATAGGATTCTGCATCTACTCCATGCATACACACTCACTTTTTTCTTTTACAGGCACACATCATGCACCATTCATTTAGCTAACCCTAACAAATGCACAGGAATACGACATTCAAACATGAGTGACTAAGAAGATACCTCTTGTAAGTAATTCGAAGACAAGCTAAAAGAGGGGATCCAAAAGTTGCTCATTGATGGCACCATAGCTGAAATTCTCCAAGCTCAAATCAAAGCTGAAAGTGCTTGAGATGGGAATAGCACACCATTGAATGAAGCCTCTGCATCAAATAAGGTAAAGGGAATTCCCCGTAATCTAATTCAAGCTATTGATGACAATGACTACTTACAAGATGTCGAGAATGCACCAAAAGCTTCAAAAATTACTGCCTAGACCAAGCCTAAATCGACAAGGGAGGTCCAACTATTGGCCAACATGATGGCTTAGTTGGAATTTTCCTTCAAAAATAAGGGAACTCATGGCTCTAAAAGCTTCATCGACTTGGCACTATTCAAAGATGAGCTGCTTCCAGATGATTTTAAGCTACCAAACTTTACTAAGTTTGGTGGAACAAGGGATACATCTAAGGCAATATGCTACCTTCATGACTACCATAAAGCTTACAAAATCACTAATTGTTCGATTCTTCTTCACATCACTAAAGGAAGGACTAAGGGCATAGTTCTTTGACCTTGAAGATGAAATAAAAAGTGATTGGCTACTGCTAACTCAAAAGTTCATCAAGCAGTATGAATAAAACACTTAGCTAGACATCACTCAAAGAGACCTTAAGACCACAAGGTAAAAATCTAGTGAAGCTTTCTTTGATTATGTCATAAGATGGCAGGGAAAGGCAATGAAGATGAGAACTCATCCTCCTAAGGATGAATAAATAGAGCTGGTAATCAAAAGGGCACTACCACACTTTAGAAAATAGATGATCTTTGCTAATTATACTGACTTTAGAGCTCTCCATCAAGCTAGGATCATAATTGAGGATGAGAAACCTCAGTAGGCTAGGAACAGTTTTTACCACAATACCTAACCAAACATCCAAAACACTCACCCAAGCCATATAAACAAACATGATCCAACCCAACACCCACAACTCACCATCTATCAATGTAATCAAACCACCAAGAAAATTCTCAAACTTTAACCTCCCACTATCCAAAGTATTCCAGAGGCTTCAACAAAAGAACCTCCTACAACCATAAGAGCCTAGGCCTCTTCCAAACCCACTACCACCTCATATTAACCAAAACTTATTCTGCCACTTTCACCAGATGCCTAGCCATACCACTGATACAATCAGGACCCTCAAAAATACAATCCAAGACCTTCATGACTATGGAAAAATTAATGACCTAAAAAAAAGACCTAGTATCAAAACCAATCCTCTTCCAAACCACCAAAACATGGCTCCACCAACCATCAACATAATCTCCTCCAATCTACTAGAAGACCTTATTAAAAAATTAATCCAAGCCATACAAGAAACCTAAGATAAACCCTCACATGACAAACCCTCAAATACCATTTTTGAGCCTCATAATTCTAGTAAAGATGAGCAATGCCCTTCTACCTTTGAATACATTTCAATGCCTCATGAATTCCTTCCCCACTTGATGATGCAAAAAAGAGCTAAGGATATAGCTCTTCCTATGAACGATGAAGTGATTGATTGCCCTTACTCATAAGAGGTAGACACAGATAAAAATCGCATCAGTAACCATAAAGTAT
The DNA here is from genome assembly GCA_947683625.1 of Mallotus nudiflorus. Lineage (NCBI taxonomy): Eukaryota > Viridiplantae > Streptophyta > Magnoliopsida > Malpighiales > Euphorbiaceae > Mallotus > Mallotus nudiflorus. The sequence continues at coordinate 572,592 of CANTUR010000102.1, read as the reverse complement.
GGGATTTATTGGGCCAGCCATCATGGAAGTTCGACTACAAATTCAAGTACACAGCACCTCCTACTACCCCCACACACTTTAAGAAGACATAGTACCCTTAAGATGGGGAGAAAAATTTGACAACAAAATGGAAAGGTAAGTACTATTTAGCTTCAGAACCTGTAAGTCATGGTGATAGACATATGTTACGAATTTGATGATCCTAAAATAATTGTATGGGACCAAAATAGTAGTATAAAAGTACATAAGCAAGCAATTGTGAAGCCCTCACTAGTAGTTAATCATGTAACTTGCAGCATGTGGGTATATCAACCTCCTAACAAAGAGAAGGAACCCTCTAAGGAGAAAGAAGTAGCAAGAGATCAACCTCTAGTCAAAGAGGAAGACACTATCCTCAAATAGCTCAAGAAACTTAAGCATAAGCCATTATATAGGACTTACTCAGGGCCTCCAGGAAGCACAGAGATGCCCTAATGAAAGCACTAGATGAAGCAAAGATTTCCATTAATGCCTCACCTTTCAAGATGATAGCCTCTCTAATGAAAGCTCCTTCCAATGCAATCACCTTTTCAAACAAAGATTTACCCCTCGAGGGAAGGGTCCACAATCATCCTCTCTTCATACGAGCAATTTTCAGGACTAAGAAGACCCCATGTGTTATGGTAGATGATGGGTCTACTATTTATGTTTACTGAGGTTGCTCCAAAATGAATGTTGAAAACCTAGAAGAATCCAATGTGATCATATGAGCCTATGATGATTCAAAGAAGCCAGTCATCAACCCTTTAAAAGGAGTAGTTATAATGGGAGATATCGAATCAATAACAAAATTTACTATCCTAGACATCCCATCGACTTTTTCCCTACTACTAGGAAGACCTTGGTTCCACCTACTAGGAGGCATACCTTCCACTGTGCATCAGAAGATCAAGTTCCCTCTTAATGGAAAGGTCTTTACCATCCCTGCTAAAACAAATAACATTATTGCCTATCTAAATATGTGCTTCCACTAGGATTCCTAGTTTCTGTGATCCGTGATGGTCTTGTCAATCCTAAAGTTGCTATTATGATGATGAAGATGCAATATCTACCTGGAACAGGATTAGGAGGAAGAAACATTGGAGTCACAAAATTCCCTAACTTTTGAGGACAGACCAATAAAAATGGTATAGGGTACAATCCTGAAAGGGATACTGGGGTAAAGAAGTTAACCTCTTTTATGGCTAAAAGCTCAACCCAAGTCTATTAAGGACAATCTAAGGAATGGATGAGCAACGAAATTAAGAAATCGGGGTTCAAGATCTTCAATGACACCCATAAGGAGAAGCACTTACCAGACATGATCACTGAGATTGACATATATTAGCTAATGAAAAACCTGGAGATAGAATATGAGAGTGAACTATCAATCATGCTTAAGCTGTTGCCATCCTTGAATCAAGTATTGATGACATCCTACTCAAAGACATTGCTAATGATAATCTTTGTACTTTTTCTTTGTCTAAAACTGATGATGTAATGAACTCTAAAGTTAATGCAATGAAATATAATTTTGCTTACTTATTTGATGTCTTTCCTGATGGTAGTATGTTGACACCCAATTTTGGGATGATGAGTTATGGATGTGATAAAGGACTCTAATGATGAAAATGTCATGAATAGGTCTTCAATACTTGAACTTTGAAACTTTAAAGGTTTGATTTCATTTTTCAAAGAAAGAATTTAATGTTTTCATGGACTAAATTGCAATGCTATTTAAGGACCTAATTAAAAAATTTAAATTCTTTCAAGGACCATTTTATAATTAAAAAAAGTGGAAGGAATTATATAATTCTGATTGGAATTATGTAATTTCCAATAGAATTACATAATTCTAATCAGAATTATGTAATTTCGATCGGAATTACACTAATTCCTATTAGAATTATGTAATTCCAATCGGAATTACACAATTCTGGTCGAAATTAGACCTTTTTCGTCTATTTTTTGGATTTTCAAAAAATTAACATGTCTTTTTCTTGAATCCCAATTGGTATGAAATTCTCTTAAAATTATTTTTGATATTTATCTAATGTTTTTAAGGAAATAAAAGTCTTTTAGGAATTAATTTATACGTAGGTTTTCACTATAAAAGAGTGGCTTTAGTTCCTTTAAGTGGGGGGACAGAAAAAAAGAGGAGAGGAAGAGAGACATCTGGGAGGAGCAATCTTTTATACAGAGTCTTACTTTGATATTTTCTCTATGCCTAATTATCTTTTGGCTTTTGGTTGATTTTTCTTAAAAAGCATTTTTGATTCTTTTTCTTTGTTAATTGTTTTGAACATATTCTCTACGAAATTCCCTTATGTTTAATTGATTAATTGAAGATTTTTAGAGGATTTTTTAAGAACAAGACTTGAAGACCTATCAAGAATGGTGATTTTACAAAATCTGAGGAGCACTCCATTAAAATCATCCATAAGCATCATCTTCCCCTTTATTATATTTTATTTGATTTATTTATTTCTTTTTTTTTATTTCATTAAGTTTTAATTTTATTTAAATTATTGTTATAATATATTCACTAATTATAACTTTTGTTCTTTTTTATGGTGATTATGGAGGAAAATACATGGTGATCATGTTTGGAGGACTAAACTCATAAGAAGTCCATAGAATGCCATGGATAAAACCTTGTAGCTAGATTTAGTTTTTAGGTTTTTATTATTTTTTATTTAATTGTTTTATTTATATTTTTAGGGTGGTATTAATTATTTTTATTAGTTTTTTCTATTTATTATTATAATAGCCCCAACAGTGTGAATAGTAGAATTATGTGTGTGATTGCATGTTTATGTTGATTAATTGGTTAGTAAAATTAAGGTTTTAATTGGGTAATTAATTAAAATCAATGGTCTAAGTAGATTAATTTAGGATTGCATGTTAATTAAAATTAGGATTTTAGAAAGAATAATTAATTAGTTGTTTGATCTTTTATTTAATTATTTTGGCATGTTATTTTTTAATTTTTTTAGGGTTTGTTTATTTATTTTTATGTATTTTGGGCCTCAAACCCATGTTAGGTTTTAATTCATTTATTTAAGTTTAGATGATTTTTTTACCCATCTTTTAATTAGCCCATCTCACTTAATAATTAAATAGGGTTTAATTGATTAAAATATATCCTTTGGCCGATAATTGATTAGATTTTAGGTTAGAGATAACTTAAGCCCATCTAGTAAATTAGACATAGGTCCACCTAATTTAATTTAATTAATTTAGACTTAGCCCACTTAATTTAAGCCTTTCTAATAATCTGTAGATTTAAGATCACTTTAGAATTAAAGCATGTAGATTTAGCCCATTTAATTAAAATCCATGTAAACTAGACTAACTTAGGGATTATATGTTCTATTGAATGCATTATTTACTTGTATTTTTCATGACTAGTTTGGCTTGGAGTTGATTGTTTTTTAAGGGTTTATATGAAATTGCATGTAAATAAAGAATAAGATAGTAATTCATAAAGTAATTCTAAAAGAACATGAGACTGAAAGAAGTTGGTATTCTATATCCAAAATCTCCTAGTTGTGGTGCTAGCTTTCTTTTAGGGAATCGAGTACCACCTTTTCGATTTGCCTCAGTTATTACCCTGGGTGGTGACTCCTCATCTCCACACTATGTCTTTGTGATAGTGGTTAGTGTGTTCTCTAGAGCCTTAAGCTCAAATAGTGTCACAATTGCTAAACACTTGGATGCGCACTAAACCTTGTCATCTATATAGTGTGCATTGCATTGATCAAAACATTAGCATATTTGACATTAATTCCATATGCACTGAATCATTTAACATTGGCACATAATTTTAACAATACATTCTGCATATTTTGAAAGATGTTACCCATGAAGAGAGGAGAGAAATTAATAAGATATTAATAAATCTAAAGAAATTCATATTTGGGGTCACTTTAGGAAAGATGCTGGGATATGTTCTTAGTCAGAATGGGATTGGAATGGATCCAGACAAAGCAAAAGCCATCAGAGAGATGCTAGTACTAAAAATAGAAAAAAAAATTAGAGGGTTTTTAAGGAAATTATAGTTCATCAGTAGATTCATCGCTAAGTTGACAGCAATGTGTGAATCAATTTTCAAGCTACTTAGAAAAGATCAACCAGTTGAATGGAACGAATAATGTCAGCTAGCATTTGACAAGATTAGAAGCTACCTAGCAAAGCCACTGGTTCTAAGACCACCTAAACCAGAGATGCCTCTAACCTTATATTTTTCCATCAAAGGGAATGTAGTCATTGCAATGTTAGCCCAGGAGGAAGAAACAAAAGTAGAACATGTAGTCTACTACTTGAGCAAAAAGATGCTGCCATATAAGGAGAAGTACATGCAAGTCAAACATATATGCCTAGCAATGGTATGGGCAATAAAGAAACTTAGACACTACTTTCAATCATATAGTATTTAGGTCGTGTCTAAAATGGACCCAATAAAGTACCTCTATGAAGCTCCCTCTCTGGTGGGGAAAGTTACTAAGTGGCTAATACTACTAACAAAATTTGACATGCAATATCTGATTAAGAAGGTAGTAAAAAGGAGAGCAATGGCTAGATTTCTGGCTCTCAACCCCATTCTAAACTCAGAAGAAATCCAACTGGACTTCCTAGATGACCTTAACTTAGCCATTGAGATCTAAAGATGATGCATGTACTTTGATGGAGCAATCAATTAGCTCATTAAAAGAGTCACTATTATACTACAATCTCTAGAAGGTGAAGTAGTACCAATTGCTAAAAAGCTCGAGTTCAGAGTCATAAATAATGAAGCAAAATATAAGGCATGCACACTCAAAATAGAAGTACTGATAGCCCTAGATGTCATAAACGTTGAAATCTTCAGAGATTCCATGCTATTAATCAATCATGCCATGGAAGAGTGGGAATTGAAAGAGCAACACTTAAATCCTTATATGGACCACTTGAGGCTACTCATAATGTCCTTTTGAAAAGTAGATTCATTCATCTCCCTAAAAATCACAATTAAATGGCAGATGCACTTGCTTCCTTAGCATTAATATGTGAAAGACCATCCAAAATTCCTATGAAGCCTTTAATTCTACTCAAATCGAAATAACCTTGTCATAAAAACTACAAAATATTAAAGATAAAAATAACTAAAAAACCCTAGTTCTATGACATCCAGGGAAACCTAAAGGAACGAGCCTATCCTGATCAAGAAAATGAAAGAGAAAAAGTAGTCATTCAATGACTAGCATCAAAATTCACATCACACCAGGGTGTGTTATACAAGAGAACCTCAGATAGTTTATAACTCCGATGTCTAGATGAAAGTGAGGCTACAAGAGTAGTAAAAGAAGTACACGAGGGTGTTTATGGTCCACATATGAAATGAGCAATCCTGGCTAAGAAGCTAATTAGACAAGGGTTCTTCTAAATGATGATAATGGAAGACTGCATCAAATTTGTAAAGAAATGCCACAAGTGTCAGATCCATAGGAATGCCAGCTACCTTCCCCCAAAAAAACTACAATACATCTCCTCTCCATGGCCCTTCTCAATATGGGGACTAGAAATAATTAGGGAAATCCACCCAACAGCCTCAAATGGACATAAGCTCATCCTAGTGGTAGTAGACTACTTCATAAAATGGGTCAAAGCAGAATCATTTGCAAAGATAAGAGCTAAACAAGTTAAGAGTTAAGCAAGTGGCTAAGTTCATTAAAAGAAATATGTTATGATGATATGGAATCCCTTATCACATCATCTCTGACAACGGTGTCTAATTCTAAGGGGAAGTTAGAGAGCTACTAAAGAGTTATAAGGTGGAACATCATAAATCTTCCCTTTACTGACCATAAGCAAATGGGGCTGTCGAAGCTGTAAATAATAGAAAGGATCTTATCAAAAATAACTCAGACTTACCGAGATTGGCTAAAAAGACTACTAAATGCCTTATAGGGGTACCAAACGACAGTCAAAACTTTAATAAGAGCAACTCCTTTCTCACTATTATATGGATCAGAAGTAGTTCTTCTAATCAAAATAGAGATCAAGTCTCTTTAAGTAACAATCGAATCTGAATTGCTAGAAGTACAATGGGCTTGATAAAGGCATGAAAAATCTCACTCTCTTAGACAGCCAAAGGCTCATGGCTCTATACCACACACAGTTGTATTAGGCTCAACTAGCCAAGACTTTTAACAAAAGAGTAAAACACAAGAGTGTGAAAATAGGAGCTTGGGTGCTAAAGTAAGCAAGGCAGAATGTTCCAGACCCTAGAGAGAAATTTAGACCAAACTATGAAGGCCCATACCTAGTCAAACATGTCTTATCAAAAGGAAGTCAAGTTGATAGATTTTAAAGGCAACAGATTCTCTGAACCTGTCAATATAGACCACCTGAAGAATTAAGGCATAAAAAAATCATGCTGAGTTGAAAACCTAAAAATGGTAGTTCAAGCAAAAGTAGGGACTTCCCACTGAGTTGAAAAGCTAAAAATGGGAACTCATGAAAAAATTAGGAAAAGAGAGAAAATACTTAACTAGGAAACCTGAGAAGGCTAGCTAAGGATAGGGGTAACCACAAGATCAAAATTTGTATGAATGCATATGTGCTTTTCTTAAAAGATTATAGTGAAATGATAATGATTGCCAATTTATGCAAAATATCTTTGAAAAGGGCAACACATTTTATCATCATGAATTGCATCAAGCATGCTTTGCATTTTCCTTCATTACATGACCATGGTTCTTACCATCCTCTCTGAGTTCTCTCTTCAAGATCAGCCACTATCATCGAAATCCTAAAAAAAGCCTAGCTAGGTGTGAAAAGCTCCAAAGGGAGACACCCTGGGCAAAAAAGGGAAGAAAAAGAAAACCCAACTAAATGAGAAAAGCTCCAAAAGGAGGCACCTTAGGCAAAAAAGGGAAAAGAGGTAGACAATAGCAATGGCAAACATCATCATTAATGATACACATCAAAAAGTATATATAGTCATCATTGTATAAGCATCATACAACATGCAGGACAAATGCCCAAATATAACACCTAGAGTCCATAGACTCAAGAAAATAATACAAAAAAGCAAACCAAAGGCCCAAAGTCCTACACCTAGCTCCTAAAAAAAACTACATTAGTCGTGGCTGCCATCAGAAGCAAGTACTAATCTTGCTCAAGCATCCCCCTCGTCTAATCCTAGCTCATCACCATTCATCATAAAAGATGCTAGCCATGACTCCAGCTCATTGATGTAGTCACGATAAGTTGCATGCTCCTGCTCCCATTCATAACTAGCGAGATGGTGCACAACCTGCATTACATATTGCATATCATACACTCATACATAAAATATGTGCATAAAATAAATAGGTACAATAAAGAAGGCATACCCTCTGAGTGGTACCAAACTCTAAAATGCACTACTGTACACTCCTTACAATAGTATACTAGTACTGACCAAAAGAGACAAGAATCTACAAAAGCAAGCAAAAAAGTCAACCAACACTCACTAAATAAATAAAACACAAGGAAGAATAAGTGAAGAACATGAATATAGGTAGCATCAATAGGAGCAACACCCAACTGAGGAAAGCCAGGTCTAGGCAAATCAAAACTCACTACTCTACCCAAGATATCCATCCTAAGTAAAGACAAAGATGGCTAAACCATCAAATCCTTGAGAATAGTACTACCAAAAGCCACACCACTGGCATGGGCAGTTGCCTCAGTATGGAACATGTCCTCATCCTCTTTAAAATGAGATCTGAATCTCCTATGATGTCACTGTAGATAAGTTCTTACAACTCATGTCAATTACAGATTATTACTAATAAGGTTTGCTACATGCTTTCACCAAAACATTACTAAAGGCTTACTGGATCAAAAAAAGTGACTCTCGATGATCCACTTGATGGCCTAATCCTTGAACCTAAAGGACAAGATGCATCTGCCTAAGAAGGTGGAGGTGAAGGGAAGGTTCCACTAGCTACAACATCAATTAGCTAAAGGATCAATACATTAGCAAAAGGAAAACCCACACTCTCTAATAGGCTCTCAATGGGGAATCCCTTCACAATAGTAGTAAGATCATTACCACAATGCTCATGACCCAAAACATGTCACTAGGAAGAGGGATAGGAACTCTCCTCATATATGGGCCATCCCACCAACAATGGACTCACTCGCCTAAATACCACACTATACCGATAAGGCCAGAGAACAACACCCATCTCTCCATTAGCTACCATACAGCCATCATCTCTGCCATCCAATGAGACCTCGCCACCCACTAGTGAAGAAAAATTTGTTCAAGGGCAAGAATGAATAAAAGATCCTTAAGAAAGAAACAACCAACATAGCAAGAATTAGACATACATGATCGGGGGACATCTTCCCCATATAATCTCAAGCTATCATGTAATCCTCAATCAAATTAGTAGTCTTCTTGATCTAGCAAGAATAATGAGGGAAGCCTTCCTTCTGGAAATTCTAGATTGACATAAGAGGGAGAATCCTGAACTCATATGCCCATATTTATCAAAATCAGAGGGTCAAAATAACAAACCAAAAGCAAAAGAATGAATAATAGAACTCCTACTCACATCCAGCACAAATAAGCATTTGTAGATCCTCGAGCCACCTTGGCATGTTATGTCAAGGCTTGAGTACATATGAGCAAAGGCAACAGTGCCCCAGCAATACCTTAGAAAGCCATCCAGATCTCTTAAGACAGATAGTAATCGCAGATCACCCATACTCGAAAGGTCTAAAAAGATAATAGCACTCAGCAAATAAAATAAAAAGTAATAAGCTAGCTACTTTATTAAGACAAGAACATCATCGTATAGAGTCCACATGGAAGAAACAAACTTCATGTAATGAGTGAAATATGGGCAACCAAACTTCATAGGTGTGACCACCCTAAGTAAATCCATCATAAGGTACCTCCCCACTGCAACAATAGAACACTCCTCCTCAATTAAAAGAACAAGCTCTCTAAAAAAGCTTAAGCCCATGATAGTGGTAAAATCCAAAAGGGTAATATTCATCTCCCTAGCAGGCTAATGGAAAGTATGCATCATGTCCATCCACCACTCTATCAATGCATACATGGCAATCTGACTCAATGCATATGAGTCATAAGATAATGTAGCAATGACCCCATCAAAGCCAGCCCTTCCCAACAATCATCTACTTCACACACATCGAGAGACCCTGATAATACATATTAACTTTGTTAAAACTACTAGGCAGCATAGTAATATACCTACAAGGCTACAAACAATAAGTACGTTATCAAGCATTTGCACAGCTACTAAATACTAACTTATCTCTATCTCAATCATTTAACAAGATCAAAATAATAACAAAAGCTAAAAAGAAAAACATCACGATAAGCATTAGCAGATGATCATGGCATTTATAATAAAGCTATGACTAGATAGGCAATTAAAGTAAGAGCTATAGTGCTATAACTACAACAACCTCATACAGCAAAGCAACCGACGAACAAGCTTCAGAAGATAAGGGCAAAGGAGGACCTACCTCGTGATGATGATGCACCCAAGTATGAGTCTCCAAACTATAACCAATGGGGATCGAATCTCCCCGAAAAAGCCTGGACGGCTGAGAACTCTAAGCACCAGATGTGCTAGTCCTTGTAGCAGACATCCCAACTCCAGTGGCCTTTATAAAGTCACCCTCAACACCAACATCATCATCAACAAAAATATCCTCTAGACCATTAGGAATGTTAAACTCCATTTTACACAGAAGAAAATGGAAGTATAGAATTAAAAAACATAGCAGATAGCACCTGAAATACAAAAAAAGTTAAGAAAAGTTAGAAAACACTCAAAGAAGTCCGAACAAAGCCTCCCCAAATCTTTAAAATAGCCATTTAAATAGGCCTGAAGGGGAGGAAGCATGTGACCATGGGCCAGTGCGTGACAAGCATGTGATCACCTGCCTCCCACGTGCATTCACACGCACTTCTTCCTTCCATATTCTCTTCTAAGGTTTTACGTGCACTTTGAGACTTTGTACACTCATTTCCATTGTCTTAAACTTCCATTTGAGCAAAAGACATGTACCAAAGTCATACAAAAGTATACTTCTATGGACTCCATCTGTCTAAAGACACTACACATGCATCGCTTTCTTAAAAAAATTCAACATCTACAAAGGAAGAAGAGTAAGGAAAATTCACTATAAGGATATCTCTCTCCAAATCATCAAAATAATGATGTCATCACCTCATCACTACTGCATTATTGTTGCATCACTACATCATCACTGCTACCTCATTCACATTGCTTAGAAGCACTCACTCATTGCTTAAAAGCACTCTCACACTACTTAGAAGCACTCTAATATTGCTTAGAAGCACTCTAACATTGCGTAGAAGTATCTTCACATTGCCTAGAAGCATATTTTCATAGCTTAGAAGCATTCTCATTACTTATAAGCACTTTCACCACTTAGGAGCATCCATACTACTTAAGAGCATTCTCATTCGCTTAGTAGCATCCTCAATTTGCATGACACCTAAAAAGGTTATAATCACATTTTCATTTGCTTAGTAGCATCCTCATTTTGCATGACACCTAATAAGGTTATAATCTTATTTTCATTTACTTAGTAGCATCTTTGTTTGCATGACACCTAAGAAGGTTATAGTTGCATTTTCATTACTTAGTAGCATCCTCATTTTGCATGACACCTAATAAAGTTATAGTCACATGTTCATTCATGTGACACCTAAGAAGGTTATAGTCGCATGTTCATTCGCATGACACCTAAAAAGGTTATAGTCGCATTTTCATTGCTTAGTAGCATCCTCATTTGCATGACACCTAAGAAGGTTATAGTTGCATGTTCATTCACATGACACTTAAGAAGGTTATAGTCGCATGTTCATTTTGCATGACACCTACGAAGGTTATATTCACATGTTTATTCATGTGACACCTAATAAGGTTATAGTCGCACGCTCATTTTGCATGACATCTAAGAAGGTTATAGTCATATGATCATTCACGTGACACCTATGAAGGTAATAGTCACATGTTTATTTGAGTGACACCTAAGAAGGTTATAGTCGCATTCTCATTAATCAGTAGCACCCTCATTTCACGTGACACCTAAAAAGGTTATAATCGCATGTTATAGTCACATTTTCATTACTTAGTAGCATCCTCATTTTGTGTGACACCTATAAAGGTTATAATCGCATTTCTTTTTGCCTAGTAGCATCTTCATTTGTATGACGCCTAAGAAGGTTGTAGTCACATGAATCCCAATGCACTTCGCATAAATCATAAGCTGGCATATGTCCCAAAATAGCACCTTGCATGATGACTAAGTCACAGAACAATAACAAAAAAGAAAACACAACAACAGACATCTAAAGAAAACCCACAGGTAAGTACCTCTCTCCTTGCTTATAGGTTTTGCACCTTTGCATTTACTTCACGTGTATTGACACTAGCACTAAATGGCTAATGTAACACATAAGAAGTAAGGGGCAAATGTCATACCTCAAATTTGATTGTCCCCAAAAAATTCCAATGATGAAACAAACCCCCAAAATGACTAGATCATGCTCGTTCATAACACCTTTAAAGTGTACAACCTTTAAAACTAACCCGACCAGTGTGCCAAATCTATCATTGATCCATTAAGTTGTGCTCTGACCTAGTGAAATATAAATTATCAAAACAATGAGAGGTTTATTTCCAAAAAAAAATCCTCTTAGAATACTTAGCTGGTTGGGCTAGTGCGCATTTCATTAGACCAGGACCTAGCTTCATGAAAAAATTAAAATTGCTCTTAACAAAACAGACTTCAGAAATGCATCCAAAAGGCCACAAGACCTTTAGAAGTGGTCTCGGAAGGGTCCAACACAACCTGAAGATCAGTGTGTATAGCTCATAAGTGCTTGTAAATGCCCTTTGGTGTCATGTGCTAAAATTGAGGCTGAATTTGGCAAAATAAACTTTGGAAATGCATTCAAAAGGCCTAAAAACCCTATAAACCAACCCTAGAACAATGCATGTAAAACCCAAAAAGTGTCCATAAAGCATCAAAGTGCGTGTGAAAGCACACATGTTAGTGCATGGCCAAGTACCAAGTGCATAACCACATGCACAATGTGCACGACCACTTGCACTTGGTATGGCCAAGTGTAAAAATCTTGATATACGCACGTGACCACACCCATACCACCCTATTCTACCAAATTTTCCCTATAAATATACCCCTTCACACCCCATTTTGGAGGGGGGAGCAAGTGAAAACACACACAAACTCAAAAATTGGTCCGATCGAAGGTGTTGGAAACCCCTTTCTAGATACTTTTTGCTCTCCCACAGCCTTTCCTTTAGGTTGTTAGATCCTTTTTCCACTAAACCAAGCCTCATCTTTATTAAAGCATGCATTCAAGGTATACAACATAGCATCATTCTGCTATCATCTTGAACCTCTCGACGAGGAAAACTTAATAATCTCTCAAAGCTAAAGCTTCAAAGCTCACACAAGCTTAGTCGAGTCTAAGGACCACACAATTATTTTAGCATGTTTATTTTATCACATTGCATTTTATTTTACTATCGCCAGCATTTGAGAATATTGTTGTGCTTGTGTGATAAGACTAGCAAAATTGTATGCTACGTGAATAATATATTTTTTATTATGCTCATTTCATATCATCATTTTGCATCCTCTATTTCTGAAATCATGAAATCATACCATAAATACCAATAACTTGAAAAGTTCATATTCCAAAATAGAGTCATCATGCTCTTAATCCAGTGATGACCTCATGCATCCTTTATATTATCGTCATACATCATCATAGCATAAATAATCACTATAAGCATGCATGATCATCCTATTATTCATGAAATTAGGTAAGTTGTGTAAATTGTTGTGTTATCCTTGTAGATCAATCATATTAGATTTACATATCCATAATCTTTCCTTTTTCATATGTATTTTATCAAGAAAGCGATGTAATAAAATTTTCATCTTTATTATCTTATACTATATGATGCACTATGTGAATGCTATATGAACTGTTATTACCGAAACTAGGATTTTGTAGTTGCTATACATTGAATATCATATAATGAGAAATATTAAAAAAGTAGACGTGATCCCCCAAGCCTAAAAATCTCTCATGGGGATAATACTTGCCCGAGTGACCCAATGTTATCCCTTTCTTTTCCTAATTTTCTAGAAATCGGGTGGCGACTCCATAAAATCAAAAGCATCTCATTCCCTCAAGACCAATCATTTGTCCCTATTTAGTAAATTTGCCATATCCCTCATAAACAAAAAGACCCGCTACACATCCTAAATAAAAAAATATATTAAATGGTCACTCATGCTTAATTTCTTAATTTCGTTGCTTACCCACTTCTCAGCTTGTCCTTGGTAGAGTTGGGTTGAGTTTTCAGCCACAAAAGAGATTGGCTTTTTAGCCCTAGTGTTCTCTTTAGGATCGTAGCCTAGACTATATATGTTGGTCTATCCTCAGAAGTCAAAGAATTCTATGACCCTAATGTTCCTTCCTCCTAACCCTATTCTAAGTAGATATTCCATCTTCTTCATTATAACAGTGAATGTGGGATCGACATGATTGTCATTAATTATAGAAACCTAGAATCCTAGTAGGACCACATTCAGATAGACAATAATATTGTTTATTTCAGCAAGGATGGTAATGACCCTTTCATTCAGAGGGAACTTGATCTTCTAATGCACAGTGGAAGGTATGCCCCCTAGTGGATGGAACTAAAGTCTTCCTAGCAGTAAGGCAAAACTTGGAGGGATGTCCAAGATGGTAAATTCTATTATTAATTTGATATTCCCCACTATGACTACTGCTTTGAAAGTTCTAATAACTGGCTTCTTTGAATCATTGTAGGCTCAGATAACCACATTGGATCATTTCATGTTTTTAACATTCATCCCGAACTTATATAGTAACCTTAGGGGGCAAACATTAATGGCAGATTTGTCATCCACCATAACACATGGGAGTTTTCTTAGATCTAAAAATTGCTTGTATGAATAGAGGATAGCAGTGGACCCTTCCCTCGAGCAGCAAATCTTCATATGAAAAGGTGATTGCATTAAAGGGAGCTTTCATTAGAGAGGCTATCATCTTGAAAAGTGAGGCATTAGTGGCAATTTTTGCCTCATCTAGTGCTCTCATAAGGGCATCTCTGTGTTTCCTAAAGGCCATGAGTAGGCCCAAATACTAGCTTGTGCATAAGTCTTCTTAAGCCATTTAAGTATAGTGTCTTCCTCTTTGGTTGGAGCTTGATCACTTGTTACTTCTTTTCCATTAAAGGTATCCTTTTCTTTCTCAAGAGGTTGATATACCCACCCGCTACGATTTACATGATTGACTATTGGTGAGAACTCCTTAACTGGCTACTTATTTACTTTTATACTGTTGTTCTGGTCCTAAATAATGATTTTAGGATCATTAGAGTCATACTATATATTGATCCCCATGACTTATAGGTTTTGAAGATGAATAATACTGACCACCTCATCTTCATTATCGAATTCTTCTCCCCATCCTAAGGGTACTATGTTTTCTAAGTATGTGTGGGTAGCATGAGGTGTTGTGTACTTGACTTTGTAGTCGAACTTCCCAGATGATTGGCCCAATAAATCCTAAATATTCATAATCATTATTGGGTTCTTCATATGTGTCTACTTCTTATGAGTAAGGGCAATCAATTTATGAGTGACCATCTCTCCCACTTTCAGTTTTTTTGGATAGCGATATGTTTTCGTGGGACATTGTGTGACATGGAAACTTTACTGAATAGGGACAAATGATTGGTCTTAAGGGGATGAGAAACTTTTGATTTTATGGAGTTTCCATCTAATTTTTAGAAAATTAGGAAAAGAAAGGGACAATATCGGGTCACTCAGCTAGTATTGTCCCCAACAGAGATTTTTGGGTTCAAGGGATCGCATCTACTTTTTGACTATTTCTCCTTATATAATATTTGATGTATAGCTACCACAATACCCTAGTTTTGATAATGACAGTTTGTGTAACATTACATAGTACATCAAATAATGACAGATAATAGAGCTGCAAATTTAATTATTACATCATTCTCCTAATAAAATACATTTGAAAAGGTGAAAGTTTGCAAAAAAAGTAAATCTATAATTGATCCGTAAGATTAACATAATCATTCACATAACTTACTCGATTTTATGAATAATAAGATGATCATGCATGGTTGCAGTGATTATTTATGCTATGATAATTATAATATAAAGGATGCATGAGGTCATCACTAGACCGAGAGTATGACGACTCTATTCTAGGATATGAACTCTTCATATTATTGGGTATTTATAATATGATTTCATGATTTCAAAAATAGAGGATGCAAAATAATGATATGAAATTAGCATAATAAAGTGTATATTATTCACATAGCATGCAAGTTTGTTATTCTCATCATACAAGCACAATAGTATTTTCAAATGCTAGCGACAGTGAAATAAAATGCAATGTGATAAAATAAATGTGCTAAAATAATTGTGTGGTTCTTTAATTTGACTAACGTAGCATGGGTTTTAAAGCCTTAGCTTCGAGAGATTATCAAGCTTTCCTCATTGAGAGGTTCAAAATAATAATAGAATGATGCTAAATTGTATACCTTTGAAGTGTGCTTTAACAAAGATGAGCCTTGGTTTAGTGGAAACAACCTAAGAGAAAGGCTGTGGGAGAGCAAAAACTATCTAGAAAGGGGTTTCTAGTGCCTTTGATCAAATTGATTTTTGAGTGTGTGTATGTTTCCACTTGCTCCCCCTCCAAAATAGGGTGTGAAGGGGTCTATTTATAGGAAAACTTAGGTAGAATAGGGTGGTAGGTGCATTTTCATGTGCATATATCTAGGATTTGGCGCATGGCCAAGCCAAGTGTGCATGATCACGCACTTGGCGTGTGGCCACAAGCTCACCTGTGTGCTTCCATGCGCATTTTAATGCTTTACACACACTTCTTGGCCTAATTACCAAGCCTAAATCCATTTGAACATGACTTGGTTAAAATTTTTCATGTTACACATGCCTTAGCCTTTATATGTATAATGTTGTCTATAGGAATGAAAAATATTAAGCTTGGCTTATTAGGCTTGTTATGTTAGGAACACATTATTTCTTGTGTGTATACATTTGACTAAGGCAAAGGTAAGGATTAGGTTACATGATTAATTGTAGAGAATGTATGTAGTCATATACATAAGATGCATTAATTCTTTACATAATCCTTGGTGCACTAGATAGTATATAAGTTGTATACTTATCATGATGAGTTGTACACTCATCAAGTGATAAGGTTTTGCTTTCTCTATATTATATATTCACAACCTAAGATATGTTTCTAATGTTAGACACTTTATGTAGAGACACACAAAAAGAGAGAAACATATACATAAAATAAACCCTAAGTGTTCTTATAAGGAGATCAAATTAGTGCAAATTTTATGAGGATCATTGGAGAGGCTACTTGTAACTAATCTAATCTAAGGAAAAAGGTGATTTGGTGGAGCTTTGGTATTTCAAACTAGAGGCTTAACATTTGGGAGGCTAAGCATTTGATTCAAAAGTTGAACTAAAGAATCCAAAGCTTGTAGAATACTTGTGGTCTATATTAAACTTAGGAGATTATAAGTATTCTTAAGCTTAGACTTCCTAGGTTATTATTTTACATATTGATGTGTAGTTTAGCTATATGTAAAATGCAAAATGGATCTATGGGAATGGAAATTTTCTTGTGATGAAAGGTTATGCAAGTGAAATTTTTGAAATTTCACCATATCTAAGGCATATGCTCACCATGCCTATTGTTGCATAACCATTTCCTTTCATCACCAAGTGAATGAATATGCATTTTTGAAAGGGCTATGTTAATTGTTCCAAGTGTTCTAGGCATGATTTTAAGCGCAGCTCTTCCAAGTCCCACTCATCGATAATTTGATTATTACTAGCATTAAATCACCCAGTATTTGCATTTTTGTAACCTTTAAAGCTATTAGTGCTTCCATCCCCATTATGCATGCTTTATATTCTACTTTATTATTTGTAGCTCAAAATTCTAGCTTCTTTACCATAGGAAATACCTTATTTTCTAGAGTTAATGGAATTAACTTAATTCATGCCCTAAATTGATTCAATGCTCTATCAAAGTACATTCACCATCCTTGTATGTTAATTATTATAGTAAGGTCATTTTGAAACTTAAGCTTTATCTCACGATTATCTGAAGTAGGATCAATGTTAAGAACTTAACCATTACTCTTCCCTTAACTGTCTTTTTAATCAAATACTCAACATCAAACTCTATTAGTAATATTAGCCATTTTGCTAACTTCCCTATCAGTGATGGATCTTTGAAGAGGCACTTCATCGGGTCTAACTTTGAAACTGCTTGAATATTATATGACTAAAAGTAGTTTCTTAACTTCTTTATAGCCTAAACCATTGCTATACATATCTATTCAACTTAACTATACTTCTCTTCATGGGGTAGCACCTTCTTACTTAAGTAGTAAACTGCATGTCCTACTCGCGCTTCTTCTTCCTAAGCCATCATTACTCTAATAGCATTTCCTTCAATTGCTAAACACAAAATTAGGGGGCCTTCCCATTTCAAGGGGTCTTAAAATTAGTGGATTCATGAGATATTTCTTAATCTTGTCAAAAGTATATGGAATTATTCAAAACCACAAGCTGATCCTTCATAAGTAGCTTAAATATTATCTCACATGCCTTTGTCAATCTGTTTATAAACCTATTGATGAACTGTAGTTTTTCTAAGAGCCCATAAATTTCTTTTTTAGCCTTTGGTGTTGGCATTTGATGGATTGCTTTTTTTTCCAGATTAACCTCAATTCCCCTATAACTAACCATATATCTTAGCACTTTTCTTAAAGTTACACTAAATACGCACTTTTTTGGATTGAGTTTCAAATTGTACTTCTCTACCTTTTGCAAGAACTTATTTGATGCTCTTCTCGAGTCTTTAATTTACCATCATGTCATCAACATAGATTTCTACCTCTTTATGTATTATATCATGGAATGTTGTCATTACCATTCTCTACTAAGTTGCACTTGTATTCTTTAAACCAAAATGCATTACCCTGTAGCAGTATGTTCCCTACTCTATTATAAAAGCAGTCTTAGTTTTATTGATAATTGCCATGAGAACCAAGTTATGGCCAAAAAATCCATCCATGGAGGAGTACATGGCACATACAATAGCATTATTAATCAACACATCTATATAAGGCAAAGGGAAATAATCTTTCAAACATGACTTATTAAGGTCTCAATAGTCCACACAGATTCTTACTTTTTATATTTTTCTTAGGCACTGGAACCATATTTTTTAGCCATTTTGAATAGTCTACAACCTTTAGAAACCTTGCTTTGATATGCTTTTTTATATCTTCTTTTACCAATTATACCCAATCTAGTCTCAATCTTTGCAGTTTCTATTTCACTAGCTTAGTCCCTTCTTTAGTTGGAATGAAGTGCTGAGCAATGTCTCTATCTATACCAGGCATATTATCATATGTCCAAGTAAATACTTTTGATTCTTTTATTAATATTTTTTCAAATTCTCTCCTTTCCTTAAAGGTAACATCTTTTGAAATATGCAATATGGGAGGATATGTATCTATGCTTATGTTAAAAGGATCAGTGTTAATGGAATAAATGTCTAAGATGCTAATGTAAGTGTTAGGTTTCATGATACAAACGCAGCAAAAAAAATTAAGAATTTATCACGTTCCCAAACCTGGATCATGTAATTCGACTACTTGATTAAATCTAGGGTTTCAAGAATCTTACCAAGATGCAAAAGAGGCAAGATTTCCTAAAAGGATGAGAGGAGGTTCACACCGGTGACACCTTACCTCGAGCCTTTTGCTTTGGTTATTCGGATATAGACGTCTCTAAAAGGATGCATCCTCTATAGGTATCCACACAAATAGCCCTTCATAAAATGAATTGGAGTGTGTGCTAGCAACCTTCTTGATTGTCTCACAAATCAAGAACAAAAGAAAAAAATTTTCTTTGTTTTCTAAGAAGAGAGAAAATGAATTTGGAGGCAAAAAAAAACAAGTGTGTTAAACCCTAGAGAATATAACATATTTATAGACTCCAAATTAGGGTTTCACCTACCAATGACCTTTTGGTAACCTCCATTTATTAAATTATGATTTTATTTAAAAATAAATCAGAAATAATATCTTATTTATTTATTTAAAATAACATTTATCTTAAATAAATAAATACAACACTTTAATTATTTATTTCCACAAAGTTTATTTTAGGCTTATTAAACCCAAATTCGTTTTGGGCTTGTTCTAAGTGTGCGACCCTATAGGTTCACATAACATTGGCAGTGGACCTAAATCTTTATTTAGGCCTACAAGTCATAAGTGGCCTCTAGCAAGACATTATGACTACCCAAGTCATGTAAAGTCAATAATCCAATATAACCTAATTACAGTGAATTTATTGTCTCTTTATCACATGATATCCTAATTGAACATAAGGCATAGAATGTCATCCTTATATAGTTCAATATTGTGACTTAATTCCAAGTAGACTGAAAATGATAACTCTTTATCAATTCATTTCAGTATGGCCATGCATTTTCCTTCAGTCTATCTCATCAAGGGGCCCATAGATATCTTTCTCATATTAATGAGGGATAAATTCCTTCTAAATCACTCACATTCCTCACATAACTAATTTCATATCCAACAACATCCTATTTAATTGTCTGGTTAAAAACAATGTTAGAATGTGTCAAAACATAAAATAGCTATGTAGAAATCCATGATGGTTTCAAGGTCAAAGGATCGAAATAAAATTACTGTGATGAGAAATACTTATGACAATAATCTATGTAGTATTTTCATAGTGGGTCAATCCAGTACATGATCTCTCATCATATACCTATGAGTTGACTTAATATCTCATATTCATGATTAGTAAAACATAACCATCAGTCAACTTCATACTAGCCTTAATACTTTAATATTTATATATAATGAATAAATGGCTAGGGATAATTAGAATAGAACTCTTATTTTAATCTAAGGGTTTTACTATCAAGTCACATACTTGATGGCCTTAGTAAGAATTAACCATTCATATAATTATCATAAAATCAAATGATAATGAAATACCTCTTTATTAATAAAATAAGAAAGTCAATACATAATCACAAATGATTGACCTAATGCATATCACTAACAGTAAGGTTTAATGAAATGCTAATCATCATAATGAAACACATCACACAAGTACAAAAAATCATATTTCATTTCGTAATACTTAGAGTTCGGTACTCTAAAAGACTCATATAAATAAATAAAACTAGCATGGAAATACATTAACCATACAAATATATTCTTTTAGTAAGAGGAGGTGATCCATCTTATTGGCTACCCATTGTTTGTATTCATCATATGTCATGTTATGCCATTCATTATTATCAAAATAATGGATGATCCTTTTGTGCCATGTGGTTCAGAAATGATCGATGAACCTTTGGATAGTATGCATTGTTTTATCCTAAATTATCTAGCTACTAGTGCTAGATAGTCATGAGTGTATGACCTAAATTAAAAAATTATCACACAGTTCACATATGTGCCTAGTGTTACATGTTGTCCAGGTTACTTAGCTTTCTGGGATAACAGTCATCCACTCAAACCATTCATCACATGTGATATGTATGGAGCAGCTAGTGACCCATGTAAGATGCCTCTCTTGATGATGTCTAGGTTGATACTTGAGCCAATTTCTAGAAGTTTACCCTAGAATGCTAAACTTCTCTTATAGCTAGATTTGAAGCAATAGTGGGCCACTGGTGAAATGAGAGTATTTTGTAGTCCTTATGTCATTTAAGCCATGAATGGTCTCAACTAGGATCAAAGGAAAAGGGGTCATTATGCATTTAATACCTTTGATTACTTATAGTATCCTATAATCCCTTAATCCATCATGGGTTATGGTGAAAGTACTGAAGAAAGAGGTAGTATGAAAGGAGATGTGCCCAAGGTAGACTATTTAGCCTTTTACTACCACAAGCACCCAAAAGTTAGAGGGGGATCAGTTATTTGTCTAGTGTGACTAGTTCATTTAGCTTTTACGGGCTTAAATTAAGAAGTGTCAAGCAAAGCCTAAGGTATCCATTAGCTTGATTAGTGAAGACCACTTCTTTAGTTTTTGTAGGAGTCCACCCTACTACAACACTGAATTCTTCATACAAAGGTATAGTTCAAGGTTCTTGAAATGAAAGACATGATTGTATGTGTCTCAAAATACCATAACTACCTTTAAGAATTTGAAATCCATGTCAACATGCTAAAATGTCTTGAGGCATAACATCCTATAAGCTTACAAAGTCTTCTAATTAGCCTTGTTCAGGGTACATATAAGGTCTTTAGTGATGCTCAACTGAACATGTGGCTCGACTAAGGTGTCATTGTCGAGCAACCTTTGGATTCTCTCTCTCAATCTCCCTCTATCATATCATGAAGAACCTGCATTTAGGTCATCCCTGCTGAGGTTGTTACTAGTGTCTAATAATTTTCTTCCACTAATGTCCATGTATAGTTGTACTTCTACATAAATATAAGGATTAGGATGGAAAACAAATTATGATGAATGCATGCATGGTATGGCATGTCTTGTAAAATACAGGGGTTAATGTACATAGTGGCTACAGAAAAATCATGGGTTAGATCATGATAAAACACATATATGTATGTGTGTATGCATGAGGAAAGAAAAGAAAACAAAATGAACAAATGAGGTCAATATAAAGACCTACAAAGATGAATAAACCATACACAAACAATCACACTTTCAAGCCTTATTACTCCACGCGCTAAAGACTTTTGTCCTATGTGGGCTTTGAATCATAGTTAATGGGGGACCATGGTTCTACTCTCTGACTAGGCTATTTCCTTTTATATTGATTAGATTCAAAAGGTAAGCTAGGGAGTGATACTCAAATGTACTCAAGTTAAATACATAATGTCAATAAGAGGCCCAATCATCAGGTTAAAAGTGGCATTCGTAGTCCATATGCGCTCGCGAGCATATGAATTATAGTCAACATGAGGGATCCAAATTCATGCCCCTTTGAATGACATTTGATATATTTATCAAGAAATATGAGAGTTTCACTTGGTAGTTTACAATTTAATTCTTTTAATAAGAATGTCTGTGTAAACACCCGATTTTAGGATAGTCAAGTGTGGATGCAATAGAGGACTCTAATGATGAAAATTTATAGGTTTGTGGACATTGATTTTTCAACCTCAAGGCTTAATTGTAGTTTTTTAAGGACTTAATTTTATTATTTTCTTTAATGACCTAATTATAAAGTTTTGTTTTCTTTCATATTGATTTTTTATTTTTAAAAATAATTTTCTTTGACTTTTAATTGGTTAAAAATAATAAAAAGAAATATATAAATAATCTTGATAATGTCATCATTATTAAGATGTTTTATTAAAATCAATTTTGAAAATCAAATTTTATCTCCTGTACAAGAGATTAGGGTTTTCCTTTAAGCCATATATGTCACTCATTCTACGTGAGGGGAGAGGAGGGGGATTTCTTAGAAAAAAACACTTTTTACTTAGAGGGAGTTCTAAAAAAAAGGTCTTTTTTTTATTCTTTTTCACATTCATGAGTTCTTAAAAAAATGCATAGTAAAGCCATAGAAATAAAATCAAGTCTGCAAATTCTATTCTAATAACAAACGGTGAACAAAATAAAAAATCTGAGCAGAAAATTAGTATAGCATCACACCATATTCATCCTACTTCTTTTATTTTCTTTATTTCTTTCCTGCTTTATTTTCTATTTTATTTTGGTTATTTTGATCATTTGACTTGTTTCTAATTATTTTTTTGTGTTTCTATTTGGTTTCATTCTTTTTGCTATGGTAGGAGTGATCTATACATGAAATGGAAGAAGTCATTTGATTCATTTAATTCAACCTAGTGAAGATCCATGGAATGCCATGGATTAAATCCTGTGTAAATCACATTGTTTTAGGATTCATTTTATTTTGTCTATTTTTTGTTTTTTTTTGTGGTTTTAGTTATTTGGTTTATTTTGGCATGTATAATTAATTTTATACGTAGGAACTATAATAGCCCTAGTAGTGGAATAATAAAACCATTTTATTTTATGCACCTTTGAATTGATTAGTAAATTGGGTTCAATTCAGTAAACCTTAATAAAATTAATGGTGGCAATAGTAATGTTTAGGTTGCATGTAAATTGAATAGGGGTTAGAAATCACAGTATGTATGTTTTTTTATTTATTATTTGCTTTAATTTATTGTTTGGGCTTGCTTTTATGTTTTTTATTTGTTTTGCACCCCAAGCCAATGTTAGGCTCTAACTTATTAATTAATAGGCTTTTAAATTTGATTTTTAGGTTTAATTAACTTTAAAATTAATTTAAGCCCATTAGGATAATTTAGACTTAGGCCCGCTTTAGTTAATAAAGTTAACTTAGACATTAGTAAATCCATAATTTGTAGACTTAGGATCATTTCATTTCAATTAAAATTAATTAGAATTAGGCCCACTAAATTAATCCAACTCATTTCCATAAAAATTAAATAGATTTAGGCCCATTATCTTTTAAATTAAAATGGTAGACTTAGGCTTATTAATTTAATTAAAATGTAGACCCACCTTTAGTTCCCATTTCATTTATGAAAAGAAAAATATAGGCTTAGCTCACTTAAATTAAAATAAATGTAGACTAGACTAATTTAGGGGTGCTGCACTATATGGATGCATTTTTTATGTACTCTTTCATGACTAGTTTCTTTGGAGTTAGATGGATGCTAAATTAGGATTTAAATGAAATTGTATGTAAATAGGGAATAATTTAGTAATTAATAAGGTAATTCTAAATGAACACAAAACTAAAAGAAGTTGGTATTCCGTAGCCAGATTCTCCTAGTTATGGTTCTAACTTTCTTTTAGAGAATCGAGTTACCACCACCTTCAAATTGTCCTAGTTATTACCTTGGGTAGTAACTCCTCATCTTTATCCCATGTGTTTGTGATATGGTTAATGTGTTCTTTAGGGCCTTAAGCTCAAACTGTGTTGTAGTTGCTAAAATCTTGGACGAGTGCTAAACCCCATCATCTACAGTCTATAATCTAATCAAATTCATGATTCATCCATTTGATCTAATAAGGACAAATGGATGACTTCTCATAGGTTCAATGTGTATGATTTTTGTCATTTCTTATGCATCAGGCTTGCACGAGGTAAATAAGGATCACACAATTCTAAGCATAGACAATCCATAAGATCTAACATAATGATAGCAATTGGTGATAGAAATTATAGATGTCATATCATTTGTAAATGTTAGGTCAAATAGACAGCATCAGGATAAGGTAATCATATAAAAGCTAGGTAGGACCCTAAGGGAATTTTCTATTAGCTTATTTATATGGATTAATTCAAGCTTATAATTAAGGGTTCCTTTAGCGAAAATGCCCTCATATAACTATAGTTATAAACTTTAGTCAGTATGTCTAGCATTCATTTACCTAGGCAAGAGAAAATTGTAACCCATTTTGGAATTGGGAGCCGATTTGCATCACATTAAATCATACAACTCTCTTGATTAAGTAAAGGCTAAAGGTGATAATGCTAATCTCATCACCCCATGAGCTGAGTGGAATCATGGTGACAATGTCATTCAATATTATCAAGGGATAAAGGACCAATGGTGCACGTCTTGAGTGTTATTATAAAAGTGAGTAAAGTTATGTATATTAAGAAATAGTCTTTCAATTTTACCCCTCAAACAAGAGAATATCCCTAGTGGAGTCATAAAAAACCTATCATGGTGGAAGTTCATTTTTTGATGTTATGGGACAGGATCAATGTAATATTGGGGTATATAGGCTAAGTTGACTATTTACCAGAGTGTAACTAATGTATAAGGGTCTACTTGAATAGGCTTTGTATAGAGGAGTCATTACTTGACTCTTATCAGAAAAAGTGAATTGAAAACTTATTTACCTAACCAAAGATTCCAAGTTCTAAGGGTAGAAGGTACTTATCCTATTTCATATTATACATCATTTAATTACTTACTCCTTCAACCTAATTTTAGTTTAATGATGCATTTACCACATTTGATTGTTAATCAATTTACAATTGCATTGAAAATAGATATTGAAATATGGGATAGTTGTTGGATTTGGTGCACATACACTACAAAAATAAATAAAATAAACAAACATTCACCAATCATGCCAACCAAGAAAGTGATAATGCAAACTAATAAGCAAGTAACAAGTAGCACATGAGCTTACAAGAAATAATAAACAAAATAAATACGCAAATAAGAAAAATAAAAATGGGAAAAGAGATTAAATATTACAACCCTTGGAGAATGTGTTAATAAATACATCCAAAATTGAAATAAAAAGGGAATCAAGATTAAGGATTATATTGCTTTGGAAATTCCCTACTCTATTAAATACATTAAAAATGGAAAATGAAATAAAAGGAAATTCCTTCTCTAATAAAGTTAGAATGGAAAATGCAAAACAAAGGACAATCTTCACGCACATGCAAGCACACACCACACTTATGGCAATTTTATATACCATTCATTCATATGATAAGAATAGTAAAGTAATTGAAATAACAAGGGTAATTAAACATATAAACAAATAAGTATGCTAAAGGAGATGTATGATGCAATAATTTGGAATTTAGATATTTTAGCACAAAGTTACCATTTTTGTTATGAAAATAGAATTTTATGACAAAACATAAAGGAATTAAAATAAGGACATAAAAATAATGAAAAAAAAGGGTAAAATAATATAGATGCAACTTTTGACATTAAAATGGAAATTCAATAATAAAAGTGTAAGAAAATTGAAGGGAAAATAGCAAATATAGCAAAAATGATCAAAATGACAAAATAATAAAAGTACAACCTTTACCATAAAAATGAGAATTTTATAATAAAAAAACAAAGAAATTAAAATGAAAGAATAAAAATGACAAGAATAATTAAAATAATAAAAATTCAATTAATATAATGAAAATTATGAAAATGCAATAAAAGATAATAAAAGTGATGGAAATGCAATCAAAATAATAAAAGTGATAAAAAAATTTTTTTTTACCATAAAAATTTGGATTTGATTTTTTAAATAGCAAATTCACCAAAAAACTAAAAATAAAAATGCTAAAAATAAATAAAAGGCAATTAATATAATAAAAATGATACAATGCAATTTTTACCATAAAAAGGTATACTTTGTGAAAAAAATAGAAAATTTATAAATAAAATAAAATTAAAATATAAAAAATAACTAGAAAAGCAATTAATATAATAAAATGATAAAAATGATATTTTTACCATAAAAATGTGAGTTTTATGATAAATATGGCAAATTTATCAAAAAGGGAAATAAAAATAACAAAAATAAGAAAAGTGCAATTTCTATGATAAAAATGCAAATTTTACCACAAAAATACGAACCTTATGATAAAAATAGCAAATTTATTAAAAAGGGAAATATAAATAGCAAAAAAAAAAAAAAGTGCAATGATAAAATTGATAAAATTGCATTTTTCACGTTAAAAATATGAACTCTATGATCAAAACAGCAAATTTATTAAAAAAAGAAAATAAAAATGACCAAAATCATAAAAGTGAAATTAAAATAATGCAAATGATAAAAATGTGATTTTTACCATAACAATGTGAACTTTACGATAAAAATAGTAAATTTATCAAAGAGGAAATAAAAATGGCAAAAATAATGAAAATGCAATAAAATAATAATATACGAAAGGTAAAAATGCATTTTTACCATAAAAATATGAACTTTATGATAAAAATAGCAAATTTATAAAAAAAAAAAAAAGAGAAATAAAAATAATAAATAATATTAATGATAAAAATGCATTTTTTACTATAAAAATAGGAACTTTATGATAAAAATAGCAAATTTATATATATATAAAAAAAAGGAGAATAAAAATGACCAAAATAATAAAAAGTAAAGATGGTAATAAAAGTGCAAACTCTACAAGATTCACACCTGAACTACCCACTCCTTCAACATATCATATTGAAACTCGAAAATCACAACTTAGCCATAAGATATTGAATAATTAAAATAAAATGCAAAAATAATGAAAAAAAAATGAAGAAAAAGAGTAGGATGAAGAAAATATGAAATAGAATGATAAATTTTATATAACATAGATTGGAGATCCTTAGAAGGACTAGAGATTGGAGAAAATATGAAATGCATTTTGGCTAAGATGATGCTTAGGTAACAGGAGTGTTAAATGATCCTAAAAGAATCGAAAAATAGGTTAATATTATTTTTAAATAGATCTCCACAAATAGTTTTCCTTATATATTAGGGTTTTATAGTGAGAAAATAGTTAAAAATTCATCCTAAAATCGTAACATTATGTTTTAGAATGTGTTTTCTGAGTTCAAAAAAATTATTCTAAAAAAGCAAAATTTTAGTTTTTTTTTATGGACCTAAGGCACAACCCACGAGTTTGGATTATATGACTCACGGGTGTGGGTCATGTGACCCGCGCATTTGGGTTAAGGGCCCTGATCCACGAGTGTGGGTCAATGACCTACACTTATGGGTTGGCTAACCCACCCAAACTCATGGGTCAGGCTAACCCATGGCCCCTAATCTCAATTTTTGACTGTTTTGGTAATTTTAATCACTTTTAGATGTTTTCAAGACTTAGGTATATGTTTTTTGGTGTTTTTAGGTGTGTTTTAGTCACTTCATCATGCTTAAGCATGCTTGAGATGACTTCCTATGAAGTTTCCCCTGTCTCAATGATATGAACCTTCATTATTAGATTTTGAGGTGCCATGAATTGAGTTGGAAAGTATTTCAATATATTAATTTATTATTGGAATGATATAAAGATTTTATACAAGTATATGAATGAAGATTAGCTAAGTATAACAACTTAAATAACTCATATCTAGTGTAAAAAATATACAATATGAATTGTAGCTATCCTTTAGTTATCAATAACCCCCGACAAACCAATGCCAGAACTGCTAGAAGATGAAGAAGAGGTCCCAATGTGAGAAAGCATTGTGTAGGCAGTGGTTTGATGAAGGCATCAACTACTTGATCTTTGGATGAGACAAAGCATACTTGAAACTCCTTTATTGCCACTCGTTTGTGAATGAAATGGTAATCAAACTCAATATGCTTAGTACAAGCATGGAAGAGTGGATTGGAGGAGAGATAAACTGCATCAATATTATCACACCATAGATTAATGGATGAAGATGGAGAATACCTAATTTATGAGAGGAGGGATTTAAATAAAAGTGCTTTGGCAGTTGCATTAGCTAGGGCCTTGTACTCTCCTTTAGTGGAAGATCTTGCAATGGTAGGTTGCTTTTTAGCATTCCATAACACCAAATTTTTACCCAAGTAGATGCCATATCCACTTATTGAACAACGATTATCTAGACATCCACCCTAATCACTATAGACAAAGTAGTGTAAATCCATAGAAGAAGAATTGACAATTAACAAATAGTGAGAGAATGTATGCTTGAGATAGTGAAATAGTCGTTTGAATGCTTTCCAATGTATATTGATTGGATAATTCATAAATTGGCACAATTTATTGATAGAAAGGTTATGTCAAGGCAAGTGAGTGTGAGATATTGAAGAGCTCCCACTACTTGCTGATAAACATCACCATTATCTAAGGTAGTTCCATCAGTATTAGAAAAGGCAAAAGAGCTTACAATTAGAGTTGTGTAAGGTTTGGCATTACCCATGTTGGTTCAGTCCAATAGACCGACAATATACTTCCTTTGTGTGAGAAGGAGGCTAGAATCAGTTCAAACAACTTCGTTGCCATGGAGAAAATGTAATGGACCTAAATTTTTGACTGGAAAAGCACTTTGCAATTTGCTAATAAATTTGTCAACCAGTATTTCAGAGGTACCTATTATCACAATATCATTGACATAGACTAAAATAAAAATTTTGTCAGTGTCAATGTTAATAAAGAATAAAGAAGTGCTAACTACTGAATTTTAAAATCCAAGAGTCAATAGAAAATTATTAAGTTTAAGATACAAACTTTGAGGGGCCTACTTAAGACCATATAGAGAGTGGTGTAGTTTGCAAACATAGTCAGGCTTAGTTTTATTTTGAAAGCCAATAGGTTGGCACATGTAAATGTCCTCATTAATATGGCCATGTAAAAATACATTATAAATATCAAGTTGGCAGAGTGGCCAATTGAACTAAACAATAAGTGTAAGAATGGTTTGAATTGTATTAGCCTTTACAAGGGGATTGAAAGTGTCAGTATAGTCAATCTAGGCTTATAGTGATAGCCCTTTGCCACCAATCTAGCTTTATATCTTAAAATGGAGCCATTTAAGTTGCCTTTAATGTGGAACACCCATTTGTTTCCCACAATATTTACATTAGGAGTTTTAACCACCAAACTCCATGTTCCATTTTTGCGCAAAGCTTGTAATTCTTTAGACATAGCTTGCTTCCAAATGTCATATTTAGAAGTATGGGGTAAAGGTAAGTGGTTCAGTTTGAGAGTAATCTATATCATATGTTAAGGCTGGATGGAGGGCGACATGGTTAGCTTGGCAACGTTGCATGGTTTTGTCCTGAACAACCATATGATGGGTTCATTTTGGTGTAGGTAGTTAAGGTGGGGAGTTGGAGGTGAGAAGAGGTGGATATTGGAGGTGAGAAGAGGTCAATAATTAATGGGATAAGCAGAGAGGGAAGGAGGGATTGGGTGGTGTGGTTGGTGATAGTGGGTCTATGGATAATGAGAAAATTGAATATGAGTGGGAAGGGGAAGTTAGAGTTGCATCCATATTAAATGAAGGGGAAGGAGAGTTTAATATAGGGTGAGAAACATTACTTGGAGAAAGAGATGACAGGTTAGTATAAGTTACCATAAATCATGGAGTAGTGTTGTTATCATCACATACTCTATCCTACAAAATAGAATGAGTGGTATATGGTAACAAAGATTCATAAAATTTTAAATGATGTGATATGTAATTTTTCCTTAAAGAGATATCTAAGCATCAATACCCATAATGAACAGGTGAGAGACTTAGATTGATGCAACAATTTATGTGAAAGGAAAATTTGTGCTTTTGATAAGCACAAAGGATAGGGAACACTGTACAACCAAAAAATTTAAATTGGTGGTATTTGGGATGACTATGAAAAAGTGAAAAATAAGGATTACTATTTTTTAAAATTTTTATTGTAAATGAATTGATAATAAAAATAGTTGAATCAAAAGCATAGTGCTAATATTTAAAGGGAATATTGGCTTGAGATAGCAAAGTAAGGCTAGTGCCACCATATGTCAAATTTTGCATTTTGCCACTCCATTTTGTTTATGGGTATGGGGACATGCAAGTTTATAAATGATGCCTCAAGCTTTTAGATACATATTTAAAGTGTGATATTCACCACCCCAATTAGATTGAACACTTCTAATTTTTAAATTAAATTGAGTTTCTACTTATTTTTAAAAGAGTTGAAAGACATTAATTAATTCACTTCAATTCTTAATAGGAAAATACCATGTATATCTAGTATAATCATCAATAAACAAAATGAAATAACGATGGCCATAGGAAAAAATATGAGAAGAAGGTCCCTAAATATCATAGTACACTAATTCAAAAAGGAACTACTATGATGCTCAACACAAGTTAAAGAAAACTTTGAAAATTTTCCTTAGAGGTAAGAAGAATAAATAGTCTTTTTAAATTTAGAAGAACAAGGTAATTTAAACTTAAAAACAATTTTATTTATGTTTTGGAGATTGGCATGTCCAAGCCAAGAATGCCAAACTTCAAATGGTGCAACAACAAAAATAGAATTGACTTAAAATGGTAATGATCTTAGTAACTAATATAGCCCATCTCTATTGTCTCCTTTAAGTAGTATTTCCCTTATAGCATGATCCTTAATAAAAAAATGACAAGGGTGAAACTAAAGAAAGCAATGGTTGTCATTAATTAATTTATGGATAGATGAAAGTGGTTTTTATAATTGTAGGACACGTAAAATATTATTAACATGAAGAGGACTACATAAAGAGGGGATAATAGAAGAAGAAGTGCAAAGAATTGGCAAAACTTGCCCATTCACAACATAGAGATGTTCCTAACCATGATAATTAGTATTGATGGAGAGTCTAAAGATGTCTGGCATTATGTCATGAGATTCATTGGTGTCAGCATACCATGGCAAAACAAATGCCGAAAAAAGAGCAAGAGATACCATGTCAACTTGTGGTAAGTTCCTTGTCGATGAGGAGAAACGATTAGCATAAGTGGATTATTGTTTGGAGTGGTATCATTTATGTCACTTATCAGTAGTGTGATTGTGCAATCTATAAATCAGATAGCAAATTATGGCAAGAGAAAAAGTAGTATTGTCTTAGGAAGTAGTAGTGGGTAATAGTGGTGCTTTATTAACAAAATTTACAATCAGATCCTCTTGTGAACTTTTATGAAAAATTTCATGGGCAACAAGTTGGCCATGTAATTCATAAAAGGAAATAGGCTTATTTTAGAGATTCAAAGCAATGATACTAGGATTAAAATCACTCCCTATATTACAAAAGATAATAGCATTAAATTTACTCATATAAAGAGCTCTGCTAGCAGCTTCTAACTCATTAGTAATGGCTTTAGCTCTTTAAAGATATTAAGAGATAGGAAGATCATTTTTCTTGAATTCTTGAAGGTCAATGTGGAGTTATAATTGACAATTTTGGTAAGTGAATCCAAACACTTTATTAAGAGTAGTCCAAACTTGATAAGACGATTTTAAACCAACGTTATAAGGGAAAATGTCTTTAGAAATGGATGAAAGAATCCATGACATGAGCATTTGGTCATTATTGAACCATTCAGAATAGGTAGGATTAGGAAGAGAAATGGGAGAAGTAGTGTAAGGATTGTATTTGGTGGTTTAGGTGTGGTTCCATGAACAAAGGACATTAAGTGTTGTTAGTTGAGTAATGGTATGAATTGGGTTTGCCATACGAGGTAATTAGTCAGCTTCAATTTGATAGAAAAGGTGTGAGCTATAGTAATATTTAGGTGAGGGGTAGTAGGTGTTAAACTCATAGAGGAAGGAGAAGAAAGAGTTGAGGAAGAGGAAAGAGCTGAAGAGGAGAAAGATATAATAAGGGCAAAAGAAGATGAGATTTTAGCAGTTTTGGTAGCCATATTGAGGCTATGATACCATGTGATGAATTAAGTTGAAAATGATTTCAACATATTAATTTAATGTTGGAATGATAGAAAGTATTTATACAAGTATATGATATAAAGATTAGCTAAGTATAACAACTCAAATAACTTAAACCTATCTAGTGTAACAAATATAAAATATTTATGAAAGGGCTGCCACCCTTTGAAGGAAATGGTTATGCAACAACCAAGTGTGGTGAGCAAATGCCGTAAATAGGGTAAAATTTCAAAATTTTACTTTCATAACCCTTCATCAAATAAACAATTCCATTTGCATAGATCCATTTTTCCTTTTACACATAGCTAAATAACACATTAACATGTAAAAATATCAACCTAGGAAATTCTAAGTTTAAGAAAACTTACCAACTCCTAAGTTTGATGTAGAACATAATAATTATCTACTAGCTTTGATGTAGTTGGTTCAAAACTTAAAAATCAAATGCTCTAGCCTCCTAAGTGTGAGGCCTCTAGCTTGAAATACCAAAGCTTTATAAACCACTTTCTTTCTTTGAATTGATTAGTTGCAAGTGCCCTCTTAAATGACCCTCACAAGTCTTGCGCTAATTTAATCTCTTGCAAGAACACGTAGGGTTAATGTAGTGTATGTATTTTTTATACCATTTGGTATATGTTCACAAATCTCTAGCCTCTTTCAACCTTTATTAGGTTATGCATATATATGTAGAGAAAGCAAGCACCTTATAACCTTATCACTTACAATACAACTTGTCATAATAATTATACAAGTTGTATAAGTGATTAATTAGTGCATAAAGAAGTGTGTAGAAAATTAAATACATCTCATGCATTATGTCCACATTCATTCTCTATATATAACCATGTAACCTAATCCTTATCTTGCCATAGTCAACAATATACACTTAAGAGATCATGTGCCTGATATGCCAATTTTACCATGATCAACATTTTACACATAAAAGGTAATGTGTGCCTAATATGTCGAATTTGACTATATCCTTTGATATGGACTTGGGCTTGGTAATTAGGCCAACACTTGGCCCAAGCCCAATCCATTAATCAAATGAGCCTAGATAAGGTTCATAGGCCTTCTTAACATATTGGACTAATCTTTGGTCCAAAACACTTTTGGGCCTAGGTCCAAATAACTTAGGCCTTAATCCAAGTCCAATTAGAAACAATACATATTATTAATTTAATACTTTAATTAATATCTCATATTAATTAAGTATTAATTAATAATTAAGCTCTTACTTGAATTAGATTTCATGATATGCTAGAATCATTACTTAAAGCATAAGTCTAATTCTATTAATCTTAACTAATTGATTAAACTCTTTAATTAATAATTAGATTAATGTTAATGGAAATTTGGCGAAACCCTTTTAGGTGTGGCTTACTAGGTTTATGTCTAATTGCAATGAGAAGATAATATCAACACTTAACATTATTTGAAACACCTTTCAAGTCTAAATGTGAAAATCCCAATTATACACATTTAGTTTTCATAAGTTGTGAGTGACCCCTACCATCGATATCATAACTACCCAATTAGAAATGAGTGCATGTATTGATTCACATGAACCCTTTGTTCATAATTACTGTGTACTAAAATCCCTTTATTAGAAGTTCCTAACATAGCCTAGAGTTATGGTTTAGTCAAACTCTAATGGTTGTATCATATGACCTCATCTCAAGTTTTATTCTTGATAAAACATAACAAATACTAAACCTCTTTCAAACCATGTCATGTTTTTCCTAGTCAAGAACTTATTCATCAAGAACAAACTTAGATAGCATAGGATTTTATCTCCATTCACTCTAAGCAATGAATCCCATCTTGGCTAAACACTCATCCCTACATTTAACCGATTAGAGCCATTACATACCATATACCATGTGTGATTAACATAAGTATATAAGTAGTAATAAAACCTAACCACTCAAATGTGGATGACTATATCACCTTAAGTCAAAGGACTATATTAACCATTATAACCTAGATTGTGATTGTTGACTATAAGTGAATATCCATACAATCATAAATCTAACGTCAATGTTTGATCCACCCATCATATGATTATCCACATGTTTATTTTGATATCCTATATCAAGTAGCATGAGACTCATTACCTCCCACTATTAGTATCAAATACTGATCAAGGAAAATAGACATAGGTGATAGTCAAATTAATATTACCCAAATATTAAATATACTGACTATGAATATTTTATAGCATATATACTAAATAAATTTATAGCTCATATCTATCAAATCTTAATAATAAATTTACTTAACATAATGCTAATGGATAAATATTAAATTAAATAAACACCTTAAATAATAGAATATTATTTTATTGCCATTTAGGATAATTTACAATGTCAAAATATGTGATTGGCATTTAGGGCATACTTATGTTAACAATATTGAACTGTAGCAATCCTTTAGTTACCAACATTAGGGAACTATTGAAATTTTAGTATCAATAATGTAACAATTCGATCTTTTTCATACCTCAAATTTGACTATCCCAAAAAAGGTCCAATGATGAAATGAATCCCCAAGATGACTAGAGTCTGCTCATTCATAACACCTTTAAAGTGTGCAACCTTAAAAATGTAACTGACACCGCTAGTGTGCAAAATCGATCACTGAGCCATTAAGTTATGCTCTGACCTTGCAAAATATGAATTATCAAAACAATAAGAGGTTTATTTTGACAAAAATCCTCTTAAAATACTCATCTCATTAGGCTAGTGAACATTTCATTAGACAGGGACCCAGCTTTATGGAAAAAATGAAAATCAATTTTGATAAAACATACCATAAAAATATATCCAAAAGCCCCTAAAACCTTTAGAAGTGATCCCAGAATGGTCTAACATAACTCGAGGATCAGTGTGTATCATTCAGAAGTGCACGTAAATGCCCCTAGGTCATATGTTAAAATTGAGGCCGAATTTAGCAAAATGGATTCCAAAAATGCATCTGGAAGGCCTAAAAACCTTAAGAACCAACCTTGGAATAGTGTGCATAAAACTTGAGAAGTGCTCATGGAAGGCCGAAGTGTGTGTAGACCACGTGTGTACACACGCCACCACACACCACGAGCACACTTTGCATAGCCACACATAAAATCCTCGATATGCGTATACAACCATGCCCTTACCACCCTATTCTACTAAATTTTCCCTATAAATAGACCCCTTCACACCCCATTTTTAAAAGTGGGAGAAAGTGGAAACACACACACTTAAAAATCGATCTGATTAAAAGTGCTGGAAACCCCTTTCTAGATAGTTTTTGCTCTCCCATAGCCTTTCTCTTAGGTTGTTAGATCCCTTTTCCACTAAACTAAGCCTCATCTTTGTCAAAGCACACTTCAAAGGTATACAATCTAGCATCATTATGTTGTCATTCTGAACCTCTCAACGAGGAAAACCTAATAATCTTTTGAAGCTAAAGCTTTAAAACCCACACAAGCTTAGTCGAGTCTGAGGACTACACAATTATTTTACCATGTTTATTTTGTCACATTGCATTTTATTTTGGTGTCACTAGCATTTAGAAATACTGTTGTGCTTATGTGATGAGACTAGCAATCTTGCATGTTATATGAATAATATACACTTTATTATGCTCGTTCCATATCATCATTTTGCATCCTCTATTTCCAAAATCATGAAATCACATCGTATATACCAATAATGTGAAAAGTGTATATCTCATAATAGATTCATCATGCTCTTGGTCCAGTGATGACCTCATCCATCCTTTATATTATCCTCATACATAATCAAAGCTTAAATAATCATTATGAGCATGCATGATAATCTTATTGCTCATGAAATCAAGTAGGTTATGTGAATGGTCGTGTTAATCTTGTCTATCAATCATACCCAAATTAGATTTACTTTTCTATAGTCTTTTCCTTTTTCATATGCATTTTATTAGGAAAGCAATGTAATAATTAAATTTTTAGCTTTATTATCTTCCACTATCTTATGTACTCTGTTAATGCTATACAAACTGTCATCACTGAAACTAGGGTATTGCAGTAGCTATACATCGAATATCATATAATGAGAAATATTTAAAAAGTAGACGTTATCCCCTAAACCCAAAAATCTCTACTAGGGACAATGCTCATTGAGTGACTCAATACTATCTCTTTCTTTTCTCAATTTTCTAAAAATCGGGTGGTGACTCCATAAAATTAAAAGCATCTCGTCCCCCCAAGACCAATCATTTTTCCCTATTCTGTAAAGTTGCCATGTCCCTTGGAAATGGGAAGACCCGCATAATTTCCCATGAAAACATATCACTATCCAAAACTGAAAGCGAGAGAGGTTGCTCATAGTGGTGACTCCACAACAGACTTCTAAGTAAAAGGGTTCAACTCAAAAATGACTATTTCTCATTATACAATACTTAATTATATAAAGCCCCTCACCATTGCATTTGCACTACACATCTCACATGCAA
Source organism: Mallotus nudiflorus (assembly GCA_947683625.1). Taxonomy (NCBI): domain Eukaryota; kingdom Viridiplantae; phylum Streptophyta; class Magnoliopsida; order Malpighiales; family Euphorbiaceae; genus Mallotus; species Mallotus nudiflorus. The sequence continues at coordinate 535,692 of CANTUR010000102.1, read as the reverse complement.
CACTTGTCCTTAAAAGCCTCGATAATACTCAATGACATTGCCACCATGATTTCACTCGAGTCATGGGGCAATGAAGATACGGTATTATCACCTTTAGTCTTTACTCATGCATTTTCCGAACTCATCTGACCAGAGTCTGTAACCCAAGTCCTTAAGGGGGGTAATTGAGTTATCAAAAGAATGCTAGACTCACTGACCGTAGTTCGTAACCCTAGTAATATTGGGGCATTCTCACTAAAAGAACCCTTAGCCTTTCACCCTAACTCAGCTCATATAGATAAACCAATAGTAACATCCACTAGGATTCCACCAAGCTATGCATGTTATCCTTATCCTAACATTGTCTATTTAACCTGATACTCATAAGTGACGTGACCCTTCTAGTGTCAATCATCGAATGATGTCATAATGTCAGTTTTCATAGAAAATTTATGCTTAAGACCACATGATTCTCATCTACTTCATGCAAGCCCGAAGCATGAATAACAAGAATTATGTACCTCAACTTGAATAGTCTAAGCAAATTAATAAAATAATGACATCTCTCGATGATAGAACCAATGAGATGTCATCTATTTATCCTTATCATATCAAACAAATAAGTTAGGAACCTAACTATATTATGGACGTTTATGTTGACAAAATCAAAACTGTAAACTATCAAATAATACTTTCATGACTCTTGATAAACATATCGAATATTGATATGGGGGCAAGAACTCGTATTCCTTTTGATTGACCTTGGTCCTATGCATACAGGCGTATACAGGCTTTGGACATCATTTGAAGCCTGACAATTGACCCCCCAAATTGACATCATATGATTACCTCAAACACAATCGATTATTGTTCCTCAGTTTACCCTTTGGTTCTGATAAACATAAATCAAAACATATTCCTCTAATGACTATCGGTAAAACCCACCTAGGAAAGAGATTGAATGACCTCATAGAGAAATAAGGTTATAAGTAAGAGCTTGCTTGTGATTGGTTTGCTCACTATGCAAGAAAAACTAATCAGCTTTAATCATGTATACACAATATACATATAGATAGCATGTACTAACCACTGTTTCTTGTAGGAATAATCATGTCTCTTTATAGGATTTTGCATCCACTCCATGCATACATGCTCACCCTTTTCTTTTGCAAGCACATGCCATGCATCATTCATTTAGCTAACCCTAATAAATGTATAAGAATACATTATCAGTGACTAAGAAGACACCTCCTATCGATAATTCAAAGATAAGCTAAAAGAGAAGATCCAAAAGTTGCTCACTGATGGCACCATAGTTGAAATCATCTAAGTCCAAATCAAAGCAAAAAGTGCCTAAAATAAGAATAGCACACCACTGAATGAAGATTGTGCATCTGTTCACCAAAGGGTAGATAAGGCAAAGGGAATTTGCTACACTCTAGTTTAAGCTGATTATGACAATGGCTACTACCAAGACCTCAGGAATGCATCGAAAGCTGTAAAAATTACTGACATGACCAAGCTTGAATCGATAGGGGAGGTCAAACTATTAGCCAACAGGATGGCTCAGTTGGAATTCACCTTCAAAGACAAGGGAAATCATGGCTCCAAAAGCTTCACTGACCTGACATTGTTCAAAGATGAGCCGCTTCTAGATGATTTTAAGTTAGAAAATTTTGCTAAGTTTGATAGAACAGGGGATCTAAAGGTCCATCTAAGGCAATATACAACCTTCATGCTAACATAAAGCTTATAGAACCATAGATTGTTCGATTCTTCTTCACATCACTAGAGGAAGGGCTAAGGGCATGGTTCTTTGACCTTGAAAATGAAATCAAAAGCGATTGGCTACTGTTAACTCAAAAGTTTATCAAGTAATATGAATGCAACACTCAGTTAGACATCACTCGAAGGGACCTTAAGACTATAAAGTAAAAACCTAGTGAAGCTTTCACTGATTATATCATAAGATGGCAGGGAAAGGTAATCAAAATAAGAAACTATGCTACTGAGGATGAATGAATAGAGCTAATAATCAAAGGTGCACTACCACACTTGAGAAAACATATGATCTTTGCTCATTATCCTAACTTTAAAGCTCTTCATCATGGTGGGATTAGAATTAAGGATGAGGAACCTCAATAAGCCAGAAAGACTTTTCGCTACAATACCCAACCAAACATCTAAAACACCTTCACCTAAGCCATAAAATAAACATGATCCAACCCAACACCCACAGCTCACCATATATCAATGCCCTCAAACCACCAATAAATTTCTCAAACTTTAACCTCCCACTATCCAAAGTATTCCAAAGGCTTTAACAAAAGAACCTCCTACAACCATAAGAGCCTAGGCCTCTTCCAAACCCACTACCACCTCATATTAGCCAAAACTTGTTCTACCACTTTTAACAGATGTATGGCCACACCACTAATACATGTAGAACTCTGAAAAATACAATCTGATACCTTATTGACTCTAGAAAATTAATGACCCATAAAAATGACCGACTATCAATACTGATCCTCTCCTAAACTACCAAACATGCCTCCACTAACTATCAACATGATCTCCTCCAATCTACTAGAAGACCTTGTTGAAAAATCAATCCAAGCCATACAAGAAACCCATTATAAGCCCTCAAAGGACAAACCCTTGAATCTCATTCTTGAGCCTTATGATTTGAGTGAAGATGAGCAATGCCCTTCTACCTTTGAATACACTCCAATGCCTTAGGAATTCCTTCCCCACTTGATGATGCAAAAAAGAGCTAAGGATATAGCTCTCCCTATGAACGATGAAGTGATTGATTACCCTTACTCACAAGAAGTAGACATGGATAAAAATCTTAGTAGTGACTATGAGATATGGGATTTACTGGGCCAACCGTCTAGGAAGTTTGACTACAAAGTTAAGTATACAACACCCTTGTTGCCCACACACTCTTAGAAAGTATAGTACCCTCAGGATGGAGAGAAGGATTTGATAATGAAGATGGGATGGTAAGTGCTATTTAACTTCAAAACATGCAAGTCATGGGAATTGACATATGGTATGACTCTAATGATCCTAAAATCATTGTCTAAGACCAAAACAATAGTACAAAAATAGATAAGTAAATAGCTAAGGAGCCCTTACTTATAGTCAATCATATAACTCATAGTGGGTGGATATATCAACCTCTTGAGAAAGAAAAGGAACCCTCTAAGGAGAAAGAAGTAGCAAGATATCAAGCTCCATTCAAAAAAGAAGATACTATCCTTAAACAACTTAAGAAGACTCAGGCACAAGCCAATAACTAGGACCTACTCATGGCCTCTAAAAAGCACAGAGAGACTTAGTCAAAGCATTAGATGAAGCAAAGATTGCCATTGATGCCTCACTTTATAAGATGATAGCCTCTTTAATGAAAGCTCCTTCTAATGCAATCATCTTTTCAGACAAAGATTTACCCCTCAAGGAAAGGGCCCATAATCATCCTCTCTTTATATAGGTAATTGTCAGGTCTAAGAAGACCCCATATGTTATGGTAGATAATGGGTATGCCCTTAATGTTTGCCCCCTAAGGTTGCTGCATAAGTTCAGGATGAATGTTAAAAATTTGGAAGAATCCAATGTGGTTATATGAGCCTATGATGATTCTAAGAGGCTAGTCATTGGTACTTTTAAAGCAGTAGTTACACTGGGAGATATCGAATTAGTAACAACATTTACCATCCTAGACAGCCCTTCAAATTTTTCCCTGCTACTAAGAAGACCTTGGTTCTACCCACTAGGGGGCATACCTTCCACTGCACAGTAGAAGATCAAGCTCCCTCTAAATGGAAAGGTCATTAACATCCTTGCTAAAATAAACATTATTGCCTATTTGAATAGGGTCCCACTAGGAATCTAGGTTTCTGTGATTAGTGATGGTAATGTCAATCCTAAAGTTACTGATATGATGAAAAAGATGCAATATCTACTTGGAATAGGATTAGGAGGAAGAAACATTAGAGTCATAGAATTTCCTAATTTCTAAGGACAAACTGACATAAATGGTCTAAGGTATGATCCTGAAAAGGATACTCTGGCTAAGAAGTCAACCTCTTTTATGGCTGAAAGCTCAACCCAAGTCTATAAAGGACAAGTTAAGGAGTGGATGAGCAATGAAATTAAGAAACCGGGGATTGAGATCTTCAATGACACCCTCAAGGAGAAGCACTTACCAAACATAATCATTGAGACTAAAATCTATGAGCTAATGAAAAACTTGGAGATAGAATCTAAGAGTGAAGCTATCAATCATGCTTAAGCTGCTACCATTCTCAAATCTAGCATTAACGATATCATGTTTGAAGACATTGTTGATGATGATCTTTGTACTTTTTCTTTGTTAGAAACTGATGATGTAATGAACTTTAAAGTTAAGACAATGAAATCTAATTTTGCTTACTTATTTGATGTCTTTCATGATGGTAGTGTGCATTGCATTGATGAAAACAATAGCATATTTGACATTCATTTCATATACACTGAATCATTTAACATTGGCACAAAATCTGAACCATGCATTCTACATATTTCAAAAAATGTTACCCCTAAAGAGAGGAGATAAATTAATAAAATATTCAAAAGTATTTGCTTGGATGTACAATGTTATGCCTGGTATTAATAGAGACATTGCTGAACACTTCATTCCTACCAAAGAAGGGTGCAAATCGATATAACAAAAATTGAGAAGACTCATACTAGAATGGGACTAAGTAGTGAAGAAGACATCAAGAAATAAATTAAGGCAAAATTCCTAGAGGTAGTAGACTATCCAAGATGGTTAGCAAATTTGGTGCCTGTACTAAAAAAAGATGGAAGGGTTAGAATCTATGTCGACTATAGAGATCTAAACAAGGCCTACCTGAAGGATGATTTCCCACTACCTCACACAGACATACTGGTTAACAGAGCCACCATATGTGCAATGTACTCCTTCATGTATGGATTCTCTAGGTACAATTAGATCCCAATGGCCATTATTAACAAAGTAAAAATAACTTTCATAACAGAATAGGGTACTTACTACTACAAAGTAATGCCTTTTAGACTAAAGAATGTAAGGGCAACCTACCAAAGAATGGCAACTAAAATGTTTTATGACATAATATACAAAGAAGTGGAGGTATATGTCGATAACATAATGGTCAAGTCAAAAACCAGGGAAGAACACCCCCCTTGACCTTAAAAAGTTCCTTAGAAGGGTCCAAAAGTATAGTCTCAGGCTAAATCTGAAGAAATGCATATTTGAGGTCACTTCAGGAAAGATGTTGGGGTATGTTATCAGTTAGAATGGGATTAAAATGGATCTAGATAAAGCAAAAGCCATCAGAGAGACACTAGTGCCAAAAATAGATAAGGAAATCAGAGGGTTTCTGGGGAAACTATAGTTCATCTGTAAATTCATCGCTAAGTTAAAGTGTGTGAAGAAATCTTCAAGCTACTCAAAAAAGATCAGCCGGTTGAATGGAACGAACAATGTCAGCTAGCATTTGACAAGATCATAAGCTACCTAGCCAACCCACTGGTTCTAAAACCACCTAAACAAAGGATACCTCTAACCATGTATCTAGCCATTGAAGGGAATGAAATAAGTGCAATGTTAGCCCAAGAGGGAGAAATGAAAATGGAACACGCAATATACTACTTGAGCAAGAACATGCTCCTATATGAGAAGAAGTACAACCAAGTCAAACAGATATGCTTGGTAATGGTATCAGCAATAAAGAAACTCAAACACTACTTTCAATCCTACAGATTTTAGGCCGTGTCTAAAATGGACCCATATGCTTGGTAATGGTACAAGCAATAAAGAAACTCAAACACTACTTTCAATCCTACAGATTTTAGGTCGTGTCTAAAATGGACCTAATGAAGTACCTCTACGAGGCTCCCTCTCTAGTGGGGAAACTTGCTAAGTGGCCCATAGTGCTAATAGAATTCAACATGCAATATTTAACTAAAAAGGCAGTAAAAGGGAGAGTAGTAGCTAAATTTCTAGCTCTCAACCCCATTCCAAACTCAGAAGAAATCCAACTAGACTTCCCAAATGACCTTAGCTTAGCCATTAAGTTCCAAGGATGGTGCATGTACTTTGACAAAGCAGTCAATAAGTTCAGCACATGAGTCGATGTCATACTACAATCTCTAGAAGGTAAAGTAGTACCAATTGCTAAAAAACTCAAGTTCAAAGTCATAAATAATAAAGTAAAATACAAGGCATTTGCACTCAGAATAGACGCACTAATAGCCCTAGATATCATAAGTCAAAATCTTCAAAGATTCTATGCTAGTAATCAACCATGCCACGAAAGAGTGGGAACTGAAAGAGCAGCACTTAAGGACTTACTTGGACCACTTGAGGCTACTTACCATGTCCTTTTGAAAATATAGATTCATCCATTTCCTTAGGAATCACAATCAGAAGGTAGATGCACTTGCTTCCCTAGCATCAGTATAGGAAGGACCATCCAAAATGCCCATAAAGCCTCTGATTCTACTCAAATTGGGACAACCTTGTCATAAAGACTACAAAATAGCAAAGATAAAAAAAAAGCTAAAAAACCATAGTTCGATGACATCTAGAGATATCTGAAGGAATTAGCCTATCTTGATCAAGTAGATGAATGAGACAAAGTAGTCATTTGTTGACTACCATCAAAATTCACATCGCACTAAGGTGTGTTATATAGGAGAACCTTAGATGGTTTACAACTCTGATGTCTAGATGAAACTGAAGCTGCAAGAGCAATAAAAGAAGTACACGAGGGTGTTTATGGTCCACATATGAATGGAGCAATCCTGGCTAAGAAGCTAATCAAGCAAGGGTTCTTCTAGATGATGATGATGGAGGACTATATAAAATTTATAAAGAAATGCCATAAGTGTCAGATCCACGGGAATGTCAGTCACCATCCCCCAACAAAACTACACTACATCTCCTCTATGTGGCCCTTCTCAGCATAAGGACTAGATATAATTAGGGAAATCCACCCTATAACCTCAAACGGACACAAGTTCATCCCAGTGGTAGTAGACTACTTCATAAAATGGGTTGAAGTAGAATCATTTGCAAGGATAGGAGCCAAGCAAGTGGCTAAGTTCATCAAAAGGAATCTTTTTTATCGATATGGGACCCCCCATCACATTATCTCTAAAGATAGTGTCTAATTCTAAGGGGAAGTTAGAGAGCTACTAAGGAGTTATAAGGTAGAACATCACAAATCTTTTGCTTACTGACCACAACCAAATGGGGTCATTGAAGTTGTAAAAAATAACATTAAAAAGATATTGTCAAAGATGACTCAAACTTACCAAGATTGGGCAGACAGACTACCACATGCCTTATGGGGGTCCAAATAACATTAAGAACTTTAATAGGAGCAACTCCTTTTTTACTAGTGTACGGATCAAAAGCAGTTCTTCTAGTTGAAATAGAGATCAAGTCTCTTCGGGTAGCAATTGAATTTAAATTGCTAGAAGTATAGTGGGCTCAACAAAGGCATAATAATCTCACTCTCTTAGATAGCCAAAGGCTCAAGGCTCTATACCACACACAGTTATATCAGGCTTGACTAGCCAAGACCTTCAATAAAAGAGTAAATCACAAGGGTGTGAAAGAAGCAGACTAGATACTAAAGCAAGCAAGACAAAACATTCCAGACCCTAAAGGGAAATTCAGACTGAACTGGGAAGGCCCATACTTGGTCAAACATGTCATATCAAAAGGAGCAATCAAGCTGATGGATTTTGAAGGCAACGAATTCTTTGAACCTATCAATATAGACAGCCTGAAGAAGTACTACATCTAAGGCATAAAAAACAATTTATCCTGCTGAGTTAAAAACCTAAAAATGGTAGCTTAAACAAAAGTTAAGGACTTCCCACTAAGTTGAAAACCTAAGAATGGTAGCTCATGCAAAAATTAAGGAAAGAGAGAAAATACTTAGTTAAAAAACCTAAGAAGGGTAGTTAAAGATAGGGGTAACCTCAAGTTCAAAATTTGTATGAACGAATCTGTGCTTTTCTTAAATGATTACAGTGAAATGAGAATGACTGCCAATTTATTAAAAAATGTCTTTGAAAAGTGCAACACATTTTATCATCATTAATTGCTTCAAGCATGCTTTGCATTTTCTTTCATTACATGACCATGATTCTTACCATCCTCTTTGAGCTCTCTCTTTAAGATCAACCACTATTATTGAAGCCAAAAAAAAGGCCCAGCTAGGCGTGAAAAGCTCCGAAGGGAGACACCTTAGGCAAAAAAAGGAAGAAAAAGAAAACCTAGCTAAGTGCAAAAAGCTCCAAAAAGGAGATCCATTAGGCAAAAAAGAGAAAAGAGGCAAGCAATAGTAATGGCAAACATCATAATCAAGGATACATAATAAAAAGCATATACAATCATCATCATGCAACATGCAGAACAAATGTCCAGATACAACACCTAGATTTCATAACCTCAGGAAAATAATACAACAAAGCAAACTACAACCCAAATATCCTATACTTAGCTCCTAAAACAACTAAATCAATCATGGCTGCCATTAGAAGCAAGCACTAATCCTGCTCAAGCATCCCTATCATCTGATCCTGACTCATCATCATTCATCGTAAAGGACAATATTCATGACTCTAACTCACTGATGCAGTCACGATAAGTTGCACGCTCTTGCTCCCATCCACAACTAGCAAGATGGTGCTCAACCTGCATTATATATTGCATATCATATACTCATACATAAAACATGTACATAAAATAACCAAGTACAATAAAGAAGGCATACCCTTTAAATGGTAGCAAACTCTAATATGAAAAGCTTATATCCTAGAATAGATTCATCATGTTCTCGGTCCAATGATGACCTCATGCATCCTTTATATTATTTTCATACATCATCATAGCATAAATAATCACTATAAGCATGCATGATCATCCTATTATTCATGAAATTAAGCAAGTTGTATGATTGGTTATATTAATCTTGCAGATTAGTCATACCCAAATTAGATTTACTTTTCTGTAATCTTTTTCTTTTCATATATATCTTATCAAGAAAGTGATGTAATAATTAAATTTTTAGCTTTATTATCTTTCACTATATGATGTACTATGTGAATGTTATACAAACTATCATTACCATAACTAGGGTGTTACAGTAGCTATACATCAAATATCATATAATGATAAATAGTTAAAAAATAGACGTGATCCCCCGAACCCAGAAATCTCTGCTGGGGATAATACTCGTTGAGTGACCCGATGTTGTCCCTTTCTTTTCCTAATTTTCTAAAAATCGGGTGGCAACTCCATAAAACCAAAAGCATCTCATCCCCTTAAGACCAATCATTTATCCCTATTCAGTAAAGTTATCATGTCCCCTCAAAAATGGAAAGAGTAGTACAATGTCCCATGAAAACATATTGCTATCCAAAACTGAAGGTTACTCACAGTCTTACACACATTATGTCCCAATCACTAGCTTTCATTTTGCCACTTTATAAAACCTTCCTAGTCTCTATTGTCAATATGGCATGAAACAACTAATTGTAAAGCCAGTGCATGAGTTTAAGCATTGACTCAAAACTTTCTTGACAACCTAATTACAACTTAGCATCACAAAATCATTCACGAATATATTTCTTATAAAGAGAATCAAACCACTAATGATCAATACAAAAAGTGGATTCAATTGTAATAAGTAGAAAAAGATAAATTTGTAAAGAATAAAAGGAATAGAGAACTTTATTCATTAAGTGTTCTAGGTGCATAATAAAAGAAGAGAAAAAGATAGATTTTTTTTTCAAGTTGATGAAACTTAATTTGAACTTGCCTTTTTGCTTGAAGTAATTTCCTTTTAGTTAGTCAATTTGTAATAAGCATTTCATACAACACTTAACAGTAATAAAGACAAACCATTTCATTTAATTAAGGCATAAATAACTTTACATGTTATTTCTGACATATCTTATATTGTTAAGCGGCTTGCTCTTATAAGTTTTCCAACTAACTATTTTTTACTCTCTCTCCTTTTACATATACTTAATTATTGCATGGACCGTCTCTTTTAATGTTTTGATCTAACAGGACCTTTATTCATTTTTTATCTTTCTAGTCTCTAGTTTTTGCCTAGAAAACCCCTTTTTGAGGTTTTTTCCCCAATAACATATTATATAAAGTATTTCTTAAGCTTATTTAGGTTTATAGATTCCCTAAATTCATTTTTTCATATCAAATAAGACAACAACACCTTTTGAAAATAACCTCTTTATCAAATAAGGGCCTTCTCAAATTAGCTTGAACTTCCCTCATGGATCAGTCAAGATTAGCTTTGTATGCTTCAACACATATCACCCTCCTTTATTTTTCTAGGCTTAATCTTCCCATTATAGGCCCAAGCTATTCTTTTTTAGTACAATTATGAGTGATACATAACTTTCATTATTTTTTCATTAAGCAATGTTAACTACGCCTCTTTACCTATTGATATTCAGGAATTCTGGCCTCTAATAATAATACCTATAGTAACTGAATCTTAACTTTAACTAGCAACATAACTTCATATCCATATACTAAGGAATAAAGGGTAACCCCAGTAGATATTCTTGTTGTAGGTCTATAACCCCATAATTCGTATTATAAATAATTTTCCCAATCTTTGTAGTTTTCCATCATCTTAGCCAAATTCTTTTAATGTCCTTATTTATGACCTCAATTGCTCTATTGGCTTATGGATGATATAGGAGGATCTATGGTGTTTTGTCTTGTTTTCCTAAAGTAACACTACAGTTTTATATCAAAATTGCACCCCATAATCATTAGTAATGTGATATGGTAATCCATATCAACATGTTATATTCTTCTCTATAAATTATGCTATTTTCTTTGACCCTATTGTTGTGTATGATTCTGCCTACACCCCTTTAGAGAAGTCATCAATTGCCATTATAATGTATCGATGTTCATTAGATGCTATCAACCTTATTTCTCTAATAATATATATTCCCTATACTACAAAGAGCCATAGAGAAGTGATTCCTTAAAGTTGTATAGAGGGCAAGTGACTAACATCTCCGTATACCTGACAATTATCACATTTCTTAACAAATTTTACACAATCTTCTTCCATTATTAACTAAAAATATCCCTGGTGAGTGATCTTCTCAACCATTACTATTTTGTTCATATACGGTCTATACACCTATAGAATTATGTTAGCTAACCACTTCATATCCTCTATCACCTTAAGGAATTTTGCTTTCCACTACTTCTCGACTTCTTCTTTGATCAAGAGAGCCCATTCTAATTTTTTCTTTTTTTCTTTTGCTTTACTAGTGTGATGTGAAGATATGTAGGAATTTTATACTCTATAATTTCTCTATCTATTCCATACACATCTACATAGCTTTAAACAAACACTTTCTACTTTTTTTATTAATATTTCTTTCATTTTCTCTCTCTTTAAAAGTTAAATTGGAACCAATTAGTATATTTTTAAGATTATCATTCATTCCTAAATTAAATGTTTCAATCTGTGTAGAATTACTATCAAATATAGGCATGAAATGATCATCATAATCAAAATAACCATTAGCAAGCACATCACATAAATAAGCAAATTCATATTTCATTGCATCAATCTTAGAGAAAAAAATCATTAGTCTTAAATAAATTAGCAACAAAAACATTATAATTATCATAAAAAATTAATAATGGAATTCTGGTCAAAAGGTTTCAAAATCTATCTCTTTTTTGCGATCATCGGCATCCTTTAAATCCATAATAGGGGTGTCTTCATCTGACTCTTGGTCCATAACCAGTTCTTCCATTATCATTTCATCAAGAATAGTAGCTTTCTTTATCATATTCAAATGGTTAGTAAAGATCATGAAAGTTGGTATCTCTTTCCTAACTAACATTAATGGTTTAAGCATGCCCATGTAAGAATAGCTAGTACCTTCGTTTATAAATTTCTTCCATAACTTCCATTCTTTAGTTCCTTTTCTCATGTTTCCAGCTTCTTAATACATGATTCCATGCTTTAAGACTGGTACCTTGTATTCAATAAACTTTAATGGCCCATTCTGATTCTTCCTTAATCCAAGCCTTGACAAGAAGTTCATTTTTCTTATCATACTCACAATTATCTTATCCAAGTCATCTTTATACTCCATACAAACCTCAAAGCTAGGACTGATAGGAATTTTTATTAGAGTTAATTTTAAAGCAACAATAATAGCTTCAATTTCTACTAAAATAGTAACAATTTTTTCCTCCTATGGAAACTTGATCTTTCAATGCACAGTGGATAACACTCCTCCCAATGGGTGAAAACATGGCCTTTCTAGTAAGATAGTAAAAGTAATTGGAGCATCAATCATATGAAGAGTAACCCATGTCTTAATAGGTTCAGTTTTGACTAAAGCCCTGGAAGTTCCCTCAATAAGCCTTTTAGTATCATCATATGCTTTAATGATCACATCAGATGGCTTAAGATTAGCTACTATAAGTCCTAGCTTAGGTAGAATCTTTAAGGGGCATACATTTATTACAGAACTATTGTCCACCATTACACAACATGTTAACTTCCCTTTTATCTCCACCTTAATGAATAGGGCTTTATAGTGGTTCCTTCTTTCCAAAGGTAAATCATTATCAATGAATATGATAGTAGCTTTTGGACTCTTTATTAGTGAGCTCACTATTTTTTATAGGATATAACCAATAAGACTTTCTTCTGATATAAAGCCTAAACTAGTGCTTCCTTATTGGCTTTAGAATGTATAAGCAGTTCCTAAACACTAGCGACAACCTTTACCTTTATCTTCTTTTCTAATTTTTCCTTATTCTTCTTTCTTAACTCCATTTATTATAGCTTGCACAACTTCTCCACCTCTATTTTTCATTGTCTCCTTAAGAATAGTCTCTTTCTTATCGACACTCTCCCACATATTTGCCTTTTTTTTCTACTTCTATATCGGAGCTCTAAATATTAATAGCATTGATGAATAGTTCCATTACTTTCGGTTCTAGCTTTAGATGTTTTTCCTCTTGGCTAGGGTTCAGTTGAGGTGAGCTTAGGTTACAGTTAATAAAAGAATTGAGGACTGGTTCTTTTGTTAACCCAGTGTTGATCATAAGGACGATTGGATTTAGTGGTAGGACATTACAATAGTTTAGTAATGGGTTTTTCTAGGTACTAGGCTTTTTGGCTTCAAGGTCAATTACTTTACCAAAGTCAATAAGATATTAGATTTCATGCTTAAGTCAAATGCATTGGTTAGTGTCATGTCCAATTACCATATGGTATTTGCAATATAGGTTCAGGTTAGTGTTTGCAACTGGTGTTTTAAGTGGTAAAGGTTATAATAGCTTCTTCTCTATCAGTTTTTCTAGGACACTAGAGAGAGGTCTTCCTAAATTAAAACATTTATGCACTTGTAAAATGGGCTTGACTGCATTGATCTATACATTGCTACTAGCTCTAATCCTTTCTTTACCCCCAATTCTACCCTCGAAGTATCTCTTTTCCTATTCCAAATCTAATTCTTTCTAGATCCCAATTCTGTATAGCTTTTGAAAATTTTGGATTCTTAAGTCCCTCAACTTCTTGTAAAGTGGATGCACACATCCTTCTAAAGTAATCATTAATTTATCAGCTTATACAAGTCTATGTCTTATTTGTGCTAACTTCCCTCTCTACCTTATTAGGTAATCGGTGTAAAATTCAGTAAAGTTTTTCCTTGTGTTTTGAAAATCCTTCAATAAGACATCTAAGAGTTCAATCCATATTTCTTAATAAATGTCACACATAGCTCCTTCCAATCAGCTTGCAATCGAGGTTCAATTGCATAGTACCATTATATGGGCATTCCCTCCAAATATAAAGGGAACTGCCTGACTATTTAAGCCTTGGTCAAACCTATAGCTTTCATATAAGTCACGTATTGCTTTAAGTGTAAATAGGGGCCCTCTGTTCTAAAATACTTCTTCATATTAGGAAACTTGAATTTCTTAGGCAATGGGCTAGTATCATCATCCAAGTTGATGTCTGTGTAATCCATAGGAGTATCAATCCTCTTCTCCTTCATCATCATCTGAATATGGGTCAAGGCCTTAGTCATATTCTTGGCCCAAACCATCTTCTGTACACTATTAGAAATGTCTAAATTCAATTAACCTACCAAATTAGCTAATACTATTTCCAAATCATCCTTATCCTTATCTCATGGTTTTATTAAAGTTTCAACTTCAAGGTCAACGTGTTATTTTTACTTAAACATTTGCATGATTTCCCAAATTATTGATTGAGTATCAACTGCTATTTCCTCTCTCAATTGCTCTTTAAAAGGTTTAGGATTAAAATCAATCTTTGTTGCTTTTTTTAAAAGTTCTAATCAAACAACCTATGTGAGATCATGTCTAAATAAAAAAGAGTGGTGGATCTATATCTACAACACAATGTATTAGAGATATGTAGGATGTGTATGCATAAGATGCAAGTTCATTTTATTATGTTTATTTTTATTATTTTTTATTTATTATTGATAAAGAATAAATATACAACTAAGATAAATAACTATTTATAAACACACAATGTCCTTGCATTACACAAGTAGTCATGAGCGATTGCCTTGTCCCTTATTTCTCCCATAAACATATTCAATAGCGAGTCTCTTTTTTTAGAATTTTTGGTTTGGGTTTTGAATGTCATTAGGTGATAATAAAATCAATGTATGAAAGACAACTCTCTACTCAATATTGACAAATAAATAGCAATTCCTCTAAATGAAACCAAAGTCCAACATAATGGGCTATATTGGACATTAAAGCCTTAATCTATATTAGTCCATTTTTTATGGGCTTGGGTTTTATAGATAGGACTACTATATAGCATCAAACACATGCATTTTGAAAAATCCTAAGGGAAATTGCTATGTTACTACATGAGATGAGTCGTGGGAAAAAAGGCTTCACCTCCCACAATGATATACCTCTATTACATCTCCCCACTCAAGGGTTTGTGTGACTTGGGATAAGTACTTGCTATAAGTGACAATAACCAAATACTCCACTACTAGGTTTGTGTGAAACATGGGCAGTAAAGAAATGACTATTGTCAGGTTGTTCGGGATTGTGTGCTCATTATGTGAAATGGTGTTGTTAATGCAAAAGAAATAACAAAATAATTAAAAATAAAAAAAAAATATTGGAATTAGTTTCTCCATCCTAAGTGGAGTTGCCACTGTAGGCGGCGGGGTTCAGCATGTGCCTAACTTTTTTAATGACCATAGCAATATATGGGCAAAGGCCCATTAGGAAATACGATAGGGGCTTATAGCCTAAGTTAGAAATAGAAATTACTACTCAGATAGACCCGAAAAAACATTTACAGCAACTAGATTCCACATAAGTTCCTCAAAAGCTGTCTTTAGAGACTAGATTCGGAAACTAGGTATGCACTTTTGGAAGCCCACCCAACTTTACGGTTGGTCTCCATTTTTATTTTGTATTTTATTACTCTTAATTATTTAACTATTTGCTTATTTACATGCAAAATTATCATTGCCTTAAACAAGTTCCACATTTTATAATTTAGCCCATGTGATTACTTAATTCCAAGTTCATGCAATTTGGTCCATCATTCATCATATAATAAATATAAAACAAACAACAAAATTAAAATTAAATAGAAAGTCCATCCAAAGAAATGGGGGGAGGAGAAAAGAGTTAGATCCCTTATTCATGCAAGCAATAAATAATAATTAAACATATAAATATGCATGCAAAAAAAAAAAGGGAGAAGAAAAGAATTATAACCCTTTACATGCTAAATAAACATAAAATAAAATAAATGAAACTTTATAAACTAAAGTTAACTATATAGTGACCAAATTGTCACTCTAATGTGTTAATCTTGATAATTAAGTTCATTAGTCCCTAAAGTGGAAAACAAAAACCTACAAGAGAAATCATAAAGTTAAATTCGTAAAATAAACAAATAAAATGAAAGCATCTAATATGTAGAAGTGATAAGTGAAGTAGAATAGATTAAACATAAAATAAATTACAAAATTTCAATTAATAGAAAAATAAATAAGCAATCGGCATTTTCATTTACAAATTCAAAAGCATGCAAGAAAGGATCAAAATAAGGAATCTTAAAGCAGATCATGAAAAGTTAAATCTAAATAAATATTAACAAAAATGGTAACATTAAATTGAAAAAAATAAACAAAATATGCTCATATCACCATATTATAAAACGAGATTTATGCAAACACAAATGAATAAGTGAACATGGAACTTCTAATTTTATCATATGAAACTAAGTTATTATGGCAGACAAAAAAGCATAAAAGCATTAAGGCAAAGAAAAAAAAGTAGTTGAAATGATCATTTTGTGTAGAAAATACCATTGCAAAACCTTATAACAATCAGGCATCGCCTGAGTGCAATAGGGTGTTGCCTTATCATTAGGCGCCACCTTATTGCACTCCCAGGGAAAGCTTTTATTTCAAATTTGATTTTCAAAAGTAAAACAAAGATTATTTATAGAAAAGGATAATTCTTAACTTAAGTAATCATAAGAATCATGCATATAAATGATCGGCCTATACTTTTAAATAATTATATCTCAACTTAAAGTGAAATTGAGATAAAAGCAAAGATAAGGAAAATAAGGTTACTATACTTGAAGCACAATTTCTAACTCCTATCTTTGGCCCTCAGAGATAGCTTTTACTTCTGAAATTTATAGCAGCTAAGATGCATCGAATCCTTCTTCAGTCTTGTCTCCTTTCAGCCATCCACTTAAACGCCTTCATACCCTTCTTTCTTCTTTGTCTTTCTTTACTATCCTCTGCAAACCCCTTTTTTGTTGCTTCCTTTTTTAGAGCTTTTTTTTTATTATTGTTACTATTAATTATCACTACTCCCTTCTCTGTCTTTTCTTTCTCTTTTTATATTTCCTCTCCCCTTCTCTTCTCTCCACAATCTTCTCCACTCGTCAACCACTTCTATTTTCTTTCATGCTATCTCTCATGTGTTGTTGGCAATAGACTTCCATTATTTTGGGAGTTGTACCAACAGCTAGCTAAGGTTTATTTTTTAAAATCTGATATACTAAGGTGACGCCTTAGTACATCAGGCGAACGCTTTAGTCACAACTTGGACTGAGGAGATGGGCTTTTTTGCTCTTTCTTCTACTCTCTCTCTCTCTCTCGAGCTTTCTAAGGAGGATAGATTTATCCAGACTTACTGAGCTTAAATGCTTAGACTGTTTTCATCACCAAGCTCACAGGATGGACAAACCTAGCACTGACATTTAGATTAGGTTAAGTATAGTTGTTTAATTAGTAACAAAATTTTCAAAGTGAAAAGAGAATTTCTAATACATGTATTCCTCATTATCTTTTTTCTGAATTAATTAGCATTTATTTAGTTTAGTTTTATTCAGTTTCAATTTAATATTTCAACTCTAAATTTACATTGATTCGTTTAGACAAATAATTAATTAAGTGGATTAATGTTTTGACAACTAATTTCTGTGGGAACGATACCCGTACTATATTCACTATGTTACTTGAGTTACCCGTATACTTACGGTTAGCAACAATCAATTTTCTATCTTTCCTCTAAACTTTTATTTGCCATATTCATCCCTCTCTTGAGCTCCAATGAATGCTAACTGAACTTTTTTAATCAACTGCAAATGACATTGTTTATATGCATAATTTGTTTTACTTGTATTGATTTTTGAAAAAATTCTGAGTATTATACAACTATTAAAAACTAGAAAGGTGATTTCTCATACTCAAACGACTTCATCCCTCAAAAATTATGATTACTAGCACATATCAACGGAGACAGATAAAATATATATGCCCCTAAAGACACAAGTTTGATATAATGGTGAAAAGATAAATTTTTATTATCTATCACAAAAAGACAATATACTAGATCAATAATAAGAACGTCCAACGAAAAAGTAAATAGTTTATAAGAGGTTTTCATAAATGAAGTCTCTGCTGTCCGATCCAAGCGAAATATTTGTAACGTGCTCTAGCCTCCACATATAGTTTACGAGCCATTAGTAAGGGGAAGTACGATATCATCTGTAGTGCTATCCATATAATGAGTAGGCCCTTCAGCCCATGGATAACGGTTGGTTCTTGCATCTGTCAAAAAAAAAAGTTATTAAATAAATTCTTAGATAAATAGTATGCATGATTATAATATGAAAAGGTAAGGAAAGATTTTCTTTTTAAACAAAAGAAGGAAATAAAAGGTTAAAAAAAAAAGAAATTTTTATATTTAGAAATTTAAAATAATTACTAAAAATTTAAAAGAAAATAATTTAAATGAAATAAAATTTCAATTAATAATATAATTAAAATTTCAAATTATATTTTTCACCATATAGAAAGGCAATAAGGAGAATAATTCCCTTCAGTTTTCTTCTCCTCAAAATTTATAATAGCCAAATATAGTCAAATTTAATATCTCTGCTATTCACTTCTCTTGCCTTACTTTTTTCTTAATTTATGCATAGTGTTAGGGATTTTGTTGTAATTTTCTAAGAAAATGACACGAGATGAAACATAGATAATTTAAGGTTTTAATTAGAGCTAAAGCACAAATGAATGGAATTCAGAGATTGCAAAATTTCTAGAGCGGATATGAAAGTCGAAGAACTTAAAAGAAAAAAAAATGTCCACAACTAAGCCAAAAATTTAAATTTTCATCTCCAATTACTCTAAATTTTCACTATAATTTATGAAGATTTCAAATTCCCCATGTACATAGTCAAACTGTGTAGTTTTAAATAAATTAATGTTTTTTCTTTTATTATTTTTATTTATCTCATCAAACTACTACATGGTTGTTGAATTTTTTATTTATATATCTAAAGTTAATAATTGAGAAATTAATAATACAATTATATATTTTATATTATATTAAATACGTCATATTAATAATAAACATTTTTTTTAGTAATTTATTTTAGGTTTAATTTTAATATTTATATTTTACAATTTCAACATTTAAAATAATATGACTATTGATTTTGTTTTCAAATTTAATTTTGAATTGCAATGAGTGCATTTACTAGTATTTAAACCCTCAAAGCATATGTTAAATTATCACTATCTAAATATTATTATTAAAATGATATTAAATTTCTTTTTTTTTTGTTTTTGATAAATAGATAATTCCATTATTAAATTTTGTGAGGAGAAAAACCACTTGAAAATGCCCAGATGATGAAATATCAGCTCCATCTTCCTGAATTCGACCAACAACAAATAGCTATAGAATAGAATAAAATATGTGGCAGTGTAAGTGAAGTGTGGTGGAAATGCAGCTGTCCAACTACAAATCTTATAAAAATAAACTTTTGGAGACGAGTGAAAGAAGAAGAAATACTGGAAAACAAAACCTCATTATGATGCAGATAGATAGCAAAAGAAGGGAGATCCAAAAACGTTTCTGAAACCACACTTGGCAATTGCTAGAATAAGAGAACCGTCTGATTAGGCATCACAGTGGGAACTCCCCACCATTGGAGAAAGAAACACCAAAGTCTTTGGGCTAAAGGGCAA
Organism: Mallotus nudiflorus; assembly: GCA_947683625.1. Taxonomy (NCBI): domain Eukaryota; kingdom Viridiplantae; phylum Streptophyta; class Magnoliopsida; order Malpighiales; family Euphorbiaceae; genus Mallotus; species Mallotus nudiflorus. The sequence continues at coordinate 516,075 of CANTUR010000102.1, read as the reverse complement.
GCGACAAGCAGGTAATCAACATCTTCTCGAAAAGTACCACAAAATGGGCCTCGAGTTTGAAGGCGATTTAGCATTGCGAACTAGAGAAATAATTCCATATTGGCCGAAATTAAATTAAGCCACACCATTGCAATGATTTATCAAATCAACTACATGGCTATGGTGTATGAAATTGTTATATACGCTATAGACAAAATTTCGAGCTACTACCAGACCTCCACACGAGCTTATCACAACTACCTTGAACAAGATTAATTTGCTGAATCAGGAGCATTAAAGAATCCACCAAGAGCATTTCAGCTACGGTTAAAGGTTGTTTCCATGTCAGCTTTCATGTCCATAATTTTGTAGCCCATGATCCCATGTTCACAACAAAACCATAAGTGTGAACAACTTATCCTTATTTGGATCAATTTCAACAACAACAAAAAAAAAAAATTCATTTCATTTTCAAATGCATTTCAAATAAAATTTATTTTTAAATGAATAACTAAAACATATGTAAAAATTGAATTAATTTCAAATAATTCTACAAAACTAAAAAGTTAAAATTAAAATGAATTTTATAAAATTTTCATTTAAATCAAATATATTTACTTGGATTTATAAATAAATTTTATAAAATTATATGAAATTCATTTAAACCAAACAAACTTTTACAATGCATGGAAAATAATAGAGATAAAGAAGACATGCTACACCACTTATTAGTCCAAAAAAGAATTGATTTCACAACACCAACTTTGAAAGAGAAACAATCAAGAATAACAAGCGAAGTAGCAGTTTTGCTAGACACACATTGCACAATAGAACACTAGAAAGCTGAAGATTGAGTGAAGCTGGAAATTGCAACATAATCAGCTCTCGACTTAGAATATTTATGCTTAATTGTTTGACTCCAGAGAGTCAATATCTTGTTGAAGCCGCCATTACTAATTATTAATTTTATAAACATTATTAGAAAAATAAAAAAATTATTAGTAAAAATTATTGAAATAAACATATATAACTTTGAATTCTACTTTGAGATTTGTTTGCTTGTGTGTATATATACATCAACAATATAAAACAAATTAATAGCCAAACTAAAATCCAAACAACTTGCATAAACACCGAAAACTACAAAGAGTTTACAATAATTTATAATTAATTTTGTTCTTAATAGTACTTCATATGTATAATTGAATACTTCTTTAATGAGAATTTGTATAAAAGTAACTTACTATGATAAATATATATATATATATATAATTGAGGAAAAATTCTATCATATACCTAGAGAGTATATAGGTAATGTCAGGCTTGGCCACGGGTTAGTTTGTGTCCAAAATTGGACCAAAACCGACCCAATGAAGTCTAGAATCAAAACCATTCAAATCTGAAATTGATCTCAAACCAAATTAGAGGGGCCATTTAGGGCCAATTCCTCCCCATATAGAATTGAAACTAGCAATTCTAATTCTAAACCGACCAATTTTGATTCCAAACCAAACAACTAAAATAATAAAGAAAATTTGATTGCTCAAAAGATTGAATCGTCAAACCAAAACCTTGAACCAACCATACTAGAATTATGAACCTGAACTAGTCAATTTCAAACTGACCTAGAACCAACAGGTAGCCAATTTTTGTCCTATTTCATCCTTTTGTGGAACTGTGACTAGCACTTTTGAATCAAAATCGGACAATTCATGAACCATAACCATTCCTATATAATATAGATATTTTATAAAAAGTATTATGTGGTTTAACGTTTTTTCACTTGTGGGCATGTGGTTTTTTGTTTTTTTGTTTTTTTTGAAACTTAGATATTCCTATGATATTTGTTGTTAGCTAATTATCTAAGCCAAATTTACTAACACTATCAATTGTGATGATGTGGACCACACATCCTAAATTTGGCCTAAAGTTTGTCATGATAAAACCACAAGCCTATAAATGAAAAAGTGCTAAACCACATGATAATTTTTTGTGCTTGTCCTAATTTTTTTTTTTAAATAAAGCTCACAGGTAAAATTTCTACTACTTGGTGATGTGGTAGCTTTCAGTGATTGCACATGCTATTAGCCTAAAACAAATTGAAAAGGAAAAAAATTTAAACTTTTATCATGTGCAAGAAATGAAAAGACATATATATACTCTTTATACACTAATAAACAAAGTCCTTTATTGGCCATTTGCATGATTAAGGCATAATCAACCTTATTTTGATTTTAACAAACTCAAATTTGAGTTACTAATGTGTGTACTTTAAGTGTGTATAAGCTAGGTGCAAGTTAGAAACATTTCTGAGCTCATTATTTGAAGTATAGTATCTTAATAATGATGCTCACAATTCCCATCACAATAGTGAGCTTCCTTATGCAGTAAACACCAAAGAAATGCTTAAATTTTGAAAACATCAAGTGACCCTCACAGTCTTGATCACAACTATGATGATGTTAATAACAAAGAGATCATGACTATAATAAAAAGGATTGTGATCGTGAGCCATGTACATAAATTAAGAAATCAAGAAATGACCCTCACAATCCAAGTCACAATCGTGAGGAGCTAGATCACGAGTCTGATCAAATTAAAGCTAAGTAAGGAAGTCTTGTAATGATCCTCATGATCCATTTAACAATTGTAATGTGTGTGATCATGAGTATGACCAAACTAGTCATGAGATTAACGAAATTGAATATGAGCAAAGGATTCACTCAGTGACCTTCATAATCCTATGACACAATTGTGATAGTAGTCATGATCTAGCTGTCAACACCATCACATTCACAATAAGGTCTAAATGGCTAGTTTTCTCAATGTTCTTGATTCTAATATACATTGTCACAATTGTGAGGTGTCAACTTTATGCAAAAAGTTGAATGAGCATTAAATGAATATGGTAGAGCTTTAAGAAAAAATTTTAGCACTTAAATAACTAGATTTTCATCCTTAACTATAAATACACTTCACAAAATATTAATTAAAAGGTTAAAAATGGTTGAACAAATTTATTACTTAGGATTCATTGAATTCTAAAAAAAATTCTTATAAAGTTTTTATAATTCATTAAAAATCCTTGATTGTGGGTTGTGTGTTACAGTATAGGATTTGTTTATTCCACTTCTTAGGTTAAAAAGGTAAGTAAGGATATACTATAGAAGAATCAGTTGAAATGTGAACTATAGAATACTTAGGTTTTAGGTTTGATTTATGTTGAGCTAAGAAAACTCAATAATTGTAATAGGTGTGAGTTGAGCTTCAAATACTCAAATTTTAAACTCAATCTAAAGGAATAGATTGGAGTTGGAGGTCGAAAAGCCAAACTTGGGTGAAGTTAGGTGGAGACGTAGGTTCAATTAAGGTCCCAAACTCCTAAAATACTTGTATCCATTCTTAATCTTCTTTTTTTTTTTTTGTTAATTTTTCTAAATCTATTCTTAAATCCAAATTAGCCTTATTCAACCCCACTCTAGGGCATTTTTTTAATTAGTATTGGAGCTTTCCTTTATGGAACTTAATTTCAAGAAGTTATGATTATAGAGAGTGAAACCTTAAACTTCTCTTATTTTTTACCTTTCTTTAGTGGTAGTGACAGCCCCCATTTGAAGTTTAAAATGGAACATATCTTAATAATGATCCAATTTGGTTAAGAATGTCATTTTAGATGGTTAAGAAGCTTGTAAGGAAAAAGTAAATAATGTCGAGTTCACCATTGATAAAAGTCAATGGATATAATATTAAAAGGATAAGAACCATTTGAATAAAAAGGCAATGACTATCCTACATACCTTAATGTCAAGAGAAAAAAGAGGTAAGGCACAACATTATTAATTCATAAAGGAAATACATGAGACTTTTGAGAATCATTATGAAGGAAATATCCAAGTAAGATGAGGAAAGTTCAACTATATGTTTATAAGTATAAACTTTTTAAAATAAAACCACATGAGTCTATCACTAAGATGACCAACCAATTAAATTTTAACCTCATAACACTCAAAAAGCTTAGGAAGCACTACATAAAATAAGAGGTGAATATTAAGATTCTAAGAATCCTACCTAAAAAGGATCAGGAACCTAGTGTCACCTCCATTTCATCAAAAGGATATTCAATACCTTATAAGCTTGTCATTAATAAATTACTAAAAACATTTAAAACATTTTACACCTAATTGTAATTTTTTAAAATTTTAAGGACTGACCTGCATTTTTGTTATGACCGTTGCATGTAACCATTAGCGTTTGTGACAAATGTTCATCTCTAACATAAAGACTCTCATGGCCATACTCACAATTATAAGCAACATACATATCTCAACCATGACATGTATATCATAATTATAAGGGGTGTCTTGGCAATTTTGGAAAAATAGATTTTTGTATTGAATGGTCTTCTTATTTCAAATCAAAAACATTTTTCGAGGTCCTTTATTTCTAAGGTGAATTGTGCACCTTATCCTCTATAAAGACCTCCCCCCCCCCTTCTTTATTTTTTACTTTTGCACTTCCTTTAAAACTTCTTTTTATTCAAAGTGCCATATATCTTCTCCTTCAAGCTCTCAAGCAATTCATTTGTTCTTCTTTACTCCCTCCTTCTTTAATCACTACTATGGCACCCAAAAATCCTTCCAAACCCATATCTTCATCTCATGGTGATTCCTTAAAAAGGGCCACCAAAGGAAAACTCAAAAAATCTCATCCACCATTCTCTTATTCTTCTAATAAAATCAAGATAGGAACTCTTGCATTTTAAAAGAGGAATATAATCCTTTTAAGGTACGTCAAAAAGTACCTTCGAAAAGCTAGGTTGTAATGAAGAGGTAAAGACTCTACTTGATAAGGTTAATATTTTTATCTTTACTTTCAATTCTCTTATAACCTACCCCTTTTTGGTTATGAAATTTCTCTTTTCATACACTCTAAGAACCATAAACTTTAATGACAAAAACTCATACTTTAGTATGAGTTTTAAACTAGGAAGAAGGGAAAGGTTCATGACCTCTCTTGACTTTGACTCCCTGTTTGGCTTTACTAAAGAAAGGCATGTTCAAACTCTTTCCACATAGCTGCCTCATCCTTTTTGGGTCAATCATTGTAAGCCTCTAGCATCCTCTTTCCTTGAAAAATATACAAAAGCATCCTCATTGAACTCTAAAGGTCTTTAGTGCATCCATCATTTCCTAACTTACACCATTAAAGCTCAGGTTCAAAGTAATGAAACTCTCTCTTTTGATGATTTATTTATCCTTCATTACATTGGTAATAATGTTGCCATTGATCTTAATTGATTTTTGCAATGGAGATTATGGATTTTAAGTGATAGTGTCTCCGGTTCCATTTGTATTTGAGGCATTATTACCAAAATTGCTAAATTATTCCAAATCAAATTTTCTCCCTTTAATTCCATCCGTTCTATATATCTTAATGAAACCTTTATAAAAAATTCCAAATAATATAAAAACATCAATAACTTATGGTTTCAAAAGATGGAACATTTTTAGAAGGTAGTGTCAAGGAAGAGATAGAGGAACTTTTAAAAATTTTGAGCAATTTAAGGGTTAAAAAGGTAGAAAAGAAGAACTTGAGACTCAACTTTCATATAATCCTCTACCCACTTAAAGGAAGAATGAAAGAAATAAAGGCACTTCTAGTGGTGCATAAGGCCTAGAAGATGAATCATAATTGGTTAGGCAACTATTTGATAGGATGCCCTTAATGGAATCTAACTTCAATCCCTGGTTCAAACAATTGGACTCTCTAGTTGCAAATTTGCAATATGATGTCCACTACCTTTATGAGAGGCAAGACTATGAGTGTTAATGGGCTCCATTTACTCATCCACCATAAGAGGAAGTTGATCAAGGTGATTAAGGATTAAGTTAACTTTAACTTTCTATATTTTAATCTATTCTTTTATTTTCATTCTATCTTTTTAGTGTTTTTATTTTATGTTCTTCAAGTGTTTTTCATTCATGCTCTAGTCCTTAGACTACATGTAATATTTTTTTTTCATTAATATAATCTATGTATTTTATGTTTATTCCTTATGCTTATCTCTTTTGTTTATACTTCTTCCTTCCTTTTTGCCTTTTAATAAAAGGGAGAATTTGTATATTTAAGGGAATGTTTTATTAGAGAACCATAAATGTGTTCAATATGAAATCTAATAGTTGAAAATTGAACATTAATGTTCAACTTAAATATGCATAAGTACGTACACTCTTTTAAAATAAATGCAATATAATTACTATATAATATAATATTTAATTCAAAATTTTTAACTTGAACTATAACAGCTTCAAATTATATACTTATTGAGGTGGACAATTACTTAAATTCCTAAGCACATATTAAGGGGAGTACCACTTTCACACACTTGCACAATTGTTTTATTATTTTACTTAAAATTATATATCAAAATAAAATAAAAAAGGAAGATTATTGGCTATTTAGATTATCAAGGCTTAATTAAACTTATTCAAATTTTACATACTCAATTTTAAGTTACTAATGTATGTATTTTAAGTGTATATAAGTCAAATGCAAGTTAAAGGCATTTTCAAGCTCATTATTTGAATTATAACATCTTGATAGTGATACTCACAATCCTTGTCATAATGTGAGCTTTCCCAAGAACTCAATATTAAAGAAATTCTCAAGTTTTAAAAACATCCAATGACCCTCACTATCTTAATATGACTGCGATGATGTTAGTGATAGAAAGGATAATGATCGTGAGTCAAGTTACACAAATTAAGAAATCAGATAGTAACCTTTATGATCTAAGTCATGATTGGGAGGACTGGATTATGAGCATTATTAAAGTAATCATGAGCCTGATCAAATTAAAGCTAAGTAAGGAACTATCATATTTACTCTTATAATCCACATCACAGTCATGATAGGTGACATAGAGTATTCAATTAAGCATTGAAGACTATGCAAGATTGTGCCTGAGAGCAAGATTTCAATATCAGATGCACACAGTTGTGCACAATGTACAATGTTTCTTTTAAATTTACATGAATTATTTATTTTGTCTATTTGGAATATTATTTTATTTTCTATTATACCCATATTATGCCTATGGTATAAATAGATGTTTAAGGTTTGTTTTAAGGACTTGTATCACTTTTATTAATTAATCAATAAAAAACTTAAAGTTTTTGCTTTACTTATTCTCTAGATTAATAATTGGTCTTTGGATTACGACATGCTTATTTGTGTTGATCATTTATGTGTTGATCAATCACATTACATGTTGCATTAGGTGGTATCAGAGCAGGTTTCTCCCAATCAATGGCTAATACTAATGCTAATGATGGTAACCAATCCTAAGATGGTGATTGAGGATTGCAGGCTATTTGGAGAGAAATTGAAGGGCATCAACAATCAATGCAAAATTTAACTCAGTAGTTAGAAATAATACAAACACAATTATGGACGTTACTGATGATTAATGGACAAGGGAATAGGAATGAAGATAAGGAACAATGCAGAGGAGTTGGCCCCGTTAGACCCATTATTAAACCCATCCTTAATATACAATCAAAGATGGCCAGCTACAAGATTTGATGACACTTCAAATGAGGAGGCAACCACACTTCAAATGTGAAATTGCATTTTCATATGGTAAATAGAGAGGTGGAAAGCAGTGGCAACCAAACTACATAAAAGATGACAAATACAAACTAAAGGTAGATATTCCTAACTTTAGTAGTGATCTTGATAATAAGGGGTTTTTAAGTTAGTTGACTAAAGTAGATAGGTTCTTTAAGTACACTAAATTACTCGAAGATAGAATGTTAAATTTATTACTTATAGGTTAAAAAGGGAGGCATTATTATGGTTGGATAAATTGAGGGAGATAAGGACTAAAGAGGGGTGTGGTCCAATTCAAACTTGGCATAGGATAAAGCAATTATTGTGAGGTAGATTTTTACCTTTGGACTATAAATAATATATTTTTTATACTTATAAGAGATATACATGGGATAGTAGGAGTGTGAATGAATATACTATTAAATTTTTAAGGTTGGCAAAAAGGAATCAGTTTTAAAGAGTGAGAATCAACATGCAGTAAAATATTTGAGTGGATTGATGTATAACATTAAAGAAAAAATTAGGGTGTGAATGGTTTTTAGTGTGTAGAAGGCTAGGAATTTATCCGTGAAAGCTTATTTACACATTCAAGAGCAAACCCATAGCACTAATTACAATGAATATATAGGTATTAATAATAAGGCTCCAAGTGATAATGGAAAGCACCTTTCATTGTATCTAATATTATGGAGATTGCCAATGCTAGGGTAGGAAAAGGGAAAGGTGTAGCAGTAGAAGGAGGTAAGGGTAATACTTATTTGCCTACTAAAAACAATAATCATTATACAAATACTTTTCAATGCTAAGTGTTCTAAATATATAGAAGTTGGGCATCATTCCAATGAGTGTCCTAACTGGAAGGCAGTGAATGTAGTGGAGAAGGATGATGATATTGCAAAGGATCATATGTTTGGACCTAATTGGGATGATAACTATGAGGATTATGAGAAAGAAGAGTACACTTATATGGTAAGAAAGCTTATATTATCTCTAAAGTGTTGTGATAAAACTTAATGCCATAGGCTCTTTCACACTAAGTGTACTATATAAGTGAGTTTGCATGTTCTTATTATTAAGAATAGGAGTCATGAGAACATAATAATTAAGGATGTTAAGAGGATACATTTAGCAATAAAAAATCATTTTAGCCTATACACTATTAGGTGGATTAAAAAAGTTGGTGGCATTCAGGTGAGTGAACATTGTAAAGTGCCAGTCTTTATTAGCAAGTACAATGATGAGGTGTACTGTGATGTGGTAAATATGGATGCTTGACATATTTTTTTTAGGCATCCTTAGCAGTATGATATGGATGTTAAGCACTCGAGTAAGAGTAATGTGTATCAGTTAAAAAAGGATGGATTGAGATATACACTAGTGCCTTTTACTAGGAAAAACTAACCAAAGGCTTTAAAGGTGAAGCGAAGGAACTTGCTAATTATTGTGTATGGCCCATCTTACTTTATGGGTGAGTGTAAGGAGACCCAAGAAGTTCATTTTGATGGTGGTAAAGGGAGAGACATAATATAGAGATTTAGTAGGGGATCAAATGCTAGTGGAGATGTAGACTTTATTAGAGGAGTTTGTTGATGTAATTCATGAGAATTTGCTTGCAGGGTTACCTCTAATATGGGACATACAACACCATATAGATTTGATTCCGGGGGCATCTCTTCCTAACTACCTCATTATTGGATGAGTCCTATGGAGAATGAAATCTTAAAAGGAGAAGGTAGAAGTGTTCCTAAACAAATGGCATATTAAGCCTAGCATGTGCCCATGTGCAATTTTAGCTTTGTTGATGCCTAAAAAAGATGGGAGTTGGCAGATGTGTCTTAACAGTAGGGTGATTAACAAAATTACCACTGGATTTAGATTTGCTATTCTAAGGTTGGATAATATGCTTGATCAACTGAGTGGAGCAGTTGTATTTAGCAAGATTGACTAGAGAAGTGGCTATTATTATATTAGAATCCATCCAGGTGATGAGTGGAAGACGGTGTTCAAGGTAAGTGATATGATATATAAATGATTAGTCATGCCTTTTAGGCTAACCAATGCTTATTGTACTTTTATGTGACTTATGAATCAACTACTACAACCTTTCTTGGGTAAATTTATAGTTGTTTACTTTAATGATATTTTGATTCATAGTAAATTGAGGGAGGAGCATATTGGACACATTAAGGAAGTGCTTAAGGTATTGAGGGAAAATAAATTGTATACAAACTTGAAAATTTTGTTTTGATGAGGAATAATTTGTTGTTTCTTGGCTATGTAGTAAGTAGTGAGGGGTTAAAGTAAATGAAAAAGAAAGTGAAAAGTATTAATGAATGGTCTACCTCAAAGAATGTGAGTGATGTAAGGAGTTCCCATGGGTTAGTAACATTTTATATAAGGTTCATTAAACATTTCAGTGGGATCAGAGCACTTATTAGTAAATGTTTGAAGAAAGAGAGGTTCCATTAGTGTGAGGAGCAAGAGAATAGATTTTTTTTATCAAAGAAAAGTTTAGAACAATACTTGTCTTAGCTAGCATACTTTGAGAAGTTGTTTAAGGTATAGTATGATGTTAATGGAGTACATGTAGGCATTGTTTTATCCCAATAGAAGGGGTCAATACCTTTCTTTAGTGAGAAGTTGTATGAAGCTAAGTGTAAATGGGCTACTTATGATAAAGAATTTTATATTTTTGTGAGGGCTTTGAAAAATTGGGTGTATTATCTAGTAGCCAAGGAGTTTATTCTCTATACTGATAATTAGGCTTTGAAGTACTTAAGTATATGAAAGCAAATTAGGATTGGCATACATGTTAAATGGTCATCTTATATAAAGAAATTTCCTTATAAGCTTGTTCATAAGTCAGCAATAAGAAAGGGTAGTGGATGCCTAGAGTCAACGAGTGGCCTTGATGAAAATGTTGAGATAAAAGATAGTGGGTTTGAGACATTAAAGGAATTATATGCAAATGATAATGACTTCAAGCTAATATGGGCTAGTTGTATGAGTAAGCAACCATGTGATGATTTTTATATGTATGACAGCTTACATATGAAGAGTGGGCAGCTTTGTCTTCCTCGCACTTCTCTTTATAAGAAGGTTATTAGAGACTTGTATGGTGGTGGTTTAGCAAGTCATCTTTGAAGAGATAAAACCATTAAAGCTGTGAATGAGAGTTATGATTAGCCTAAATTAAGAAAGGATACAACTAATATTATGTCTAGGTGCTATGTATGTTAAAAGGCGAAGGGTCAAATACAAAATATTAGATTGTATATCCCATTGCCTATTCCTAATGCTATATGGGAGGATATTTCTATAGACTCTGTATTGGGTTTGCCATGAACTCAATGAGCTATGGATTTTATGTGTATAGTGGTTCATAGATTTTCCAAAATGGTGCATTTCTTACCATGTAAAAAGATTGTAGATGCATCTTACTAAACTATTCTTTAGGGAGGTTGTGAGATTGTATAAAGTGCTAAAGACCATTGATCTGATCATGACACTAAGTTCTTTAGTCATTTTTGGATGACTCTTTGAAGGCTATTTAACTCATCGTTAAACTACAGTAGTACGACACATCCACAGACTGATGGGCAGATGGAGGTGGTTCATAGGACTTTAAGTAATCTTAGACTAGTCGTATAAGTATATCAAAATAATAGAATTTTACCATTGCATAAATAGAGTTTGCCTATAGCAATGCCGATCATTGTGCAATAAGTATATCTCCATTTCCTATTATGTAAATTAAGTGTCCTAATCATGCTTTAGATTTAATGAAGTTCCAAAGGTACCTGGAGCAGTTGGTGATTTGGCAAAGCAAGTTTAAAAGGTACAACAAGATGTAAAGAATAAGTTAGAGAAGGCAAATGCAAAGTATAAGATGGAGGCAAAAAAGCATAGATGGTTGAAACTGTTTGACGTTGGAGATGATGTGATGGTGTTCATTAGTAAGGCTCAAATACAAAGTAGCCATAATAAGCTTCAATAGAGAAAGTATGGACCGTAAAAAAATTTTAAAATGATTAATAACAATGCTTATGTGGTTGACTTTCCAAGTTAGATGGGAATTGCAAAGACCTTCAATGTTGCTGATCCTACCTTATTTTAAGTAGACATCAGTCTTAAATATCTTGAAAGTAACTCGAGGACAAGTTCTTTGTAGGTGGAGGTGACTAATGTAGAGTGTTTAATTAAGCATTGAAGACTACACACAACTATAATCTTTCTCTTGTGTAGCTATGCCTAAGACTAAGATTTTGGGTGTCTGATGCACGCTGTCATGCATCTAGTTTCACATGATCGTGCACAATGGATATTTTTTTTAAATCACATGAATTATTTTATTTTGGCCGTTTTGGAATTTTATTTTATTTCCTATTATTATACCTATATTATGCCTAGGTTATAAATAGATGTTAAAGTTTATTTTAGGGACTTTTATTACTTTTATCAATTAATCAATCATAAAATTAAAGATGTTGCTTTACTTGTTCTCTAGATTATCAATTGGTCTCTGGATTAAGGCATGCTCATTTTTGTTAATCAATCCTATATTGATTAATCATGCTACACACTACGTTAATAGTTGTGACCATGAGTAGGACCAATCTATTGATGTCCCTAACCAAATTGAAGCTGAGCAAAGGATTCACCAAATGACCCTTTTGATCTTATGTCAATATCGTGATAGTGGTCACGATCTAGCTACAAACAATGTAAAAATCACAATAATGTCTCTGCCGCTACTTTCTCAATGGTCACGATCATGGTTTGCCTTGTCACTATTATGAGGAGTCAACTTTGGGCAAAAAGCTAGATGAGCATTTTATGAACATGGTGAAGCTTATGGATGATATTCTAGCACTCCAATAGCTAGTTTTTCATCATCAATTATAAATACACTTCATAAAACCTCATTTAAGAGATTAGAAATTGGTTGAACAAATTTATTATTTAGCATTCATTGAATTCTTAAAAAAATTTCTCAAAAGCTTTTTATAATTCTTTTAACATCCTTATGTGTGGGTTGTGTGCTCTAGTATTGGATTCATTTCTTCTCCTTGTTGGCTTAAAAAGGAAGTAAACATATACTCTACATGAATTGGTTGAAGTGTAAACCATAAAAACACTTGGGTTTTGGGTTTAGTTTGAATTGAAAAAAAGAAACACTTGAAAATTTTAATAAGTTTGAGTTGAGCCTCAAGAACTCAAATTGTGAACTCAATCTAAGGAAATAAATTGGATTTGGAGGTCAAAAATCCTAACTAGAGCAAAGTTAGTTGGTGATACAGATTCAATTGAAAAATCAAACTCCTATATATGTTGAAGGATCTCAAAGGAATCAACATAATATGCCGAGTCAATTGGAATTGAGAAAATTTTGTCTGTATTGTTACAAACCTACAATTTACAGAGATATAAATAGTAAAAGATATGAACATCCTATTGTAGAGAGTAGGGATCGAACCCCAGCTCTCTCCCTCTTGTGGTGTTGGGGATTAAACACTTCATATTATAGTTAAATAAGGTTTTAATGTAATTATGTAAAAAAAAAAAATCATAATCATTACTCTTTTCTTTTTCATGTTATTCTCCTTCTCTTCCAACCACGTTCAGCACTTAATTAACTATTATTTGCCACCAAATTATGACCAGATATAGCTTTTAATCTTTCCAATGCTTATATGGTTTAATTTTTAGTGGTGTTGTCGGTTTATTATTGTGAAGAGAAGAGAATGAAAGGTGGCAACAAGGAATAAGCATTGGCGACGATAATAGAAGAAGGAGCTACTAGAGGACAGGGAGGTAATTAAATGGTGGTTAATATGAGAAGTACTAGGAACTACAGGAGTGTAGTGTGAGGGAAGATGAATCTGTTGTTAGCAACAGAAGAAGAAAAGACAAAAGAAAACGGAGAATTGATTTTCCCTACACAACAATACAAATTTTATGAAGATAAATAGATAGTGGGATGACCGATGGCTAAAGTTGCAAACTTTCACTATTTTTATTATTTAAAATAAGGTATTGATTTTGCTTTTAGTGGAATTCTTTAATCTATTTGCAAAGAAAGTAAAAAAAATCGAGATCAAGCTCTGATTTTAGTGATAGGTAAAATGGCTAAATTTTGGGGTCGTAAATAAATAATATGCCTAAAAAGAGAAATTTTTAAGCATTGATTGATTGAAGATAAATTTTTTATTTTTCATAAACGAAGAGAAAATTTGAGCATCGATTGATAGAGAATTATCTCTATCAATAGAGATAAAAATTATCTCCATCGATAGAGATTATCAATATACTTTAGACATATGGCTTGGATCCTTAAAAAATTATCTCTTCACTAATATAGTAATTTATCATAAAGTATTTTACTCTTTTCATATCGACTAACAATGAGTAAAATTTATAAAAGCATGTTTGATATAAATGAAGCTTTATAAATTCATTTTTAAATTTAAATTTTGTGTATTTGATATAAATAAAAGTCTTTTAGAATTTATTTACAGTTTAAATTTTTTACATTAGTAAAATTGCTCATAATTAGACCGAATCTCTAACAGATTGTTAGAACTTTCAAAAGAGTTTCATGATTTAAATTTTTTTTATAAGCTGAAATTATCCCTTTTAATTATAGAAATGCTTCTAGAATGCAATATTAGGTGTTTTTTTTTTACTAATCAACATATTCCTTTAAATTATGTTAAAAAAATATCAACACAATATAATAAACTCATTGAAAATAAGTTTCATAAAGCCTTCATTTAAATTAGATACAATATATTTAAAAAAATTATTTACAACTGAATTTCTAGATAAAATTGGACGAAACACTGTGTAAGCGTAAAATAGGAAGTTTTTTGGTAAAATTGAAAAAATAAGTACAAACTGAAAACGAGAATAAGTCGAAAAAAAAAAGTAAAATAAATTTCTGAATAAAATTGAAAGAAACGCTATATAAGTGTAAAACAGAGTATGGCAAGGCTCACCATTTTCTTCTATCTCTGCTAGTGCCCGTTCGGCCCCTTCTGATTTGCCTTCGCCGAAAACGAGGGAAGACAAGAAGTTGAAAATACCTTGTGGCTTTGTGCTGTCAAATTCCCCTCCGGTTACTCTCCCCTCCAAAGGGAGGGTGAGAATGAGACCCAAGCAAACTATTAAGACAATATGATAGTTATTGAATCCCATTTTGCACTTTAAGACATTTGCTAATCTTCTTTATATAAATAATCATCACGTTCAATTTCTACATTTAGTCAATTGTCGTGTATATTGCACTAGATACTCATAGCTTGCAAATTTATTATTTTAATTTAGAAAAAATGAAATAAAAATTTCTTTTAAAAAAAAAATTTATGTGAATTTATTAATTTAATTGTTGTGTATTTAATGTTTGAATTTAATTTAGAATTGTGCCTTACTATATACATATTTAACGTCTGAATATATATATATATATATATATATATATATATATATATATATAATAAGCAATTTAATTATCCAATTAAACAATTTAATCATTTTGTGGGCTTTATAAAATAAAATTCATTAAAATTTTATTTTATGTGACCTATAAGTAAATTTTATTTTATGGCACCAATAAGATGATTATGTTATTTAATGAAATGTGTACACGGCGAATTTATTAAAAATATATTTATTCTATCTGTCACGTATATTAAATTTGATTGAATATATTTGTGATATTTTAATATGAAAAAAAAAATAAAACTTGTGGTATTGAAAAGAACAAAATTGAAAATCTAGTTTCATTTTGAAACATAGAGCAAAATTATGATACCAACTGCATAATAAATACTATTTACATAATTAAATAATTATTTAATCACATTATGTACTTAGCTACATAATTTTAAATTTGTCTCAATATAATCATTTAACTGTAATTTTATTACGCTACTAGATGACATTCTGATGCAAATGTCACTCTTATATATAACATATGAGTCACTCTATTGTAAAAATTCAAGTAACGTCTCTAATTAAACTTTAAAAAAAATTAGTATTTATTTTTGTTTCATAAAAATTAACTTTCAATTGTCACTTTAAGTCTTCAACCAATCTTTTTCATCGGAAATAAAGTGAAAGAATACTATTATGATTTCAAAATTAAAATATATCAATTTTATTTGTGATAGTAAATTCAAATATTGCGGAGACGATAAAAAAACTAAATAAAATTTGACAAGTATTGAAAATTCTTTGTTATTCCTATTGGATGGAAAAATAGCATAAACATGTATTCCTTTCAAATTCTATTTTCCATTTCAACGTACGACTCTACAGATATTTTCCATTTCAATGTGCATTTACAAAATGTAGGTATAGTCTTCATTCTTCAAGCTAAGATCACGGAGAATTATTCTCTTTGCATGAATTTTAAGTTAGAAGCTCATTGTGGAGCCAGAAATTTTATCAACCGGGCTGAAGTAAACTTAGACATATACTGATATAAATAAAAAGAAAAATTATAAATATATATAATGAAAATAGGAAAATTTACATATATAACCAAAACACAGAATTTTTTTAAAAATTTGGTGGTTGTTTTCATGTACAAACAACAACCTGATAACATTTTCACAACAACCACCATCATAATAATTATATAGCTCATTAAAGTAATTATAAAAAAATTAAACATATATTTTTCTTCAATTACTTTTTATATTAACAATGATAAATAAAACTAATTAAATATTTCTAACTTTTTTAATATATAGTCTCATTTATATACCATAAATGAATAAGTATTTTTTATAAGGATAAAACTCAATTAGTTTTGTTAATATTATAATTTGTGTTAGATTTCAAATCATTTTTAATCCTGATCAAATTTTAATTAGACAAATTTTTAAAAGGAGTTATTCAAATTAGGCCATTTTAAATAAATATTTAAAAAAATATATATAACTGAATATATTTTTAATAATAGTTTTAATTTTTATAGTAATATATAATTAATTTGACATAAATATATAATTTTTTTAATTTTATCTTAAATTAATTATATTTTATAATAACAAATAAAATTATTAATAAAAATATGTTATTCATCAAATATTTGTTGAAAAATAGCTTAATTTAAAGAAATTTTTCTTATATTGTCTAACTGAAATACAATTGAGCTTAAATTTTATTTAATTGATATTAAAATCTATTTAAAATATAACACAAATTATAATATTGACAAAACTAATTGAATTTAAACATGTAAAAAAATATTTAATCATTTAAAATATGTTAATTGAAATTTATGTTAAAAATAATTAGTTAATTTATTTATCATCGTTAATAAAATAATAATTTAAAAAAAAAACTATTTTTATTAATTTTAATTTTTTAAAGATTATTTTAATGAGTTGTATAGTTATTACAAAATTTAAATGATTGAATATGTTATAAATAAATAAATAAGAATATAATTAATTTGAAGTATCAAATATGACATTTTTTTTTTTTATAGTTTTAGGACTCAATTTTTTTTTTTAATTGATTTTGAGGGTTGACTAATGTAAATTTGTTTTGTCTAATGGACAAATCTAATGGCAAGTTTTCTAAAAACTTATAAAACTTGATTGTAACAAAAATTTCTTATAGGAATTAACTGAAAAAATTAACTTAATTTATAGGACAAAGGATGTTATTCCTTAAACCAGACAACAACAAACTCAAAAACACCATAAACAACCATAAAACACCAACAACAAACCAAACAACAACAAGAACTAAATAACAACCTAACAACTAGAGGTGTAATTGAGCCTAATAATTCATGATTCATTAAGAGCACTACTAAAAAAAACTCGTTTGCATTCGTTTATTAAGCTAAATGAGCCAAGGTCAAACTCCATTTTGAGGCTTATAAACTAAATGAGTCGAGCCTAATCTTCCTTAAATTCAGCTTGTTAAAGCTCACGAACAAGCTCATTCATCAGCTCACAAACAAACTCGTTTATAGGCTTGTTTACAGCCTTCTTTATAGACTCACACACATGTTCATTATATTAGATGGCAGTATTAAATAGGTATAATTTAATTTAAATATTAATATTCAATAAATATCATTTAATTTAGTAAGTCAATATTATATCATACTAATTTTATGTTAACCAAAACCAATACTAATTAAATTAGTAGTAATTAATATAAAATATTACATATGATAATATTATGTACTCATAATAATATTATATAATTTTTTGCATTTAAATTAATATTAATATTATAATAAGTCAATATTATACAATACTAATTAAATATTTAGCAAATAATAAATTTGTTCGATAAATAATAAAAAGCAACATTTTTATTTTAAAGTAACTTATAAGTATTAATATTAAATAGTGTAAATTTAAAGTAATAGATAAATATAATTTTATTTGTATTATATTATATTATTGCAAAACTACATAGTTTTAAGTCAAAACTACGTATTTTTGAATTTTGATGTAAACATAAACAACTTGCTTAACCTAACTTTCTAATCTATAAACTACGTAGTTTTACAATTAACTTTAAATGAAATAACATAACATCTTACCAAAAAATAATAGATTTTTAATATAAATATACTATTAAGTAATATTATTATGAATGAACTTCAACAAATGCACAAAATGATCGTTATGATTCACTCTAATGAAATACACTCAATACTTAATAACTTTGCCTAAGATTCTAAGAACAAGTTAAATGACAAAAAAAGTTTGAAATTTAGCCTATTTAGAAGACCTAAACTACAATTTTGAATGCCACAAAGGTTTGATCAACTTTTTTGATAAGTCCAAGTTTGTATTCTTTCAAGAACACGAGAAAACAAGCAATTTATACTTTAGGTTGAATTGACTTCAATATTCTATATTAATATGGATGACCTTTTTAGCATCTCTTATTTTTTGTTTCGAGTTGAATTGGTTTCGTAAGGGTCTTTTTATTTCTGAGGGATATAGCAACTTTACTGAATAGGGACAAATGATTAGTCTCGAGAGGAATGAGATGCTTTTTCTATTATGTGGAGTCACCACCCGATTTTTAGAAAATTGGGAAAAGATGGGGACAACATTGGGTCACTTAGCGAGTATTGCCCCCAATAGAGATTTTTGGGTTCAAGGGATTGCATATACTTTTCAACTATTTCTCATTATATGATGTTTGACGTATAGCTACCATAACACCCTAGTTTTGGTAATGAAAGTTTGTATAGCATTCACACAATTCATTAGATAGTGGAAGATAATAAAGTTAAAGGATATTATTATTACATCACTTTCCTAATAAAATACATATAAAAGAAGAAAAAAAAAGAGATTGTGAGAAAGTAAATCTAATTCAGGTATGATGCATCTGCCAGACAAATACGACCATTCACACAGCTTGCTTCATCACTTGAACAATGGGATAAACAATGGACACTCAATCACTTAAAAGAGTAAGTAAAAAGTAGATGATCATGTATGTTCACACTGATTACTTAAGTTATGATGATATATGATGATAATATAGGGATGCATGATGTCATCACTGGACCAAAAACATGATGACTCTATTTTGGGATATAAACTTTTCACATTATTGATATTTACGATGTGATTTCATGTTTCACAACTAGAGTATGCAAAATGATGTTATAAAATGAGTATAATAAAGCATAGATTATTCATATAGCATGCAAAATTACCAGTCTTATCACACAAGCACAACATTATTCCCAAATGCTAAAGACAATAAAATAAAATGCAATGCGATAGAATAAACTTGCTAAAATGATTGTGTTATCCTCATATTTGACTAAGCTTGTGTGGGTTTTGAAGCTTTAGCTTTGAGGGATTATAAAGCTTTCCTCGTCAAGAGGTTCAAAATGACAACAAAATAATGCTAGTTTGTATACCTTTGAAGCATGTTTTGACAAAGATGAGGCTTGGTTTGGTGGAAAAGAGGTTTAGTCTCCTAAGAAAAAGATAGTAGGAGAGCAAAAACTATCTGGAAAAGGGTTTCCATCACCTTCAATTGAATAAATTTTTTAGTGTGTGTGCTTCCACTTGCTCCCCCCTAAAAATGGGGTGTAGAGGTGTCTATTTATAGTTAAAAATGTATGGAATAGGGGGGAATAGGCATGGTCACATACACGTCCCTAGGATGGAGCATGTGACCATACAAAGTGTGTATACCTACATGCTTGGCACACTTTCACACGTTATGCCATTCGGGGCTTATACAGGCTTTCTCAAGGTTGGTTGTTGGGGTTTTTAGGCCTTCTAAATGTGTTTCCAAAGTCTGTTTTGTCAAATTCAGTATCGATTTTAGTACGTGACACCTAGGGTTGTTTACAAGCACTTCTAAGTGATATGCGCTAATCCTCGAGTTGTTTTGGACTATTCTAGGACCACTTCTGAAGGTTTTGGATCCTTTCAGACATGTTTTCAAATATCATTTTGTCTGGTTTGGCTTTAATTTTAGCACGTGAAACCTAAGGTGTTTATGGCTTTACACGTACTTCTAAATGACAAGCGATGATTCTCAAGTTGTGTTAGACCATTTCGGGACCACTTTCGAAGGTTTTAGGGCCTTCCAAACATGTTTTTGAAGTCCATTTTATCACAATTAATTTTTATTTTTTCACAAAGTTGAGTCCCAATCTAATAAAATGAACACCGACCTAATAAGCTGAGTGTTCTGAGAAAGGAATAAGCTTCTCATTGTTCTGATAATTCATATTTCATAAGGTTAGATACAATTTAATGGCTCAATGATCTATTTTTCACACTAGTAGGGTCAGTTAGGTTTTTAAGGTTGCACACTTCAGAGGTGTTACAAACGAGTAGACTTTAGTTATCTCAGAGGTTCGTTTCATCATTGGGCCTTTTTGGGGACAGTCAAATTTAAGGTATGGCAGTTGCCCCCTACTTCATATGCGTTGCATAACCACCTAGCACTAGTGTCAATACATGTGAAGCAAATGCAAAGATGTAAAAAATCATTTTTGAAGAAAGAGGTACTTACTTAAGTGTTATGTCTCTATGATTTGATTGTTAGGATACTACTACTATAACCTCTTTAAGTGTTAGGCGAATTAATAGATGCTACCGCTATAACTTTTTTAGGTGTTAGGTGAATAAAATCTTATCACTATAACCTCTTCAGGTGTCAAGCAAATAGAATTATGCCACTATAACCTCTTCAGGTGTTAGGAAAATAGACATATGCTGCTGTTATAGCCTTTTCAGATGTTAGGCAAACAAAATCATGCAACTATAACCTCTTCAGGTGTCAAGTGAACAGAATCATGCCACTATTACCTCTTCAGGCATCAGGCAAACAGAATCATGCCACTATAACCTCTTTAGGTGTCAGACGAAAAGAATCATGCCACTATAACCTCTTCAGATATCAAGCAAATATAATCATGACACTATAACCTCTTTAGGTGTTAGGTGAACAAAATCATATGACTATAACCTCTTCAGGTGTTAAGTGAATATAATCATACCACTATAACCTCTTCAGGTGTCAGGTGAACAAAATCATGCCACTATATCCTCTTTAGGTTTCAGGCGAATAAAATCATGCCACTATAACCTCTTCAGGTATCAGGCAAACATAATCATGCCATTATAACTTCTTCAGGTATCAAGCAAACAAAATCATGCCACTATAACCTCTTTAGGTGTTAGGTGAATAGTTTATTATGATCATTATGATTGATGTAATGTGTCCTTCTCTTTTACTCTTGGTCGATGATGATGTGTTGACAATGCAGTGATGATGCAATAATGATACAGTGATGATGTAGTGATGATGCAGTGATGATGTAGTAATGATGATGTCATTACTTATTTTATTGTAGATGTTATTTTGATGATTTCGAGCAGGCTATC
Source organism: Mallotus nudiflorus (assembly GCA_947683625.1). Lineage (NCBI taxonomy): Eukaryota > Viridiplantae > Streptophyta > Magnoliopsida > Malpighiales > Euphorbiaceae > Mallotus > Mallotus nudiflorus. The sequence goes on along the minus strand of CANTUR010000102.1, from coordinate 494,575 downwards.
CTTTTAATGATTCTTCTCTATTTTTCTTCTTTCTAAAGGTGTTAAGTTTTTGAAAGTGGTAAGGTCACATGCAGTGTCTTTGGACATATGTAGTCCTCATTAGTGTAATTTCATATGAGTTTAGTGTATTTCTTATGTTCAAATGGAGGTTTAGGACTAAAGAAATGAGTGTGCAAAGTCTTAGAGTATGCATATGATTGAATGGGAGTGCGTGGAAAGGGGAAGTGCACGTGGCTGTGCTTGGGGGCCACATGGCCATATGACTTCCCCTCTATATGCTTATTTAAATACGTGTTTTAGAGGTATGGGGAGGCTTTTTTTGGACTTCTTTGAGTGTTCTCTAACTCTAACCCCTTTCATGTTTCAAGTGCTTTCTGCTATGTTTTTGCTTATGTATTTTCATTTTTCTCTACATAGGATAGAGTTCCCTAATATTCGAATGGTCTAAAGGATATCTTTTTGGATGAGGAGGGTAACTTCATAGAGGCTACTGGAGTAGGGACTAGTACTAATGGTTCGTTTGACACTTAAGGTCCTCAGCTGTTTAGGCTTTCTCAAGGAGACCCAATTCCTTTGGTTTACAGTTTGGAGACTCACGCTTAGACTCATCATCCTTGCTAGGTAAGTCCTTTTGAAGCTTATTAATTAGCTACCTTGTTGTTTATTTTGTTGTATGAGGTTGTTATAGTTATAGCTCTTTGCTGTAACTATCTATTAAGTTATAGTATTTTTCGTGAATTTTGATAGCTGATAGCTCTTGCTTTATTTTTTATTATGATTGTTTACTAGTGCTTGCTGTGATGTTTTCCTTTTTGGCTTTTGTTATTATTCCTATTAAATAATAGAAAGAAAAATATATGTTAGTATTTATTAATTATGCGAATGTTTGATAGTGTACCTATTATTTGTAGCCTTATAGGTCCGCTACTGTGCTACCTAGTAGTTTTAATAGGGTTAACATGTATTATTAGGGTCTTCCATTTTGCGTAAAGTAAATGACTGCCAGGAAGGGCTTTGATGGGGTTATTGATGCTTTACCTTATGAATAATATATGTCAAGTCAGATTGCTATAGATGCATTGATAGAGCGATGGATGGACATGACACATACTTTCCATCTACCTCTTAGAGAGATGAGCATCACTCCTTTAGACTTTGCTGCTATTACGAGCTTGAGCTATTCTAGAGAGCCCTTTCCCTTTAGTGAGGAGGAGTGCTCTTGTTATGGAGCAGCCAACACACCAAGTTCAAAAAATTCAACATGATGAAGATGAGCAAGGTCAAGAAGGCAAGGATCAAGTTTAAGAGGTTTTGAGTCCAATCAGCATGCCTCAAAGACCTATAACAAGGTCTCAATCTAAAAAACTTCAAGAAGCCTTAATCCATCATCTACAAGGCTTAGTGAACTTAGCTAGTGAAAGTTTACAAGGACACCAAAGTTTTGTGCCAAGTGCAGCTCAAGTTCAATACAACTTAATTCAAGTCCAAGTTTCTAATGGGTTTAAATAACTATATAATGGGCTACATTTGTTATGGGTTGGCTGAATATGCATGAGAGAGTTATTTAAGCATTGTTATTTAGGTTTAATTATGTTAAATAAGGGCTAGACGAATTTGTTATTTTAAAAGCCCATTAGTTTTAGTTAGTTTAATTATTCTTAAAATAGGAAGTATGTCAAAATTCCTATTTAAGGTCTGATTAGATTAATTTCCTATTTTTGTGATTAGGGTTATTAGTTTTCCTTACTCACTAAGGAAAACCTTGTAAAGGCTATATATATATGCCTTGGATGGATTTTATTATTCAGAATTGAAGTTTTAAAACCTAAAGGCTATTTTGCTTTTATCTTTGTGTTCTTGTATAGAATACATGCTTTAAGGAACATTCAAGTAGATTGATCATCTTCTTGTGGAGTGTTTCGAAATTGGAATTTAGAAACGAGTTTTCTTTATTCTAATTCTTTAATCATCTAAGTAATCTGATTTCTAACCATTCTTAGGGGTTGTTGCTGAATTGACTATTGGGGTTTTCAAGTTAACGCTTCGGGGGTTCGAATACATAAAGGGGTTCTCAAGCTTATTCTTGGAGGTTTCGTATCATTTGGTATCAGAGCTTTGGCTCTATATCAGGTTTTATCTTTTATAATTTTTATTCTTAATCCTGATTTCTTATGTTTTTCTTATTCTTTTAAAATCGTTCTTATTTTTTTTGTTCTTCATTCTTGTGTTTTGTTCTTTGTTCTTATCCATTAGTCTTGATCTTGTTTATTTTTTTTCCTTTAAGTCAGTCAATTGTTTTGCATTTTGAAATTTAGATTTGTGTTCATAGTTGAAAGTTTCTTTGAAAAAAAAAATTCATGCAAAAAAAAAAGAAAAAAGAAAGAAATTTGAAAAAAAAAAGCAAAAAAAAAATTCGTGAAAAAAAAAGAGAAAGTTATTAGATTTGGAAGAATTGAGATTCTTGAGTGATTTATATCCTAATCAGGTCTGATTTGCATTTCCTTCCATTCCTTGCTCATTAAGGAATATTGTTTGAGTGATTAATATCCCCATCAGGTCTTATTTAAGTTTCCTAAACCTATTTGGTTTATAATTAACATATCTAACTAGATCTTGTCATATCTTGTATTACCTGTCTATTAAGGATTTTGCATATCTTTACAATACTTGCTCATTAAGGAATATTACTTATTGAGGCAGATTTGACTTTTCTTCTTAAAATAACTTCTAAATTCGTTTTCTTTTCTATTCTAAAAGATCTTTGTATTTCTTTAACATGTCTTTTACATCTTTTTGAGTTTTCCTATTTTATTGCTTCTGAATTACTATTTTTTTTCATTAAACTGAATTGCCTCAAACTTGTTTTGAAAATTTCACTTTTGAATGTTCTACTTGAATATTGCTTCAATCTAATTGATTTATTCTAAAAGTGTGATTCACCTAAGAACATAAAAGAATTAGCTTGAGTGTTGAGACGAAGCCGAGTGAAACATCAAATTGAGTAAAACACGAGTGACCACCCACATCATTTGAGTGCAAACACATGAGGGAGTGCTTGTGAGGATTTTAAATTATTATTTTTTTTTATTGTTTCTAAGATTCTTTTACAGCAATGTCAAACCAAGGTGAAAATAAAGGTGAGGGTAAAGTTGATGAAACTTTGCTTCGTGAGGCTCAATAAAGGCAATTTGAACGTATGAATACAAATTTTGAGACTATAATGGAGAGATTAAACCGCATGGATACAAGGCTAGGAGCGGTTGAAAGGGCAACAACACCAAATCATAATGAGGAAGTAGAAGGCAATGTTGACAATGAGGATGAAGATGAGGCCTATGCATAAGTAGGAGTACCAAGAGGTGGAGGTAGACAAGGCCGAGGTAGAGGAAGAGGAAGGTTACAATCGGTTCCATACAACGGAAGAAATCGAGGCAATGAAGATGATGTAGATCGAAATTTGGGAAGCATCAAACATAAGATACCTAACTTTCAAGGTAAATCAGATCCGGAGTCCTATTTACAATGGGAGAAGCAATTGGAGCTTATATTTGATTGCTATCAATTTAGCGAGGAAAAGAAGGTAAAAATGGCGGGAACTCAATTTTCTGATTATGTTATTACTTGGTGGGACCATTTGGTGATTAATAGGCGAAGGAATTTAGAGTACCCAATTGATAATTGGCCTGAGCTCAAGGTTGTAATGAGGAAGTGATTTGTACCAAAACACTATTATAAGGAACTTGTACAAAAACTTCAAGTTCTTAAACAAGGTAGTAAGAGTGTGGATGATTACCATAAAGAGATGGAGATGCTCATGACTAGGGCTGATATAGATGAAGATGTGGAGATCACTATGGCACGCTTCTTGGCTAGTCTAAACAAGGACATATCTGACCGAGTAGATTTACACAAATATGAAGATTTAGAAGAGAGGGTGCACATGGTCGTCAAGATAGAAATGCAACTCCAAGGAAGAGGGGCGACAAGGTACAATTCCAAATCCTATTCTAGTCATAATTTTAATTGGAAAAAGGATGGAAAGAGTGATTATAGGGGTGGGAATAAGGTTGCTCATGAGGTTGCTAAAGGGAAGGCAGATTCGGTCTCTAAGGACAAAATCAAAACCAATGAGCCTAAAGGGAGAAATAGAGACATTAAGTGTTGGAAGTGTCAAGGAGTAGGTCATGTGAGAAAAGATTGCCCTAATAAGAGAACTATGACCATAAGGAATGGGGAAATTGTGACTGATGAAGAAGAGGGCAATAATGAAAGTGATGAGGATGAGATGCCTGAATTGGAAAGTTGTAGTGATGGGAGTATAGAGGAGCCAATCAAAGGTGACATGCTGGTTACAAAGCGTGCTCTTAGTACTCAAATAAAGGAAGATTACATTGAAGAGCAATGAGACAACTTATTCCATACAAGGTATCATGTGCAAGGCAAGGCATGTCTTATGATTGTTGATGGAGGGAGTTGCACCAATGCAGTGAGCTCATTCTTAATTAGTAGATTGGGGCTGTCTACTATACCACACCCACGGCCGTACAAACTTCAATGGCTTAATGATTGTGGAGAGGTCAAGGTAAATAGACAATCTATTATTTCCTTTTCAATTGGTAAATATCATGATGAGCAATTGTGTGATGTAGTTCCTATGCATGCTGGAGATATTTTTCTTGGTAGACCATGGAAATTTGATAGAAAGACCAAGCATGATGGGTACCTCAATCGGTATCACTTTACCAAGGATGGGCGCAAGATCATATTAACACCGCTTTATTTAAAGGAGGTGTATGAAGACCAATGTAAAATGGAAAGAATGAGAGTGGAGGCTGAAAAGAAAGAAAAAGAGAGTAAGAAAAATTCTTTAGAGAGTGAAAAGAAAGAGGGAAAAACAAAAGAAGAGATTCAGCCTAGAGAGAAAAAAGAAAAGAATTTGAGTTTAATCGCTAGGACAAGTGAGGTTAGACAGGCCTTGTATGCTAATCGGCCTATATTTGTACTTTTGTACAAAGGGGCTTATTTGGAAACTAATGAACTTAACCCATCTTTGCCTAGTGTGCTTGTTGATCTTTTGCAAGAATTTGAAGATGTGTTTCCCAAAGAGATGCCTAGTGGATTACCCCCAATTAGAGGCATAGAACATCAAATTAACTTCATTCCTGGGGCAGCCATACCCAATCGACTAGCATATAGAGCAAATACAAGAGAAACAAAGGAGATCCAAACACCTGTGGAGGAGTTGCTAGCTAAAGGGTATGTGAGGGAAAGTCTTAGTCCTTGTTCGGTTCCTGTCATTCTTGTGCCAAAGAAGGATGGAATATAGAGGATGTGTGTGGATTGCAGAGCCATCAATAAAATCACTGTAACGTATCGTCATCCTATTCCTAGATTAGATGATATGCTTGATGAGTTATATGGTTCTTGTTTGTTCACTAAAATAGACTTGAAATCTGGTTATTATCAAATTCGAATGAATGTTGGTGATGAATGGAAAACAACTTTTAAGACTAAGTATGGGTTGTATGAGTGGCTTGTTATGCCATTTGGTCTTACTAATGCACCTAGCACATTCATGTGATTGATGAACCATGTGTTGTGAAATTACTTGGGTAAATTTGTTGTTGTTTACTTTGATGATATTCTGATTTACTCTAAGTGTTTAGATGATCATGTTATGCATGTGTGAATTGTACTAAAAACACTTAGACAAGAAAAGTTGTATGCAAACCTTAAAAAGTGTAGTTTTTGCATGAATAAGGTTAATTTTCTTGGTTTTGTTATATCTAGTCAAGGCATAGAGGTTGATGAGGAGAAGGTTAGGGCTATTAAAGAGTGGCCAAAACCTAAAAATGCTAGTGAGATGAGAAGTTTTCATGGGCTTGCTAGTTTCTATAGGAGATTCATTAAAGATTTCAGCACTATAGCCACACCTTTGAATGAATTAGTTAAGAAAAATGTTGGATTTGTTTGGGGTGATGCACAAGAACATGCATTTAATGAACTTAAGGCAAAATTATGTAATGCACCTTTACTTGCTTTACCTAACTTTGATAAAACTTTTGAGATTGAATGTGATGCTAGTGGCATAGGGATTGGAGCTATTTTGATGCAGGATCAAAGACCACTAATGTATTTTAGTGAAAAGTTAAGTGGGGCAACCTTGAAATATCCAACTTATGACAAGGAATTATATGCATTGGTTTGAGCTTTGCAAACATGGCAACATTATTTATGGCCTAGGGAGTTTGTGATACACACTGACCATGAAAGTTTAAAGCATTTGAAGGGTCAAGATAAGCTGAACCATAGGCATGTCAAATGGGTGGAGTTCATAGAAACATTTCCATATATGATTAAGTACAAGCAAGGTAAAGAGAATGTGGTTGCTGATGCATTATCTGGAAGGTACACCTTACTTAACTCTCTTACTGCTAAATTATTAGGTTTTGAGTTTATAAAGGAGTTGTATCCACATGATGATGATTTTGGTGATATATATGCATCTTGTGCCAATGGGGTTGTTTCAGATGATTTTTACTTATTTGATGGTTTCTTGTTTAAAAGAAATAGATTGTGCATTCCTAAGTGTTCTATAAGGGAATTATTAATTAAGGAGGCACATGGAGGAGGCTTAATGGGGCATTTTAGGGTAAATAAGACCTATGATATGCTATTAGAACATTTCTTTTGGCCCGGTATGAAACATGATGTGTATAAAGTTTGTGAGCATTGCATTACATGTAGAGAGGCTAAGTCTAGGTTGAAACCGCATGGGTTATACACACCATTACCCATTCCTAGTGAACCTTGGACTGATTTGTCTATGGATTTTGTGCTTGGATTGCCTAGAACTAGGAAAGGTCATGATAGTATCTTTGTTGTGGTTGATAGATTTAGTAAAATGGCTCATTTTATACCATGTCATAAAACTGATGATGCTAAGTTGATTGCTGATTTGTTTTTCAAAGAAGTTGTGCATTTACATGGCATACCTAGGAGCATTGATAGTGATAGGGATGTTAAGTTTTTGAGTCATTTTTGGCGTGTGTTATGGGGAAAGTTAGGAACTAAGCTATTGTTTTCAACTACTTGTCACCCTCAAACTGATGGACAAACTGAAGTAGTTAATAAGACTTTGATTACTTTGCTTAGGGCAATCATAGAAAAGAACATTAGGATGTGGGAGGATTATTTACCATTTGTGGAGTTTGCTTACAATAGGGTTGTTCATAGCACTACTAATTGCTCTCCATTTGAGATTGTTTATGGATTTAATCCACTTACTCCTATTGATTTATTACCACTGCCACCTAATAATTTTGTGAGTGTTGATGCTAATTCTAAAGCAGATTTGGTGAAGAAGTTATATAAGCAAGTTAAGGAGAGGATTGAGAAGCAAAATGCTAAAGTAGCTTCACGTGTGAATAAGGGAAGGAAGCCAATGATTTTTCAACCTAGAGAATGGGTTTAGGTGCATTTTCGCAAAGAAAGGTTTCCACTTCAAAGGAAGTCTAAGCTAAACCCAAGAGGAGATGGTCCTTTTCAAATACTTGAAAGGATTAATGACAATGCAAACAAAGTGGACCTACCTGATGAGTATAATGTTAGTGCTTCATTCAATGTGGCTGATTTGAGTCCTTTTGATATAGGTGATGCTTTAGATTCGAGGATGAATCCTTTTGAGGAGAGGGGAAATGTTATGGAGCAGCCAACACACCAAGTTTAAAGAATTCAACATGATGAAGATGAGCAAGGTCAAGAAGGCAAGGATTAAGTTCAAGAGGTTTTGAGTCCAATCAGCATGCCTCAAAGACCTATAACAAGGTCTCAATCTAAAAAACTTCAAGAAGCCTTAATCCATCATCTACAAGGCTTAGTGAACTTAGCTAGTGAAAGTTTACAAGGACACAAAATTTTTGTGCCAAGTGGAGCTTAAGTTCAATACAACTTAATTCAAGTCCAAGTTTCTAATGGGTTTAAATAAGTATATAATGGGCTACATTTGTTATGGGCTGGCTGAATATGCATGAGAGAGTTATTTAAGCATTATTATTTAGGTTTAATTATGTTAGATAAGGGCTGGACGAATTTGTTATTTTAAAAGCCCATTAGTTTTAGTTAGTTTAATTATTCTTAAAATAGGAAGTATGTCAAAATTCCTATTTGAGGTCTGATTAGATTAATTTCCTATTTTTGTGATTAGGGTTATTAGTTTTCCTTACTCACTAAGGAAAACCTTATAAAGGCTATATATATATGCCTTGGACGGATTTTATTATTCAGAATTGAAGTTTTAAAACCTAAAGGTTGTTTTGCTTTTATCTTTGTGTTCTTGTGTAGAATACATGCTTTAAGGAACATTCAAGTAGATTGATCATCTTCTTATGGAGTGTTTCGAAATTGGAATTTAGAAACGAGTTTTCTTTATTCTAATTCTTTGATCATCTAAGTAATCTGATTTCTAACCATTCTTAGGGGTTGTTGTTGAATTGACTATTAGGGTTTTCAAGTTAATGCTTTGGGGGTTCGAATACATAAAGGGGTTCTCAAGCTTATTCTTAGAGGTTCCGTATTAACTCTTCTGCAGTAGCAAGGAGGCGCCTTTCCATGGAGTTTCTTGGGTTGGCCACTCTTGTAAAGTTTGGTTTCCCGTACCTCACTCGTTATACTGAGTTTGTTTCTTTCGTATGAATGATGTATGATAATGGACTTACCATGGAGTTTTTGTTCTACTTGTTGAGTGCTATCATCTTCTCAAACCCTTTAGGTACAAGTAGTCTATGATTGTTGCCTATTCTGAGGGATTTGGATGGCTTACCAAGGTATTGCTAGGGTATTACGATTTTTTCCCATATGCACGCGAGGCTTAATACAGCCTATCGAAGTGGCTCAAGGATTTGCGGATGCTTATTCATGCTGGATGTGAGTAAGAGTTCTCATGTTTGTTCTTTTTGTTCTTTGTCCTTAGTTTTTTATTTCTAACTTTCTGGTTCTAATAGATTTAGGCTTATGAGTTTGAGGTGCTCCCTCATCCAACCGTCAAGCATTTCCTGGAGAACAGCTTTCCTTGTTATTCTTGCTGTATTAAAAGGACTACTAATTTGATCGAGGACTATGCAATGGCTCGGAACTACATGTACAAGTTTTCCCTTGATCAGGTATGTCTAACTCTTATTGTGTTGGTTGTTTCTCATTTAGAGATTATTTGTTCATTATTACCTTTAGAGCATATCTTCCTTCACTAGTGGGTGGTGAGGTCACATTGGACGGTAGAGATAGTGACTGCATGGCAACTGACGGAGAGACGAGTGTTGCTCTCCAACCTTACTAGCAGAGTGTAGTATTTGGGCAAGCAAGTCCACTGTTGGTGGGATGGTCCTTTCATGAGGAGAGTTCCTATTCCTCCCTTTGGTGACATGTTCTAGGGCCATAAGCTTAGTGATGATGACCTTTCTACTTCCATGATGGGATGCTCCTCTAAGAGTCTCTTAGAGAGTGCGAGCTTGCTTTATGCTGATGTGTTGATCCTTTAGCTGATTGACATTATAGCTAGTGGCATTTTTCTCCACCTCCATCTCCTTAGGCAGATGCATCTCATCCTTTAGATTTGAGGATCGGACCATCACTCGAATTGTCGAGAGCTGTTTCCTCTGATCTAGTAGGCTTTTATTCCTATTAAGTATGTAACAAACTTTACTAGTAATAAACTGTAATTAACATGACTTTTGAGAGCTTATCTACAGCGGCGAGGATCTCGTCAGAAGAGATCTGGGTCCTGTTTTAAGGAGAATGAGGGAATGTTCCATACTGAGGTAACTGCCCATACCAGTGATGTGGCTTCTGGTAGTACTATTCTTTGGGACTTGATGGTTTAGCCATCCTTGGCTTTGCTTAGGATGGATATCTTTGATAGAGTAGTGCATTTTAATCTGCCTTGCCCTGACTTTCCTTAGTCGAGTGTTGCTCCTCTTGACGCTACTCATGTTCGTATTTTATTTCATTTATTTTGCCTTTGTTTCATTTATTTGGCAAGTGGTAATTGACTTATTTGCTTGCTTTTGTAGATTTTCATCTCCTTTGGTTAGTACTAGTATACCATTGCAGGGAGTGTGTAGCAATGCTTTTTGGAGTTTGTGAGCACTTAGAGGGTATGCCTTTTTTATTGTACCTATTTATTTTATGCACATGTTTTATGTATGCATGTATAATATGCAATATGTTATATAAGCTGAACACCATCATGCTAGCCATGAATGGGAATGGGAGCACAACGTTTAACGTGATTGTATCGGTGACCTAGAGTCATGACTATCATCCTTTGCGATGTACGATGATGAGTCCAAATCAGATGAGGAAGATGCTTCAGCAAGATTGGTGCTTGCTTCTGATGGCAACCACAACTTATGTAGTTCTTTTAAGAGCTAGGTGTAGAACTTTTGGCTTATGGTTTGCTTTATTTTATCATCTTCTCGAAGTTATGGACTTTGGGTGTTTGTCCTACATGTGTTGTATGATACTTGTATGATGATGACTGTATATGCTTCTTACTTTGTATCATTGATGATGTTTGCCATTGGTCTTGTCAGCCTCTTTTATTTTTCCCTTTTTTACCTAAGGCGCCTCCTTTTAAAAATTTTTACACTTAGTTGGGTTTTCTTTTTCTTTCCTTTTTTGCCTAAGGTGTCTCCTCTCAAAGCTCTTCACACCTAACTAGGCCTTTTTTAATTGAGGCTTTGATGATAGTGGCTAATCTCAAAGAGAGAGAGTTAAGAACTGCAATCATATAATGAAAGAAAATGCAAGGCATGCTTGATGCAATTCATGATGATAAAATGTGTTGCATTTTTCAAAGACATTTTGCATAAATCGCCAATCATTCTCATTACATTGAAGTCTTTTAAGAAAAGCACGGGTGCATTAATACAAATTTCAAACTTGAGGTTACCCTTATCCTTAACTAGCCTTCTCAGGTTTTCTAGTTAAGTATTTTCTCTCTTTCCTTAACTTTTGCCTAGGCTGCCTATGCAGGGTTTTCAACCTAGTGGGAGGTCCCTAACGCAGTGGGATTTTTTAGGTTTTAACTCAGCAGGATTTTGTTGTGCCTTAGACATCATACTTTTTCAAGTGGTCTGTATGGACAAGTTCGGAGAATTTGTTGCCTTCATAATCCATTAGCATGACTGCCCCTTTCGATAACACATGTTTGACCAAGTATGGGTCTTCCTAGTTCAGTATGTATTTTCCACTTGGGTCTAGAATGTTCTACCTCATTTGTTTTAACACCCAGTCTCCTGTTTTCACACTCTCGTGTTTTACTTTCTTATTAAAGGTCCTGGCTAGTCGAGCCTGATATAACTGTGTGTGGTATAGAGCCTTAAGCCTTCAATTATTTAAGAGGGTAAGATTATCATGCCTCTATTGAGCCCATTGTACTTTTGGTAGTTTAGATTTGATTGATACTCGAAGAGACTTGATTTCTATTTCAACCGGAAGCACTGCTTCTAATCCGTATATTAGCGAGAAAGGAGTTTCTCCAATTGAAGTCCTGACTATTGTTCAGTAACCCCATAAGGCATATGGTAATCTGTTTGCAAAATCTTGGTAAGTCTGAGCCATTTTTTACAAAATCTTTTTAATGTTCTTATTTTTATCTTCAATGGCCTTATTTGCTTATGGTTGGTAAGGTGAAGATTTATTATGTTCCACCTTATAACTCCTTAGTAGCTCTCTAACTTCCCCTTGGAATTGGACACCGTCGTTAGAGATTATGTGATGAGGGATCCCACATCAATAGAACATATTTCTTTTGATGAATTTGGCCACTTGCTTGGCACTTTCCTTGTAAATGATTTTACTTCAACCCACTTTGTGAAGTAATCCACTGCCACTAAGATGAACCTGTGTCTATTTGAGGTCGTCAGGTTGATTTCCCCAATTATGTCTAGTCCCTGTACTGAGAAGGGCCATGGAGAATATATGTAGTGTAATTCTATTGGGGGAAGGTGGTTGACATTCCCGTGGATCTGACACTTGTGGCATTTCTTTATAAATTTGATACAATCTTCCATCATCATTATCTACAAGAACCGTTGTCTGATTAGTTTCTTAGCTATGATTGCTCCATTCATGTGTGGACCACAAACACCCTCATGTACTTCTTCTATTGCTCTTATAGCCTTAGCTTCATTTAGACACCAAAGTTATAAACTATCTGAGGTTCTTCTATATAGCACACCTTGGTGCAATGTGAATTTTGATGCTAATCGCTAAATGATTGCTTTATCTCTTTCATCTGCTTGATTAGGATAGGCTCGTTCCTTCAAATATCTCTAAATGTCATAGAACTAGGGTTTTTTAGCTATTTCTGTCTTTGCTATTCTACAGTTTTTATGATAAGGTTATCCCAATTTGAGTAGGATTAAAGGCTTTATGGGTATTTAGATGGTCCTTCCCACATTAATCTTGGAGAATTAAGTGCATTTGCCATCTAATTATGATTCGTAAGGACATGAATGAATCTACATTTTTAAAAGGACATGATAAGTAGCCTCAGATGGTCTAAGTAAGGCTTTAAGTATTGCTCTTTGTCATGGTTAATTACTAGCATGGAATCTCCAAAGATTTTGACTTCTATAACATCCAAGGATATTAGTGCTCCTATTCTAAGTATGCATGCCTCAAATTGCCCTTTGGTACTACTTCACCTTCTAGGGATTTTAATATGACATTAAATCCTGCACCGAACTGATTTACTACTCCATTGAAGCACATATGCCATCCCTAGATTTTGATGGCAAAATGGAGGTCGTCTAGGAAGTCTATTCAGATTTCTTTTAAGTTTAGAATGGGGTTAAGAGCTAGAAATTTAACAACTACTCTTCCTTTTACTTCCGTCTTAGTTAGGTACTGCACATTGAATTCAGTTAGCAGCATGAGCCACTTAGCAACTTTCCCCACTATAGGGTGCTTTGTAGAGGTACTTCATTGGGTCCATTTTAGACACAACATGAATTCTATAGGATTGAAAGTAATGTCTGAGTTTCTTTATTACCTATACCATTACTAGTCATACATGTTTGACTTAGGTGTACTTTTCCTCATACTGCAGCATCTTCTTGCTTAAGTAGTAGACTATGTGTTTTACTTTCGTTTCTCCCTCTTGGGTTAACATTGCACCAATTGCATTTCCTTTGATGGCTAGATATAAGGTTAAAGGTATCCCTAGTTTAGGTGGTCTCAGAACTAGTGTGTTGGCTAGGTAGTTCCTGATTTTGTCAAATGCTAGTTGACATTGTTCCTAATATTTGGTAAGTTGCTCTCACATTCTTTAGTTTCAAGGGCATTACTTTATAGCAATAAGCTCCCCATTTTGTTATGAAAGCAGTCATTACTTTATCAATAATGGCCATTAGGATTTGATTGTACCTAGAGAATCCATCCATGAAGGAGTACATTGCACATGTGGTGATGCTATCAACTAGTATATCTATGTAAAGTAGTGGGAAATCATCTTTCGGGCAGACCTTGTTCAGATATCTATAGTATATGTAGATTCTAACCCTTCCACATTTGCTAACCATTTTAGATAGTCTACTACCTCTAAGAATTTTTCCTTGATCTTCTTCTTGATATCTTCTTTTACTAGTTGGGTCCATTCTGGTCTAAGTCTTCTTAGTTTTTGCTTTACTAGTTTGCACCCATCTTTGGTAGGAATGAAGTGTTAAGCAATGTCTTTGTCAATACCAAGCATATCGTTATACGTCTAGGCAAATACTTTTGAATATTTTATTAATATTTTTTCAATTTCTCTCCTCTCTTTAGGGGGTAACATCTTTTAAAATACGCAAAATACATGGTTCAAATTTCATGCCAATGTTAAATGATTCAATGCATATGGAATGAATGTCAAATATGCTAATGTTTTTATCAATGCAATGCACACTACCATAAGGAAAGACATCAAAAAAGTAAGAAAATTCTGATTTCATTACATTAACTTTAGAGTGCATTACATCATCAATTTCAAACAAAGAAAATGTGCAGAGATCATCATCAACAATGTCTTCAAATTGGATGTCATCAATGCTTGATTCGAGGATGGCAGCAGATTGAGCATAATCGATAGTCTTACTTTGAGATTCTAGCTTCAGATTTCTCATCAGCTCATTGATGTTAGTCTCAGTGACCATATCTAGTGAGTTCTTTCTTTTAAGGTGTCATTGAAGTTCTTGAACCTTGATTTCTTGATTTCATTGCTTACCCACTTCTTAGCTTGTCCTTGGTAGACTTTGGTTTCTTAGACATCTTGGATTAATTATTCAATAAGGTTTAATGGTAGATTTAAGGAAATCATGTTGATGGTTACTGGAGGCATGTTTTGATAGTTTAGGAGAGGATTGGTCTTGATGCTAGGTCATTTTTCTAGGTCGTCAATTTTTCTAGAGTCAATGAGGTCTTGGATTGCATTATTGAGGGTTCTGCATGTATCAGTAGTGTGACTGGCCATCTGGTGAAAGTGGTAGAACAAGTTTTGGTTAATCTAAAGGGGTAGTGGGTTGGAAAAGGTTTGGGTTCTTAAGGCTATAGGAGGTTTTTTGTTGGAGTCTCTGGAAGACTTTGGATAATGGGAGGTTGAAGTTTAAGAACTTTCTCGGTGGTTTGATGACTTTGATAGATGGTGCAATATGGGTGTCGAGTTGGATCATGTTTATTTTTATGTCTCGGGTGAAGGTCTTTTGGTTGTTTGGTTAGGTGTTGCGATGGAAGGTGTTCCTAGCTTGCTAAGGTTCCTCATCCTCAATTCTGATCCTAACCTGATAGAGAGCTCTGAAGTCAGGATAATAAGGAAAGATCATCTATTTTCTAAAGTGTAGTAGTGCCCCTTTGATTATTAACTCTATTTGTTCATCTTCTGAAGGATAGTTTCTCATTTTGACTGCATTTCCCCACCATCTTATGATATAGTCAGAGAAAGCTTCACCAAGTTTCTACTTTGTGGTCTCAAGATCTTTTCAAGTGATGTTTAGCTGAGTGTTTTATTCTAACTGCTTGATAAACTTTTGAGTTAACAGTAGCCAATCACTTTTGATTTCATCTTCAAGGTTAAAGAATCATGCCCTCGATCCTTCCTCTAATAATGTAAAGAAGAACCGAACAATTTAAGATTCTATAAGCTTTGCAGCAACTATGAAGGTATCATATTGCCTTAGATGGACCTTTCGATCCCTTATTCCATTGAACTTAGCAAAGTTTGGTAGTTTAAAATCAACTGGAAGTGGCTCATCTTTGAATAGTGCCAAGTCAGTAAAGCTTTTGGAGCCATGAGTACCTTTATCTTTAAAGGAAAATTCCATAGCTGTTCTATTAGCCAATAATTTGACCTCCCTTGTCAATTTAGGCTTAGTCATGTCAACAATTTTTCCAGCTTTCAGTGCATTTTTTAGATCTTAGCAGTATTCATCATCATCATTAGCTTGAACTAAAGTGCGAGAAATTCATTTTACCTTATCTACCCTTAGGTGAACAGATGTGGAAGCTTCATTCAATGGTGTGTTATTCCCATCTCGAGCACTTTTAGCTTTGATTTGGGCTTGTAGGATTTCGGCTATGGTACCATAAGTGATCAATTTTTGGATCCCCTCTCTTAGTCTGTCTTTGAATTGCTAATAAGAAGTATCTTCTTAGTCACTCATGTTATGTGTAGGGTTCCTATACATTTATTGAGGTTATTTACATGAATGATGCATGACGTGTGCCCGTAAAAGAAAAGGGTGAGCATGTATACAAGGAGTGGATGCAAAATCCTATTATGAAAGATGATTATTCATACAAGAAACATTGGTTAGTATGCACTTATTTACATGTATGTTATGTATGCATGATTAAAGCACAATGAATAAACCAGTCACAAGCAAGCTCCTGCTTCCAACCTTATTTCTCAAGAAGGTTATTCAGTCCTTTTCTTAGGTAGGTTTTGAACCTTTAGTCATTAGGGGACTATGGATCCGCTCTCAGAACTAGGCTATTTCGATTTATGTTAATCAGAACCAAAGGGTAAACTAAGGAATGATACTAAAATGTGCTTGAGTTAACCACATGATGTTGGTGTGAAGGTCAATTGTCACACCCCAAATGATGTCTAGAGTCTACATGTGCTCGTATGCATAGGATCAAGGTCAATCAAAGGGAGCCTGAGTTCTTGCACCCATATCGATATTCAATATGTTTATCGATAGTCATGAAAGTGTCATTTGATAGTTTACAGTTTGATTTTGCCAACATAAAGTTCCGCAATTTAGTTGGATTCCTAACCCATTCATTTGATCTGATAAGGATAAATGGATGACGTCTCATAGGTTCCATCATCGAGGGATGTCATTATTTGTTAGTTTACATAGAGTATTTAAGCTGAGGTACATGATTCTTATTATTCCCCATGCTTCAGGCTCGCATGAAGTTGTTGGGTTCCGTGATGCAAACGCAGTGGAAAAATTAAAATTTTGTCATGTTCCCAAGCCAGGATCCATGTAATTCGACTAATTGATTAAATCTAGGGTTTTTAATAATCTTACCAAAATGCAGAAGAGGCAAGATTCTCTGGAAGGATGAGAGGAGGTTCACACCGGTGACACCTTACCTCGAGCTTTTTGGCTTGGTTGTTTGGATCAAGACATCTCCAAAAGGATGCATCCTCTATAGGTATCCACACGAACAGCCCTTCACAAAACGAATTTGAGTATGTGTGCTAGCAACCTCTTGAATGTCTCACAAATCAAGAACAAAAGGAAAAACTCTGTCTTTGTTTTCTAAGAGGAAAGAAAACGAATCTGGAGGCAAAAAAAAGTGTGTGAAACCCTAGAGAATATAACATATTTATAGACTCCAAGTTAGGGTTTCACTTACCAATAACCTTTTGGTAATTTTCCATTTATTATATTCTGATTTTGTTTAAAAATAAATCAGAAATAATATCTTATTTATTTATTTAAAATAACATTTATCTTAAATAAATAAACAAATAAATAAATAAATAAAACACTTTAATTATTTATTTCCACAGAGTTTATTTTGGGCTTATTAAACCCATATCCATTTTGGGATTGTTCTAAGTGTGTGACCCTGTAGGTTCACATAACATTGGCAGTGGGCCTAAATCTCTATTTAGGCCTACAAGTCATAAGTGGCCTCTAGCAAGACATTATGACTACCCAAGTCATGTGAAGTCAATAATCCGACATAACCTAATTACAGTGAATTTTATTGTCCCTTTATCACATGATATCTTAATTGAACATAAGGCATAGAATGTCATCCTTATATAGTTCAATATTATGACTTGATTCCAAGTAGACTGAAAATGATAACTCTTTATCAATTCATTTCAGCATGGCCATGCATTTTATTCAGTCTATCTCATCAAGGGGCCTTTAGATATCTTTCTCATATTAATGAGGGATAAATTCCTTCTAAATCACTCACATTCCTCACATAACTAATTTTATATCCAACAACATTTTTTTAATCATCCGGTTAAAGACAATGTTAGAATGTGTCAAAACATAAAATATCTATGTAGAAATCCATGATGATTTCAAGGTCAAAGGACCGAAATAAAATTACTGTGATAAGAAATACTTATGACAATAATCTATATAGTATTCTCATAGTGGGTCAATCCAGTACATGATCTCTCATCATGTACCTATGAGTTGACTTAATATCTCATATTTATGATTAGTAAAACATAACCATCAGTCAACATCATACTAGCCTTAATACTTTAATATTCATATAATGAATAAATGGCTAGGGATAATTAGAATAGAACTCTTATTTTAATCTAAGGGTTTTACTATCAAGTCACATACTTGATGGCCTTAGTAAGAATTAACCATTCATGTAATTATCATAAAATCAAATGATAATATAATACCTCTTTATTAATAAAATAAGAAAGTCAATACATAATCACAAATGATTGACCTAGTGCATATCACTAACAATCTCCCACTTGCACTAGGCCTAATCAACATCGTATCGTATACCCATGGACCTAGTATGACTCTCATGTTTAGGCTGTGGAAGAGGCTTAGTCAGTGGATCAGCAACATTATCATTTGTAGGTACTCTGCATATCTTGATGTCTCCTCTCTCAATAATTTCTTGAATAAGATGATAACGCCTGAGTATGTGTTTGGATCTCTGATGTGATCTGGGCTCCTTAGCTTGGGCTATAGCTCCATTATTGTCACAATATAAGTTCACTGGATCTGATATACTAGGAATAACACCTAGTCCAGTTATGAACTTCTTAATCCAAATAGCTTCCTTTACTGCTTCTGAGGCAGCTATGTACTCAGCTTCTGTTGTAGAATCAGTAATAGTGTCTTGCTTGGAACTCCTCCAGCTCACTGCACCTCCATTCAAACAAAACACATATCCTGACTGTGATAAAAAATCATCCTTGTCAGTTTGGAAGCTGGCATCTGTGTAACCATTTACAACTAGCTCATCTTCCTGACCACCATATAGTAAAAATGCATCCTTAGTTCTTCTCAAGTACTTAAGGATATTTTTAACTACTGTCCAGTGACTTTCACCTGGGTCTGATTGGTATCTGCTCGTTGTGCTTAAGGCATATGAAACATCAGGTCGAGTACATAACATTGCATACATGATAGATCCAATAGCAGAAGCATATGGAATCTTACTCATGCGGTCTCGCTCATCTTGTGTCATAGGACACTGAGTCTTGCTGAGACTAATGCCATGTGACATTGGCAAGAATCCTCTCTTGGAATCTTGCATATTAAACCTGTTCAATACCTTATCAATATAAGTGCTTTGACTTAGGGCAATAAGCCTTTTAGATCTATCTCTATAGATCTTGATGCCTAATATATAAGCAGCTTCACCTAAGTCTTTCATTGAGAAACAATTCCCTAACCATGATTTAACATTTTGTAAAATAGGGATATCATTTCCAATGAGTAGTATGTCATCCACATACAACACTAAAAACACAATAGCACTCCCACTAACTTTCTTGTATACACAAGGTTCATCATCATTTTTAATGAAGCCAAATTCTTTGACTGCTTCATCAAAACGAAGATTCCAACTCCGAGATGCTTGCTTCAATCCATAAATGGATCTTTGAAGCTTGCATACCTTTCTAGAATTCTCAGGACTAACAAAACCCTCTAGCTGTGTCATGTACACATCCTCAAGTAAATTTCCATTAAGAAATGTTGTTTTGACGTCCATTTGCCATATTTCATAATCATAGTATGCAGCTATGGCAAGGAGAATTCGAATAGATTTTAGCATAGCCACTGGTGAAAAGGTTTCATCATAGTCTATACCATGTGTTTGTTTGAAACCTTTTGTAACCAGTCTTGCCTTAAAGGTATGCACATTACCATCCATGTCGATTTTCTTTTTGAAAACCCATTTGCACCCAATAGTTTTTAAACCATCATTTGGGTCAATCAAGTTCCATACTTAATTATCATACATGGATTGCATTTCTAATCTCATGGCTTCAAGCCATTTCTAAGAGTCAGGACTATTTATAGCCTCTTGATAGGATGTGGGCTCATTTTGATCCACAATTAACACATCATAATCACTAGTTATGAGAAATCCATATCTCATGGGGATTTGACGCGTCCTATCAGACCTCCTTGGGCCTTTTGGTACTTGTGAAGGCTCAACAACTTCTTGTTGATTCAGCTACGGTTCCATATCAGGTACAATGCTAATTTGTGGGCCTTGAATTTCTTCAAGTTGTACTGTGCTCCCACTGGTTCCTTTGGAAATAAACTCTTTTTCCAAAAATACACCATTCCGAGACACAAACACTTTGTTCTCAGACGCATTATAGAAGTAATATCCTTTAGTTTCTTTAGGATATCCAACAAAAAGGCATTTGTCAGATTTGGGTGCTAGTTTATCTAAGATTTGACATTTCACAAAAGCATCACAGCCCCAAATCTTAAGAAAAGACAAACTGGGAGTTTTTCCAGTCCATTTCTCATATGGTGTCTTTTCAACTGCCTTTGATGGAACTCTATTCAAAATGAATGTAGCAGTTTCTAAAGCATATCCCCAAAAAGAGATTGGAAGATCAGATTGACTCATCATAGATCGAACCATATCCAATAGAGTTCGATTTCTATGTTCAAACACACCATTCCATTATGGTGTACCTGGAGGAGTCAATTGTGAAACAATCCCACAATCTCTAAGATGATCTGTAAATTCTTGGTTTAAATATTCACCACCTCAATTAGATTTTAGTGTTTTAATATTTTTACCAAGTTGATTTTGTACTTCATTCTTGAAAATTTTGAACTTTTCAAAAGATTCAGATTTATGTTTCATTAGATAGAGATAACCATATCTACTAAAATCATCTGTGAAAGTTATGAAGTATTGAAAACCTCTTCTAGCAGTTGAGCTTAATGGTCCACATACATCAAATGTATTAGGCCCAATAAGTCATTAGCCCTCTCACTTTGTCCAGTAAAAGGTGTTTTAGTCATTTTTCCAAGTAAACAAGATTCACATGTATCAAATGATTCATAATCAAATGAATTTAAAAGCCCATTTTGGTGTAGCTTTGAAATGCGTTTCTCATTTATATGGCCTAAATGACAATGCCAGAGGTAGGTCAAGTTTAAATCATTAGATTTAGACTTCTTTGTATCAATGTTATAGATTGGCATTTCATTAGTGTCTTCGGCATCTAAAACATAGAGTCCACTAGTGCATGGAGCATATCCATAGAAAATGTTATCGTGATAAATACTGCATTTATTATTCTTAATAATAAATTCAAATCCTTTCTTGTCCAAACAAGAAATAGAAATAATATTCCTACACAAAGTAGGTACATAATAACAACTTTGTAAAGATAAAATAAGTCCACTAGGCAAAGGTAACTCATAAGTTCCTACAGCTAAAGCAGCAACTCTTGCTCCATTGCCAACTCATAAGTACACTTCGCCTCTTGCCAATGATCTACTCCTTTTTAGACCCTGCACATTTGTACAAATGTGAGATCCTGATCCAGTATCTAATACCCAAGAATCAGAAGCAGAAGCAGATAAATTTAATTCTATAACATGAATACCTGAAGAGGTAGTCTCACCACCCTTTTTCTTCTTCAGATCATCCAAATAGAGCCTGCAATTTCTTTTCCAATGGCCTGGCTCATTACAGAAAAAACAGATTCCTTCCTTTGCTTTGGGTTCAGCTTTGGATTTGGGCTTGGGCTTTGGCTTGGGCTTCTGAAAGCCTTTAAAGACCTTGCCCTTGCCCTTTCCAACCCTTTTCATCCCCTTTCCCTTATTGACCATGAGAACATCCTTGGTGTTACTCTTGATGTTCTTTTCAGCAATTTTCAGCATCCCATGCAACTCTGAAACAGTCTTCTCCATACTATGCATATTGAAATTCATAATGAAGCTATCATAAGCTTCAGGCAAAGATTGGAGAATAATATCCACAGCCAGTTCCTGTTCAATCTTGAGACCAAGCTTGTCCAAGTGATCAAGATGACCCTTCATCTTGAGAACATGAGGACTGACAGAGCCGCCAGTAGTCAGCTTGTAGGAAAGCAATGCCCTGATGGTATTGAACCTTTCAATTCTGGCTTTCTCTTGGAACATTTCCTTGAGATGGCCTATCATAGTATAAGCCTTCATTTCCATCAATTGCTTTTGTAGCTCAGATTCCATA
Source organism: Mallotus nudiflorus (assembly GCA_947683625.1). Taxonomy (NCBI): domain Eukaryota; kingdom Viridiplantae; phylum Streptophyta; class Magnoliopsida; order Malpighiales; family Euphorbiaceae; genus Mallotus; species Mallotus nudiflorus. Next base: position 472,828 of record CANTUR010000102.1, on the reverse strand, counting down.
CATCCAAGCATGACACAAGTGACATTAGTAGAATCATTTAGATGCTTGGTATAAGCATCCCTTTGTGCTCTAGGAGCATTGGCAACTGGTTCCTCAGGGATGGGTTGATCAAGGATGTATTCCTTTCTCTCATGCCTAAGAACAATTCTTAGGTTTCTATACCAGTCAAGAAAATTAGTCCCATTGAGCTTATCCTTCTCAAGGATCGATCGCAGTGACATGGTAGGTGTAGTGTTTGAAGTCATTATCTACAACAAATATATGCAAAGTCCATTCAGTATTTTATTAAATATGTATAAGGCATAATAAAAACTCCCACTAAATTTACTCAAATCAATAACCCTCTAAGTTAATTTTAGAAATTTTAGTGGGCCAAGATCCATATTTCACCATACTCTAAGTGAGCTTTGGCTCATGACCTAAAATATGGTTATTTAGGTAGATAACTCTTATCAATTACATCTCATGTAACTCTTGGATGGTATGGGATTTGACATCACATGTCATGGCTAAAAATCCCATCTAATGCCCTAGGTCCAAAACCATTTTGATAACCTAGTTAAGTCAAACCATATCAAACGTTTGGATAGCACCATTATCCAACTTGCCTTCCCCAGATAAATTTATACACCCTGCTTTGGCAGGCTCATATATAATAATCTAAGGCTTGACAAGTGTTGAACTTATGGAAGGCATTATAATGACTTAATATTAAATGAGGGCTCATCTTTATTTAATCGTATTCAATTATTGTTATGTTGTATTGCATGGCATCATATGGCATCACATACATGGCATCACATGGCATCGCATACATAACAACAAATAAATAAATGTGACATAGCATGGCCCAAATCTAAGTTGATCTTCATAAGCCAATATGAAGATCAATGGTCAAACCTAGGTAATATTACAATTACAAATTGAGCCTCCAACTTGGATCTCCATCTTCTACCATGGATCTCCCTTTTTGGTTCCCACCTTGGATCTCCATCCTGGGCCTCCAACTTGAATTGCACCATGGGTCTTGATTTACAAAAATTGCTGTAATTTATTTTACACTTTTCTAATAAAATAAATACAACAAAATAAAAATGACTCGCAGGCCGTATTTACAATTACAACCCATAAAAATAAAATCCAATCACATTGGTCTGAGGGCCATGCTATGCACCATGCATAAAACAACAAACATGTATAACATAATAATCTATTTAGTTATTAAATCCAATCATTATGTTAAAAATAAACTAATGTGACAATTCTTTTGGGGTCAAGGGGCAGCGCCCCTAGTGGGGTTCCAAGGGGCATCGCCCCTTGGCGGGGTCCAAGGGGCAGCGCCCCTGGCGGGGTCCGGGGGCAGCGGCCCAGGTGGCGGTCCCGCTCGGTAAACACTTTACCTTAGCTCTTCGGTGAGTTGCCTTTCAAATTTCTGAACATTAATGAATTTTCGTAATCAAATTACTATAAAATCAATTTGTTCAAAATAGAAAAAAACGCTCAATTAAAACAGCCACCTTAAAACCCTTATTTGCGTCAAGGAAGCAATTAACCAATTTTCATAATCATATTACTAAATCAGTTTGTTGCTTAAAAACATCACTTTTTGTAAACATTTTACAGTCTGAAAAATCTGTTCAAAACATATCAAAAAAAATTTTTTTTTTTTATTAAAACAGACGCATCCATTAAGAAAACCCTAATTTGTGTAATCAAAATTACAGCTTGAACGAATCTATAGAAAACATTTCCATTCTGCATAATCTGTTTAACATTTAAACAGATTGGCCTTAACACATAATCTGCATAATCACAAAATTTCTGTTTCAGATTTAATTAAAAACGATTTTCCTAATCAAATAGAAAACGTTTTTCTAATTAAAATAGGAAACAAATAAGCTGCTTCAATTAATCATATTAATCAAAACAGAATACATAACAGATTTAAATCCTTAAGTGATTAGGTTTTTGAAAACAGAATTTCTGTTTCATATTTAATTAAAAATGATTTTCCTAATCAAATAGAAAACGTTTTTCTAATTAAAATAGGAAACAAATATGCTGCTTCAATTAATCATATTGATCAAAACATTATTCTTAATTCATTTTTCATAAAAACATCATACAAAATTCGTTTTTCATGAAACAACATTCTTAATTCATAAAATCAAAAACTGCTTTTAGTTTAATCACATTAAACCATTACAAACATTAATCAAATTAATGTTTAATTCTGTTTTCAAATAGATTACCCAAAATTGTCACAAAACAAATCAAAACCCCTTTTGATAATTTTGAAACCCTTTTCAAAACGAATCTTAAACCCTAACATATATCACATATACACAGAATCAATTAATCGAATTACAAGTGGCTCTGATACCACTGTTGGGTTCCGTGATGCAAACGCAGCGAAAAAATTAAAATTTTGTCACGTTCCCAAGCCAGGATCCATGTAATTCGACTAATTGATTAAATCTAGGGTTTTTAATAATCTTACCAAAACGCAGAAGAGGCAAGATTCTCTGGAAGGATGAGAGGAGGTTCACACCGGTGACACCTTACCTCAAGCTTTTTGGCTTGGTTGTTCGGATCAAGACGTCTCCAAAAGGATGCGTCCTCTATAGGTATCCACACGAACAGCCCTTCACAAAATGAATTCGAGTGTGTGTGCTAGCAACCTCTTGACTGTCTCACAAATCAAGAACAAAAGGAAAAACTCTGTCTTTGTTTTCTAAGAGGAAAGAAAATGAATTTGGAGGCAAAAACAAGTTTGTGAAACCCTAGAGAATATAACATATTTATAGACTCCAAGTTAGGGTTTCACTTACCAATAACCTTTTGGTAATTTTCCATTTATTATATTCTGATTTTGTTTAAAAATAAATCAGAAATAATATCTTATTTATTTATTTAAAATAACATTTATCTTAAATAAATAAACAAATAAATAAATAAATAAAACACTTTAATTATTTATTTCCACAGAGTTTATTTTGGGCTTATTAAACCCATATCCGTTTTGGGCTTGTTCTAAGTGTGTGACCCTGTAGGTTCACATAACATTGGCAGTGGGCCTAAATCTCTATTTAGGCCTACAAGTCATAAGTGGCCTCTAGCAAGACATTATGACTACCCAAGTCATGTGAAGTCAATAATCCGACATAACCTAATTACAGTGAATTTTATTGTCCCTTTATCACATGATATCTTAATTGAACATAAGGCATAGAATGTCATCCTTATATAGTTCAATATTATGACTTGATTCCAAGTAGACTGAAAATGATAACTCTTTATCAATTCATTTCAGCATGGCCATGCATTTTATTCAGTCTATCTCATCAAGGGGCCTTTAGATATCTTTCTCATATTAATGAGGGATAAATTCCTTCTAAATCACTCACATTCCTCACATAACTAATTTTATATCCAACAACATTTTTTTAATCATCCGGTTAAAGACAATGTTAGAATGTGTCAAAACATAAAATATCTATGTAGAAATCTATGATGATTTCAAGGTCAAAGGACCGAAATAAAATTACTGTGATAAGAAATACTTATGACAATAATCTATATAGTATTCTCATAGTGGGTCAATCCAGTACATGATCTCTCATCATGTACCTATGAGTTGACTTAATATCTCATATTTATGATTAGTAAAACATAACCATCAGTCAACATCATACTAGCCTTAATACTTTAATATTCATATAATGAATAAATGGCTAGGGATAATTAGAATAGAACTCTTATTTTAATCTAAGGGTTTTACTATCAAGTCACATACTTGATGGCCTTAGTAAGAATTAACCATTCATGTAATTATCATAAAATCAAATGATAATATAATACCTCTTTATTAATAAAATAAGAAAGTCAATACATAATCACAAATGATTGACCTAGTGCATATCACTAATAGAAGTAGATGAGAATTATGTGGTCTTGAGCATGAATATTCTATGAAAATTGACATTACAATGTCATTTAATAATAGATACTGGGAGAGTCATGTCATTTTATGAATATCACATCAGACAAATAACGTTATGATAGGGATAGCATGCATAACTTGGTGGAATCCTAGTGGATATTACTATTGGTTTATCTACATGAGTTGAGCCAGGGTGAAAGGCTAAGGGTTCCTTTAGTGAGAATACTCCCATATGACTAGGGTTACGGACTCTGGTCAGTGAGTCTAGCATTCTTTTGATAACTCAGTTGCCCTCCTTTAGGACTTAGATTACAAACTTTAGTCAGATAAGTCCAGCAAATGCACAAGCAAAGACTAAAGGTTATAATATCGTATCTTCGTTGTCCCGTGACTCAAGTGGAATTATGTTGGCAATGTCATTTAGTATTATCGAGACTTTTAGGGACTAATGATGCGTGTGTGATTTGTAATGCAAATGTAGTGATGAGGGGCTCTATACAATTGAGCATTGCATAATGAGAAATAGTCATTTTTAGAGTTGATCTCTTTTATATAGAAGTCCCAGTGGAGTCACCATTGTGAGTGACCTTTTTAGCATCTCTTGTTTTTTGTTTTGAGATGAATTGGTTCCATAAGGGTCTTTTTATTTTTGAGGGATATGGAAACTTTACCAAATAGGGATAAATGATTAGTCTTGGGAGGAACAAGATGCTTTTTTAATTTAATGGAGTTGCCACCCAATTTTTAGAAAATCGGGAAAAGAAGGGGACAACATCAAGTCACTCAACTAGTATTACCCCCAGTAGAGATTTCTAAGTTTTGGGGATCACATCTATTTTTTTACTATTTCTCGTTGTATGATGTTCAATGTATAGCTACCACAACACCCTAGTTTCAATAATGACAGCATGTATAGCAATCATATAATTCATCAGATAGTGGAAGATAATAAAGCTTAAGGATATTATTATTAAATTGCTTTCCTAATAAAATACATATAAAAAGGAAAAAAAAGAGATTATGGAAAAGTAAATCTAATTTAGGTATGATGGATTTACGAGGCAGATACGACCATTCACATAGCTTGCTCGATCACATAAACAATGGGATAAGCAATGGACACTCGATCACTTGAAAGAGTAAGCAAAATGTAGATGATCATGTATGTTCGTAGTGATTGTTTATGTTATGATGATATATGATGATAATATAAGGGTTGTATGATGTCATCACAGGACAAGAAACATGATGACTCTATTCCGGGATATGAACTTTTCACATTATTGATATTTTTAATGTGATTTCATATTCTAGAACTAGAGGATGCAGAATGATGATATGAAATGAGTATAACAAAGCATATATTATTCATATAGCATGCAAAATTGCCAGTCTCATGACACAAGCACAACAATATTCCCAAATGCTGGCGACAATAAAATAAAATTCAATACGATAAAATAAACATGCTAAAATGATTGTGTGGTCCTCATACTCGATTAAGCTTGTGTGGGTTTTATAGCTTTAGCTTCGAGGGATTATCAAGCTTTCCTCATCGAGAGGTTCAAAATGACAATATAATGATGCTAGTTTGTATACATTTGAAGTGTGCTTTGACAAATATGAGGCTTGGTTTAGTGGAAAATAGGTATAGTCTCCTAAGAAAAAGACAGTGGGAGAACAAAAACTATTTGGAAAAGGGTTTCTAGCACCTTTGATTGGATAGATTTTTGAGTGTGTGCATGCTTCCACTTGCTCCCCCCCCCTCAAAATGAGGTATGGAGGTGTCTATTTATAGTGAAAAATGTATGGAATAAGGGGGTATAGGCATGGTCATGCACATATCTCGAGGACAAAGCATGTGACCATGTGAAGTGTGTGTGACTGCGCTCTTGGCGTGTGGTCACACACTGGTGCATAGCCACACAGCTCACACGTAGTTATATGCACTTTTGCGTGTTACACACTCCATTCGGGGCTTACATAGGCTTTTTTGAGGTTGGTTCCTAAGGTTTTTGGGCCTTCTCAACGTGTTTCCAAAGTGCGTTTTCTCAAATTCAGCCTTGATTTTAGTGTGTGACACCTAGGGGTGTTTACTTAACTTCTGAGTGATACATGCTAATCCTTATATTATTTTAGACTATTCTAGGACCACTTTCAAAGGTTTTGGAGCCTTTTGGACGTGCTTCCGAAGTCCATTTTGTCTGGTTTGGCTTCAATTTTAGCGCTTGACACCTAGGGGTGTTTATGGATTTATACTTACTTCTATGCGATATGCACTGATTCTCAGGTTGGGTTGGACCATTTTTAGGACCAATTTCAGAGGTTCTAAGGCCTTCCAGATCAATTTCCATTTTTTCACAAAGTTGGGTCCTAATCTAACAAAATGAACATTGGCCCAACAAGCTGAGTGTTCTGAGAAGGGAATAAACTTCTCATTATTCCAATAATTCATAGTTCATAAGGTTAGAGCACAACTTAATGGCTCAATGATCAATTTTTCACACTAGTGGGATCGATTAGGTTTTTAAGATTGCACACTTCAGAGGTGTTATGAATTAGCAGAATCTAGTTGTTGGGTTTCATGATTCAAAAATGCAGAAAAAATTAAAACTTTTAACCACAAACCCTAACCCAGATCTAAGTAATTTGATTAATTGATTTAAAACTAGGGTTTTCAAATCTTACCACAAATGCAGAAGAGGCAAGATTTCTGGAAGGCAAAGAGGAGGTTCACTCCGGTGACACCTTACCTCAAGCTTTTGATTTTGATAGTCTGGATCAAGACATCTCTAAAAGAATCTGTCCTCCACAAGCATCCACACGAACAACCCTTGATTAAAATGAAAACTTTATGTGCTAGCACTTCTCTTGATTTCTCACAAATCAAAAACAAAAACACTATGTGTTTTAGTTTTTCTAAGAGGAGAAAAGCAAATTTTTGTGGCTAATAATTGAGTTAGTGAAACCCTAGAGAATATAACATATTTATAGACCTCTAATTAAGGTTTCACTTACCGAAAAAACTTTTTGGTAATTTCTCAATTATTATTATTCTAATTTTATTTAAAATTAAATCAGAAATAATATTCTATTTATTTAAAATAACCTTTACCTTAAATAAATAAACTATTTATTTATTTCCACAGAGCATATTTAGGCTTGTTAAACCCATATCTGTTTTTGGGCCTGTTCTAAGTGTGTGACCTTGTAGGTTCACATGACATTGGCAATGGGTCTTAAATCTCTATTTAGGCCTACAATTCATAAGTAGCCTTTAGCAAGACATTATAACTACCCAGGTCATATGAAGTCAATAATCCGACATAACCTAATTTATAATAAATATTATAATCCTTTTATCATATGATATCTTGATTGAATATAAGGCATAGTTTCTGTCATCCTTATATAATTCAATGATATTATTTCTTGACTCTAAGTAGACTGAGAATGATAACTCTTTACCAATTTACTTTAGCATGGCCATGCATTTTCCTTAGTCTATCTTATCAAAGGGCCCATAGATATCTTACTCAGATTAAATGAGGGACAAATTACTTCTCAATCACTCACATTCCTCACATAACTCATTTCATATCCAACAACAATCTATTTAATCATTCTGTTAAAGAAAATCTTAGATTGTGTCAAAATATATAATAGTTATGTAGAAATCCATGATGATTTCAAGGTCAAAGGACTAAATCAATATTATTATGATGAGAATTACTTATAACAATTATTTATGTAGAATTCTCATGATGGGTCAATCCAGTACATTATTTCCCAAATAAGTACTTATGAGTTGACTTAATATCTCATATTCATGATTAGTAGAACATAATCATCAATCAACATCATACTAGCCATAACATATTGTTATGACTAGGGATAATTTGAATAAAACTCATATTTAATCTAAGGCTTTTACTATCAAGTCACATACTTGATAACCTTAGTAAGAATTTACTATTCAAGTAATTATCATAACACAAAATGATAATGAAAAATGCCTCTTTATTAAATAAAATGATAAAGTCAAAACATAGTCATACATGATTAACCTAGTGCATATCACTAACATTAGTCATCTCGGAGGTTCGTTTCATTATTGGACCTTTTTGGGGATAGTCAAATTTGAGGTATGATAATTAAAATCATAAAAACTTTTACATAAATCTTCCTTTTATAAAGATAAGGAAGGGATATAACTAAAAACTCCTAAATAACTAAGTTTTCCTTTTTAAAGTAGGAAACAAGTACTTAAAACTAAAGCAAACTTATCCTAATTAACTTTGGCCAACTTTAACTTGGTTTAAGGCCTCTAAAAAAATATAAGTACTAATAAAAATGAATTCTAATCAAATGACTAAGGCCCAAACATGATAGCCAAAAATAAGCTAAAATAAACCTTAAACAAGCTTATCCATAATTGTAAAAAACATGGACTTCCAATATGTTACATAAAGCCTATTTATCTTCAATATAACTTCTATAGAAGCCTTTGAAATTTTTTGGATCTTCATGTTCATGATTCACCCAAATATTCCTCATAAATTATTGTAAACCCTCTTTAAACTTCTTTACATGCACTATAGTTATTAGGCCTTGAAGTAGCTTCAAATCCTTATTCAAAAAATTATCTTTATGGTTTAAAACATTATCTTCATGAATTAAATAAGTTCTATCCAACTTCATTTTAACTTCTTGTGATCCATTATCTTTAATATGCTCCTTTTGATCCATTCGAATTATTGGTTGAATTGTTGGTTGAATTGCCTCCATGTGATTCATATCATTCCCACTTTCCTCAGAATGATTTTTCCTTGAATCATGCTTGAAAAACTATATCACTTAATGGCATCTCCATATCTTCATTACTAAAATCTTCCATTATAGGCTTGTCATCTTTGTTATCTTCAATTTCTTCTTGACTCTATGTTATAATTTATGTTTTTATTGATTTTAACCTTTATGAGATGACATTCTACATTCTCTCTTGTCCATTCATCCATATACTCTTTGCAAATTAGCATTAACCTCCATAAGAGATCTTTCCAACCATTCATAAAATCCTTAAACTTCTAGGGTATTATCCATTAGAACTAGACTTCCACCTCCTCTAGTTTATTGGATACAACTATGAATAAAGGTTAGAACAAATAAAAATAAAATAAAAATCCTCATAACACTCCCTTATGTGTTTATTCTTAAAAATGAAGGGGGGTCTCTCATGTTTTCACTTAGTTTAATTTAATTTAATCACATAAGGTTTTCCTCATACTTCTCGACTTATTCTCATAGTGTTCTTAATTAAATGAAATTGAACAACACAAAAGAATTAATTCCCTTTGCAAAATTCAAAATTCAAAATTTATGAAATTATAGAGGCAATGACTAGGAGTGCTCTAATAAAAAAGTGCTCATAAGTAGGAAATAAAGGAGTGCAGAAAGCAAAATGAATGTAATCTTAATATCAAAGGATAAGGAGTAATAGATAAGGAAATAAAAAGTTTTCTCATCGCTTTAGGACAATGAAAAGCTTTAAGATAAGATAAGGATTAGAATAAAAGAAGTTATGACTAAAATCTAATAAGATAAGGATATAATCTACATAAGATTTAATTTTATCCATAAGTTATCCTTATTAGACAAGAGAAATTGAAATTTGTACTTAAAGGACCAAGAAAAACGAATTTGCAACTTCAAAACTTAAGATTTGTGATTTTGAACCAATATTTGACTAAAGAACATTCAAGGAAATTCAAGAAAATAATCAAGAATTCAAGATTTTTCTTTAAAAAGATCAAAGAATGCAAGAAACACTTAAAGATTCTAAGATTACCTTGCAATAATCGAGTTCTTCTTTTCTTTTTGTTTTCTTTCTTTTTCTTTTTTACTTTCTTTGTTTTTGTTTTTATTTTTTTAATACTAATGCAAGAGTTCAAGAATAACTAAACAAATTCAAGAAATAAAGAATGCAAAATGACTTTGAAAGTTCAATGAACAAGATGATGAATTAAAAAGATGAGGAAACAAATGAATAAGAAAGGAGTAGAAGAAGAGAGCACATGAATGAAAATAATAATGAAAAAAAAGGATACATAACATGATTCTTAGAGCCAAAACTTTGATACTAAAATATTATGAATGAACTTCAACAAACATGCAGAATGATCATCGTGATTCACTTTGATGAAATACACTCAAAACTTAATAACTTTGCCCAAGATTCTAAGAACAAGTTAAATGATAAAAAATTTTGAAATTCAATCTATTTAGAAGACTTAAACTCCAATTTTGAATGCTACAAAGGTTTGATTAACTCCTTTGATAAGTTCAGGTTTGTATTCTTTTAAGAACATGAGAAAATAAGCAATTTATGCTTTAGGTCGAATTTTGACTCAAATATTCTATATTAAACTTAAAATATTCTACATTAAACTTATAAAAACTTTTACATAAATCTTCTGTTTATAGAGATAAGGAAGGAATATAACAAAAGACCCTAAATAACTAAAGTTTCATTTTTAAAGTAGCAAACAAGTACTTAAAACTAAAGCAAACTTATCCTAATTAACTTTTGTTTACTTTAACTTGGTTTAAGGCCTTTAAACAAAGATAAATACTAATAAAAATTAATTATAATAAAATGACTAAATCCCAAACATGATTTGGCCTAAAATAAGCTAAAATAAACTTTAAATAAGCCTATCTATAGTCATACAAAACATGGACTTCCAATAAGCTTCAATATCACTTTCACAAAAGCCTTTGAAACATTTTGGATCATCATATTTATGATTAGCCCAAACATTCCTCATAAAACCTTGTAAACCCTCTTTGAACTTTGTGGCATGCAATTTAGTTATTAGGCCTTAACGTAGCTTTAAATCCTTATTCAAAACATTATCTTCATGGTTCGAAACATTATCTTCATGGTTCAAAACATTATCTTCATCATTTTAATAAGGTCCATACAACTTCATCTTAACTTCTTGTGATCCACCATCTTTCATATGCTCCTTTTGATCCATTGGAATTATTGGTTGAATTACCTCCTTATGATTCATATCAAATATTTGCATATTAAATCAAAACTACATAATTTTAATGTTATAAACAATTTTAATTTTATAAAATATGTAGTTTAAGGTTATAAAACAATGTAATATTTAATTAAATAAATACTTTGTTGAGCTCGCTGGCTCGCAAACTCAACTTGAGCTCATTAAACACAAACCCGAACTGAGCTAGAGCCAAACTTTCAAAAATTTAATAAGCTCGAGCTTAGCTCGAGTTCATTAATTTTTAAATGAGCTAAGCCTAAACTTTTAAAATTTTAACTCGGTTCAGCTTAGTTACAAACCTATTAACAAAAACTCTTGAACAAATAAAAAATAATAAAAAACAACAAAACAACCCTTCAACAACCTAAAAATAAAATAAACAATCATTAAAAAACAACTATTACAAAAACCAGAAAACAACCATTAAATAGTAATAACAACCTTATAAGAATCTGACAAGTACCCTTCAATAGCCAAAAAACAACAAATAAAATCAAAATAGCAATACAACAACCCTTTAATAAAAATAAAACAATAAAAAAACTAAGCAACAATTTAAAAACAACTATTTGATAACAAAAACAACAAAAAAATAACAACCCTTCAACAACCAAAACAAGAAAAAATATCGAAACAACACCTCAACAACCTCACAAAAATGCTTTAAGAACTAAAAAACAACAAACAACAAACAACTATAAGACAGCCTTATAAAAATCAGAAAACAACCATAAAATAACAACAACAATAACTCTTCAACAACCGAGAAACAACAACATGACAACAATCCTTCAATAACCAAAACTAAGAAATAACATCAAAACAACCTCACAATAACTCTTTAACAACCAAAAATTAATAAACAACTACAAGACAACTTAAAAACATTTTTTAAAAAATAACCATAAAACTGCAACAATAACCCAACAACATCCTAACAATAACCCATCTATGATAAAAAAAAATAAAATAAAATAACATATATGCACTCATCAAATTAATAAGAACCATAAATATAAATCCAAGAACAAAAAAGAGAAAATAGAATTCAAGAATCACATAAGCATCCATAACCAAAGCGAAGAAAATTTAACACCTACCCATTATAATTTTTTATGATTTTTCACCTTCTAAACTAAGGTTTCTCTAAGTACTTGTATATATTCATGTGGATATAAATATATATACATGAATATATATAAGAATATATGAGGAACTTCACTACTATTTGGGTTTATTTGGAGAAATGGGTCTCTAGTAGATGATAGAGATCGAGAAAGAAAATAAGACTTGAGAGAAGATGTTGACCTTAGGTTATTCAATCTCTAAAGTTTTGACTTTAACAACTAATTTAATTAATCTAATGTGCTTATTTGAGTGTGTTTTAGGTTTAACTGAATTTAAAGAATCAAAGTGAAGTAATTCAACTCCTTGGCCTATCAAAATATCAAATATAAGCTCCCACTAAGTTCAAGGTTCAATGAAGACAATGCAACAATCGAAGTATGCTCAAAATAAGCTAAAAGGCCTCCCTCATAAGTAACACTCAATATCAAGAGCCTTGCTCATAAGCTAAAGGCTCACAGGGGCATCAAAGAGAAAAAGGGCCAAAAGTCCCTTATGATCTTTCCTCATAATCATGAGGATCCTCATTCAGGTTGTGACCAACTCATTAGAGCTCATCCAAACTATGACCCAGTGAAGCTTCAAGAGAGCAAAAGAGCTTGAGCCCCTCAACACCTACCCTCACTGTCATGAGCAGCTTATGACCAGGCATCTCTGTAAAACACAATGGTCTCCTGCCACCCAAGGACTATATTTTTAACCCTCACGCCCATGAGTAGCTGTTTCTTTAAAAAAAGACTATTTTTCATTAAATGCAACTTGAAGAAGGTTAGGGACAAAGTTAATGCCCCCAACAGCCATATTTATGATGCTCAAGTACTTAAATAACTTTTAAAGCATCATTTAAGAGAAGAAAACTTTGGTGGTTGAATATTCTCTCTTAGCATTCAATTAAGCTCTCAAATTTTCATCCACCTTCTTTACTACGTATTAACTCTTTTAAGAGTCGGTATGTGTTAGAGATAGGACCTCTATTTCATCTAATTATTAGGATAATTTATAAGAAAAGTGAGGTTATTCTTTAAAGGAATTGGTTTAAGTGTTTCTCCATCAAAACACTTAGATTTGTGGTTAGAGCTAAGCTTTAATTAAAAGCTCATTATTGTATGGTTTAAATTTAATCTTTAAAACTCTTATAATCTCAATCTTTGTGAATAAGATTAGTATGGGGATTGAAAATTCTAACTTGAGGATAAGTTAGGCAGAGACATATAATCATTTGTGAATTGAGCTCCCTAAGTTCTTATGTTTAATCTTTCATTCTCTTAATCTCTTTTAGTCCTTGTTTAAGTTTCTTCATTTTCTTTTAATTTATCAAAAGCCCTATTCACCCCCCCCCCCCCTTTAGGGCAATTATAGAAGAGTAACAAAATTTCTAGAGATTTTTTGTTCGTTTAAAGAAACTATGAGAGATGAGAAATCAAGAATGTAAAATTGAAAAGGAAAATAAAAAAAGATTGTGTTTTCTAAAGCACAAAAAAATTAAATTAAAAAGAGTGACTATAAAATTGATAATATTTTATCAATGTATATTTTTATGAAAAATATTAAAATTTATAAAATAAATTAAAATGATAAAAATGTGTAAGTAATTTTAAATATTTAAATTATGGCTTTTTAAAATGTTATTTGAAAGTGTTATTAAATTATTTATAAATTTCAACAAAAAATTTCAAAACCTAAATATATATAACATACCATAAGAATCAAGTGAATTCTTAACACAAACTTTCATTGGTATAAATGAGTTTTACCTACATTTTTTACAATTACTAATGGAATTCCAAAGACTGATATTGCTAAAATTCTAGTTGGTAAATAGTTAAAAATGAAATGTATACTCATTGATAAAAATTCTTGATAACAATTTCATTAGTATAGATCACATGATCATTGGTAAAATGCTCTAAAAATAAAAAAATTTTAATCATTAAACTATTTACCAATGAATTTATAGTTAGTAAATCTATTGCACCGATAGAAATTTAAAACTAAAATAAATATTACTTAGAATATTATCCATTGTGATGTTTTCCATTGCTTGATAAAAGACCACTTTTGCATCCCTTAATCCATCATTTTCTTTGTCTATTAAGCCTCAAAACTATGGGACTTACTAAAAGCCTACAATCATTTATTATAAACTACAATCATTTATTACCTCTTAAGGGTAATAATCTACTCTATCTAATCTAATAAAGTTTTGACAATAAATGTAAGATAATGCCGAGAAGATAAAGGAATGTTTTGTGGTGCACTATCTCGGCACAAATTACTACTAGAGGAGCTTGATATTTGTTTAATAGTTGAAGAATACCCTCTAAGATAGAACTACAAAGAGAAAATAGACTGCACTCGTTTACAAGGCTTTATTGTATTAACAAAATTACTTTCATTAACTACCTATTTTTAACATAAAAAGGATTCCATAGGTTCACCTACTTGATATATATATATAAAAGATAATAACATTATTTAAAAAGGAAAAGGTGCTTATGATTAAGTTAAGAAGCATCTTGACCCTATAGATGGTTTCAATTGCGACACTAGAATAGGACCAAATATTATTGAGGGCGTGTAAAGCAAGGAACCTTTTGCAACCTTAGAAAAATCTCATATGAAATGCATCACTACTTGATCTCAGAATAGTGAAAAAAAATCTCAAGAGTGAGCAAATATTATTCTCTAGTTAAAGATTCTAAATTTAGGAAGTCATTTCCACCTAACTACTTTTACTAGTTGTTACTTTTGCTTTATCTGGATCCACTTCAATTCCATTTTGACTAACAACATACCCTAGCACCTTACCTGAGGTGACTTGGAACACACACTTCTTTATATTATGTCTGAGACTGTACTTCTTAACCCTTTTAAGAAATTTTTTAAGAGTGGCTAGGTGTCCTTTCCTTATTTCTGACTTTACCATCATATCATCTACGTATACCTCTACTTGCTTGTGTATCATGTCATGGAACATAGTTGTTGCTATTCTCTAATAAGTTGCGCCTTCATTTTTTATATCAAAAGCCATTACCATAAAATAGTAAGTACCCTATTATATTATGAAAGCTCTTTTTTCTTTGTCAATGATGGCCATTAGAATCTGATTATACTTGTGGAATCCATCCATAAAAGAATACATTACACAAATGGCAACATTATTGATTAACATGTATATAGGAGGTAAAACAAAGTCATCTTTTGGGCATGCTTTATTCAAATCCATGTGGTCGACATATATTATAACATTTCCATCTCTCTTTGGTACTGGAATCATGTTTACTAACCATTTAGGATATTCTGCTACCTCTAGGAACTTTACTTTGGTTTATTTTTCTATCTTATTTTACCATGCAGGTTATAGATAGTTGGCAGGTAAGTATATACACTTATTATGCAAATGTATACATGGAATGCATATAATATAATGCTTCATATATGTGCAGAGTTATTCACAGGATCTGGAGCAGGAGATTGAGATGCTTCGTCGATGACTTGCTGACTCAAGCTTTGACCCCTATGGTGTTGGTACTTCATCTGCTAGACCTTTAGATACCTATCACCGTGATGATCCTAGTAGAGGATGTTGCCCATGGCCTAACTCTAGAGCTAGGGATGATTGATTCCATGCTATTTTCATCTCTGATTTGTAGTTAGGACTACTCTATTTCAAACTTCCCTTTCCTGAAATTAGACTCCGATGAACAGATGATCCTAAGTGAATATTATTATTTACCTTAACTTTTACCTAAGCCACCCTTTCGGGTTTTCAACTTAGCGAGATTTTTTTTTCTTTTCCATATCTGAGTTGTGATATAGGTTACATAGCCACCTGGACTTTCTAGAGACAAGAGGATTCAAGCTTTACATGATGAGTCTTAAAAGAAGAAACATAGGCACCAATAAAATAAAATGGTCTCATAGAGCTAGTCTTAATCTTTTATGTTTTATTTTCCTTTCTAGTGCTTATGTAACATCTAATGTCATAACAAAATTTCAATTTTAATAAGATTCATTAATTAGGGCAAAAATGAGTATATTTGCTACATCACATTATATAACTTCTGTTATCAGCTAGTCCTTTCAGATTTTCTAACTGAATATTTTTCACCCACATTTATTTCCCTAACTTTTTCCTAACTAGCCCTTTATGGGATTTCTAATCAATGGGACCTCTTTTATTTTATTCCTTAATTTTTGCCTGCTAGCCCTTTGCAGGTTTTCTAAACAGCGTGAATGTCCTAATTTTTGCCTGACTAGCCTTTTCAGGTTTTCTAGTCAGCGGACTTTTATTTTCTTTATACTACTTTTATTTATTTTTATAGATAGTATTTCTTTAGGTGATCCAGGTTAACAGGCTCCATGAATTCATTCCCTTCAAGATCAGATATCTTAGCGGCTCCCTTTGGTAGAACTGACTTGACTAAGTATGGTCCTTCCTAGTTTGGTCTAAACTTTCCTCTTAGATCAAACACAATTGCTCTGGATTGTTTTAGTACCATATCCCCAGCTTTTATCTTCCCTGACTTTACCTTCTTGTTAAATGCCCTTACTATCCTCTTTTGGTATATTTGGGTATGAAACAAAATATTCATCCTCTTCTCATCAAGAGACACTAGATGATCATATCTTTTCCGTGCCCATTCACTCTCGGGCATTTCGGCCTCTATAAGTACTCTTATAGACTTTATCTTAATTTCTATTAGTAAAATTGCTTCACAGTTGTACATTAGGGAGAACAAAGTTTGGCTCTGGCTGTAGTTCTATATCCCCACAACATAAAAGGAAGAAACTCATACCAATCCACTACTACCATTCCTTTAATAACCTTCATGGTAATGTACTCTATATCAAATTCAATCAGGAGAATGAGCCATTGAGACATCCTTCTGGTCAGAGTAGGTGCTTGCAATAAGTATCTTAAAGGGTCTATTTTTAAAATGGCATGAACCCTATAAAACTAAAAGTAATGGCTCAATTTCCTTATTGCCAGATCATTATCAAACATGTCTTCTCCATCAAATCATACTTTTCTTCATATGGCAAGAACTTCTTGCATAGGTAATACATTGCATGCTCTATCCCATCCAGCCCTTCTTGTGCTAACATTGCCCCCATTTCCTTTTCTTCTAGAGCTAAATATAGGATCAAGGGTTTACCTAGCTTTAGTGGTTTAAGTACATATGGATTAGTGAGATACTCCTTTATCTTATTAACCTACTAATCCACCTTATAATGAACCTACTAATATATTATAACCTGCCTATGAACCCTCTCTTTCCTTGGTGTTGGCATTTCTTGAATGGCTTTCACTTTATCTGGATCCACTTTGATTCCTCTACTACTAACTATATGCCCCAGTAACTTCCCTGAAGTAACTCCAAAAATGCATTTCTTTGGGTTGAGTCTTAAATTATACCTCTCAATGCATGCCAAAAAGTTGTCCAATGCTTCAAAATGCCCCTCTCTTATTTCTGACTTGACCATCATGTCGTCTACATATACCTCCACTTCCTTATGCATCATGTCATGGAAGAGAACAATGGCTACCCTTTGATATCTTGCACCTGCATTTTTCAACCCGAATGGCATAACCTTATAGCAATATGTCCCCCATTCCATGATGAAAGTTGTCTTGATCTTATCCATAGCTACCATCATTATCTGATTATACCCAGAGAAGCCATCCATGAAGGAGTACATTGTCCTTAACACCGTACTATCCACTATCATATCGATATGAGGTAAAGGGAAGTCATCCTTCGGACATTCTTTATTTAAATCCCTAAAATCAACACACATTCACACTTTACCATCTTTCTTTGGTACCAGGACTATGTTTACTAGCCATTGGGGATAATCTACTACCTCTAAAAAGTTGGCTTGAATTTGTTTCGCAATTTCTTCTTTTATCTTTTTAATTCATTATGGTCTTAGCCTGTGCAATTTTTGTTTAACTAGTTTTATTTTCGGATGAGTTGGAATATGATGCTCTGCAATGTCCCTGTCTAAACCTGGCATGTCTTCATAGGTCCAAGCAAATACTACCTTTTTTTGTTAATATTCTCTCAAAATTTTCCCTCTCTTCAAGAGGTACATCATGTGATATAAGAATGGTTTTTAGATTATCATTCATGCCCATGTTAAATGAATCAAATTGAATTGAATTAATGTCAAACATGCATGAACAATCAAAATTATAAGGCACAGAACTATTATAATGCACATCACATAAGTAAGCAAAAGCAGCGTTCATATCATTGACCATGGAAAAAATACAGTTTTTTTCCTCATAGAGACTAGACGTTATTACATCAGTTTCTTCATAAAAACATTAGTAAAGCTATCACTAATAAGAGTAGCTAAATCCTAGGGTGGCTCCTCTTTAGGTGGCAGACATATAAGCTCTTCGACAACAACATCTCCTATTCTTCCAGCTCCTTGCTTCAACACTTATTCTTTATTACTCTCAACTAAGTTTTCCACAATTTGGTCCTTGAAAATCTTGAACCCAGGAACATCTTTGCCAGCAACATTAATGGACTCCTTAGCACCCAGATAATAGTTTCCCTCTCCTAGTGTGATGAAATTCTCACTTAACGACTCAACTCTCCCTAGGGGCTTGTTTCTCTTGGTCTTTTCCTTCTTTGTTGCCCTTCTACTAGTAGATCTTGTCTCAGCACACCCTAATCCTTTAGTGTTATTTTGACTCTTGAATTTTGGTAGCTTAGAACTACCTTGATCATTCATGCCTAGCCCCTATCTAGGCTGGTAATTCATGCTCTCCATCATTTTTACAATCCTTGGGTCCATCTCAGTCCCACCAAATATCCCAATAATTTGAAAACTAGGAGGAACACAAACTTGTTTCTATTTTTCCAATATGGTAGCCACAATTGCATTGGTTCTTGATTCGATTGTCACTACATCTCCTTCATAAGGGAATTTTATCTTCTGGTGCACAATTGAGGGTACCCCTCTTAGAGCAATGAACCATAGCTTGCCCAATAATAAGGCATAAGTAACTGGTATATCCATCATGGTGAACTCAATGGTTGATTCCATGGGTCTTTTTTTAACTAGAGCTTGGAATGTACCCTCTATATTCCTAGTGTTGTCATTATAGGCTCTGATTATGAGGTTTGAATCTGTTAAGTCTTCAACTTTCAAACCTAAGTTAGGTAAGATCTTCAATGGAAAAACATTAATGGTAGAACCATCATCAACCATTGCAAAGTTGGTTCTTTTCCTTTTTACTTCAGCTGGGATAAATAGTGCCTTGTTATGATTTCTTCCTTCCAAAGGCAGGTCATCATCTGAGAAGGTTATCAGCCCATGTTTCTTTTTTATAACCTTTGCAACCATAGCCTCAGGTGTGTCTGTTGTTTCAATGTTTATATTTGATAGAGCTTTTACCAAAGCTATTTTGTGGCTACTTAAGTGCATCAATAGTTCCCAGATACTGACATTTGCCTTAGCCTTCTTCAGTTGTTCCAGAATCATGTCTTCTTTTTCCCCTTCTTCTATTTCTACATCATCTGTCTCTTCTCTTTCTATAACTCTTTCAATCTTCTTTTCTGTTGTCTTGTAATTACTCCCACTTCTAGTAATATGATTCACTTTGGGGTCATCACTCCACACATCCAGACTAGTGGGACTCTCTTCATTAAAGTTATACTAGATATCTACAACTCCAATGATTTTGTCACTCTTTCCGTCCTTCCATACTTCTATTATGCACATTTCCTTTCCCTCCATGCTAAGCTTTCCTAGATGTGCTCCCAGTAATTCCTCAATCCCTTATTTAGGAATGAGAGACTCCTTATTCTCTTATTCCACTGGCCCATCACTAAATTCATCACCCTATCCTGAGTGCACAATCCCCTCAAGAGGTATATCACTAGAATCAGACTTTGAATAGAACACCATATAACCAAATTTTCCTGAGGGCTACCCTAATAAATCCTCAACTCTTGACTATTATAGGGTTTTGGATTCTTTCTCATCACTAAACTCATCACCCCATCCTAAGGGCAAAATTGATTCAAAAGGAATATCAGTAGATGGTGGCTTAGAATAAAACACCTTATAGACAAATTTCCCTAAGGGCTGCCCCATCAAATCATCAACTCCTTTAGAGGCATCAAGAGATTCTCCATTAGCTGTAGGGTTTAGATTTTTAAAGGAGTTTACACTTCTTCTTCACTCACTTTTGACTTAATCATCATGGTGGTCGGTGGTAGGACATTTTAGTAATCAGGGAAAGATTATTTCTAGTGTTTGGGTTGGAGTTGGATTTTTTAGGGTCTGTGATTTTTTTGGAGTCTATTAGGTTTTGGATCTCATGTTTAAGGCAAATACAAGTGTTTATGGAGTGGCCAGCTACTTGGTGAAACTTGTAGTAGCTATTGGGGTCACAGCCTGGGACATTCGAGTTAGATGGTTTAAAGAAGGTTAAAGGTCGGAGTAAGCCTCTTTAGATCAATTGTTCTAGGACTTTGAAGAGTGGTTGGTTAAAGTTAAAGAATCTTCAGGGTTGCTGAATTCTGCGCACCTCCATAACTTGGCTAGTACTTACCTATTGTGTGCCCCCGGTTGGGTAGTTTTGGGTTCCAGTGCCTCTAGAGCTTCTTTTCTTGTCATTCTCAATCTCTTTTACTTACAAACCATCATCATATAGGTCTATGAAATTTTTTGGGTTCATCATCTATAACCTCTTGACCAGATTATCTGGCACATTCCGAACTATCATCCTAACCTGATCCTTCTCGACCAGCTTATTCTTTATCAGCCCTACTTTATTCATGAATCTGGTAAAGAAATTAGAGAAAGATTCATTGGGTTTTTTCTTTTTCAATTTTATATTTCTGATGGACACTTCCAACCGGGTGTTATAATCATATTATCTTAAAAAGGCAGTATATAGTTCTTTCTAGTTAGCTCTCATAGATTTTTCCAACCCATGATACTAGTTTATAGCCATTCCTTCTAAAGACAGTACAAATAACCTAATGACCACTTATAATGGGGCTTTGGTAGTGCTTATAGTTGTTTTATACTGACTGAGATGAATCCTAGGATCTCCAATTCCTTCAACTTCTACAACTGTGGCATTTTGAACTTCTCAAGTAGCTTATTACCCTCTGTTAGCAGCATATCATCAAAGTCAAATGAATACCATATGCTTGTCTCCTGATCAACTCTTCCATCTTGGACATCTTCTGTGTCAATGCTTGCATATGCTTAGATTCATGGTCGTGTACTAGTTCAAGGGATTCTTTCTTCGTCTTCTTTACCATGTAGTTCTCGACATCCTCTGGCTTCACATCAATAGAAAGTGGGTTTCTAGCAATAGGTTTCCCCTCAGGATTATTGGTAGTAGGTGGAGCATCTGTAGCAAGTGGGATAGTTGCAATAGTAGGTGGTTGATCAATTACAGGTGGTGGTATGATAATAGCAATAGGTTGCATTAATCCAAACAAAGCATGTCTCAATTCATCTTGCATCATAGCCCTCTTATTATCCATCAGAGCTCCCTTAATGTCTTCTAAGGTCCAGTTCCCTTGTTGTTATTCCATTTGTTCAAATTCAGGTAAAGTTGCTTCAGCTTCCTAATAAAGTGGGTTGATAGGGCTTATTTCCAATCTATCTAGTCTATTCAGGATTTCCTTTGCTAATGCTTTAGGACTTTGACTTGTTCTTCTTAGTCTGCCACCTCGTCGTCCCCAAATATGAGAAAACCCTGATGTATCTATGATAACTGCAAAACAAGGCATTAGTATGATGAATGAGATGCATGTATACGTGATGCATGTGCTATGGAACAAGTAGCAAGGATCAATCAAGTGTACAATAGACATTATTCCAACCTTAATCCTCCCACACACATGTTCAACGGCAAGTCTTTTGTCCTAGGATTTTTTATCTTGGTCTTAATATCAAAGGGGGATATCAAGGACTAATGTGCATGCTAGATCTCTCTTAAAGCAGTAAAGCATAGAAACATCATTTATAGGTATAAAGGTCTAGCCCAATCTTCATTATCCCAAGGGGCTTCAAAAGTATGGGCCTGGGCTTTTATAGATAGAAATACCTCATGGTAATAAGCATAGAAACAACATTTATCAGCATACAGGTCTAGCCTAATCTTCATTATCCCAAGGGGCTTCAAAAAGTATGGCTTGGACTTTTATAGATAGAAATACCTCATGGTAATAAGCATAGAAACAACATTTCTAAGTATATAGGTATGCCCAATCTTTATTAGCCTAAGTGGGCTTCAAAAGTATGGGCCTCAGCTTTTATAGATAGAAATACCTCATGGTAAAAATCATATAAGCAATTTTTTGGTAGATCCTATAGGAAGTAACTAAGCCATTATATATGGTTAAGGTCAGGTAAAAAGTCAAGGTTCCCTTAGTAAGATGCCCTCTATTAGGACTTGAGTTACAGGCCAAGGTCAGGGGGGCCCGGCATCCTTTACCAATTCGAAAGAAGACTACCCCCCTTTAAGACTTGGGTCACAAACTCTGGTTAGATGAGCTCAGTAATCTCTCTTGGACTAAAGTAAGGCTAAGAGTGATGATTAGCCAATGTACAACCTCATGAAGCTAGTGTAATCATGGAATCATAAACCAATGCCATCGGGTAATATGGACATGCATTATGAATGCAAAAATAAAATAATAATCAATAAAATAATTCTAAAGAACACAAGTAGAATCAGTATCTCTTATCCCCAGTGGAGTTGCCACTGTAAATAATGTGGTTTAGCACATATCTAGAATTTTCGCAAGCACAACATTATTTAGGCTCAGGGCCCTAGAGAACACACTAAACATTGTCACAAAGACATGGTATAGAGATAAGGAGTTGCCACCTAGGGTAATAACTAGGACAAATCATTTTAGTGGTACTCGATTCTCTAAAAGAAAGCTAGCACCATAATCAGAAGATTCTAGGAACAAAATACTAACTTCTTTCAGTCTTGTGTTCATTTAGAATTTCATTATGAATTACTATCTTATTCTCTATTTACATGCAATTTTATTTAAACCCTAATTGAACATCCATCTAACCTAAAAAAGGCAATAAGTCATAAAATTACATGTAAAAAATGCGTACCAATGGCAACGTCCCTAAGTCTAAACTAGGTTAATGTTATTAATTAAAATTAGTTAATTCTACATATTTTTATTTACAAGTGAATTGGACTAAGGATAGGCCTACATGTTAATAAGTAAGCCTAAGTCTATTCATTTTTATTTTAACTAAAAAATGGGCCTATAGTCTACAAATTTTAAAAAAGCAAATTAATTATTAGGCCTAATTTTAACCTTATTTTAATTAAAAGAAATGGGTCTAAGTCCATTAGTCCCATTTGTTTAAAAAAGAAATAAAATTAGTGGGCCTAAATTAATTTTAAATTAATTAAAACCTAAAAACCATTTTTAAGCCTATTTATTAAGTGGTCTTGATCCTAACGTGGGCTTGGGGCCCAAAGAGCTAAAAGATCCAAAAATAAAACCCAAAAAAAAATCATAAAAAAGTCATATCAAACACAAGATTTATGTGATTTTCTAAAAAAAAAAAAACCCTAAATCAATTTACGTGCAACCCTAAATTAATCTACTGCCATCATTAATTTTAATTGAATTTTACCTAATTAAACCTAAATTACTAATAATTTTAGTGCAAAAAATATAAAATTCTACTATTTCCTACTATTGGGGCTATTACAAACTACTATGCAAAAATTAAAAATAAATTAATTACAACCCAAAACAAAAGCAAATTAAAAGAAAAATCATAAATCCTATAGGGGTTTTACAGATCTTAATCCATGGCATTCCATGGATTCTTCCAATAGTCGCTGCCAAAATTTCATATCTCTAACCTCACCTCCAGAATACCACAGAGCAAGGATCAAAAACAAAACCAAACTAAAAAATTTAATCAATAAATATTCAATCAATAATTAAAAATAAAGAAATCAAATTAAAAATAAATAAATAATAGAGAGAAGGAAAGAATATTGTGTAGTGTAATTTGATGGCCCCTCAAATTAGGATTGTCACCGTTTTGAGATTGACTCTGTAGTTTTTTCTTAATTCTCTAGAATTTAAAAGCAAAGAATGTATTTTTTGAAAAGGTTTTTTTTTTTGCAATAGCTAATTAGGTTTTTTTTTTCTCTCTAGTTTTTTTTGTAGCTTTTCTTCTCTAGGGTTTTCTCGCAGCTATTTTTTCACAAACTCTCTCAGTCTTCTTTCTCTAGCTCCCCCTCTTTACAGCCTCCCCTCTGGATTTTAAAGCCAAACCCAACCACTTTAGTTCTTTTGATCGTGCAGGGAAGTTGTGTGATAGTTTGGAGCAAGATTAGGAGTAGTCTGCATTTTATTTTTTTGAATTTCTAAAATCAGGATAATGATATGATAAGTGATAGGATTTTGAAAATTTAAAGACTCACACGCACACACGTGGTGTCCTAAACTAATGAAAAATTTGAAAAATGACAAAATTAGTGTAAAAAATCACGAAATCAACGTAAAAATCACTTTTTAGCAAAAATGGCATTACAAAATGCCAATTTTAACCCATAATGTCGACTGGTATTATGTAATCCCAGTCAACATTACATGTCGGCCAACCAATTTTTTTAAAAAAATTAAATTACAAAAAAGGTCCTAGTAAATTTCTAATTTCTACAATCAAATCCCTAAAAACCAATTTTGTAATTAAATCCATAAAATGTTGCAATTTAGTCCTTTAAATCGTGAAAATTGACACCAGAGATCAATTCTCAATTAGATTTTCATCATAGGGGCTTTCATCGCACACGTGCACAATTGCATCCCGAAATTAGGTGCTTACAGTTATTTCATCATCTTCTTCAATAGAGTCAATAAGGCTTTCATCATCACTTACTTCTTGTATGGCTTTCAATGCAATCCCTTTTTTCTTCTCTTTTTTATCATCTATTTCATCTCCTCTTTGTTGTATAGTAAGCTCATGTGTAAAGAGCTTTCTAATGAGAATGTCAATTGACACAGTTGAGAGGTCATAAGCTTCCTCAATTGAAGTGACTTTAGATTCCCAATCCTTTTTAGGTAGGATTTTTTAGAATCTTATTGTTCACTTATTCCTTGAAAAAGTGTTTTCCAAGTTTCTTAAGAGTAGTAAGAAGAGCATTGAGGCAATTAGTCATCTCAATTTTTTATTCTTCTGGCTTCATCTTGAATAATTCATATTCATGTATGTGTAGTTGAACGTTATTGATTCTCACTTGCACATTCCCTTCATAATGATTCTTAAAAGTCTCCTATACTTCTTTTGTGGATTGGCAATATTGAGCTTTGTCTCGTTCTTCTTTAAATATAAATACTAGCAAGATTGTCATGGCATTCTTGTTCTTGTACTTCTCTTCTTTTTTATCATTTGACCATTGACTTCTTATAAAGATAGTCTTTACACCATCAATAATGATTTTAGGTGGCTTCTAACCCTTTAGGACAACATTCCAAAGTTTAATAGGATCATTATCTAGATACAAATCCATTTTAAAGATTCAATATGGGTAGTTACTACCATAAAAGAAGGCTCTAAGAGATGAAAAGTTTAAAGACTCACTCCTTATGATCTTTTCTTCTTACAATTAAGTACCAATAAGTAAAGCTCTAATACCAATAAAAAAATCCCTAGAGGGGGGTGAATAGAGCAAATTGAGAATTGAGGCAAGAATAAAACCTTAATCAATAATTAGAGAGGAAATTAAGATGGAAAGTAGAGGAAGAAGACAAAAATGGCAAAGTTTAAGGAGTTCGTTTCACAAATGAATTTACATCTCCACTTAACTTATCCCCAAGTTAGGATTTTCAACACCCACACTAATCTTATTAACTAAGATTGAGTTTACAAGAGTTTTGAGGATCAACTTTAAACCCTATAACAATAAGAGCTTTTCTAAGCTAAGCTCTAACCCAATAATGATTTTAAGTGTTTTTAGGCTTACACTTGAACCTAACACACTAGCATTAACTCCTCACTTCCCTTTTTCAACCTAAGAAAGAAGATAAAGAAGAAAGAAAACCTAGAACACAACCAACATTCAAATACAATGAGAATTTTAAGAATTGAAGAATGCTCAAAAGATTTCTAAGAGAATTAATTTGCTCAACAACTTATCTCACTTCATAAATGAAGTTCTAGGTCTTCAGTATATACTTAGATAGTGAAATATAGATGTTGAGAAGCATTAAAATTGTTCCCAACTCCATTCTTTTTCAGTAAATGCATTTTCAACTTTTTATAGAGAAATGCTTGCTTAGGCTCGTGGGGATCAAATAAAATAGTCATTGGAGTTATAGAGAGCTGTTAAGGCTATATTAGCCCTGCCTTAGGATCGTGAGTGCATGCTCACAATCCTAAGCAAGGGATTGTGAGTAGGGCAGATTTTCTTCGCTTGTAAGCCTTATTTTGTGGCTTGGCAGCTCCGGTCTCCTCAGGATTATAAGGAGCTGCTCATCATCGTGAGCATCCTCTGACTTGAGTTAGCCATTAGGAAAATTTGATCTTTTTCATGTACATTGAGCCCTCATTGCATCTTGAGTTGTTGCTCTACTTGGAGAAGTACAAATAAAGAGTTATTTGATCTTAATTCTTATGTATTTAAGGTTTAATTGTTAATCTTCATTTTTTAAAATCTAATTTTCACTTCAATAACTTAAACAAAAATCATTCGTACATAAACATTATTTGTTAAAGTCAAAATAAGAGTAGTGATTGAGTTGGCCATGCAAAGTTCAACAAATAACTAAGCTAAAGTCTTGTATAATTTAACAATAATTCAATTAGAAACATACTATGTGCAAAAAAAAATCAAACATTTCTAAATATAATATGTCATAGTTAAATATCATTATATACTAAAACTAGTATTATTTTACCACCAAAACAATTAGTTTAAGGTTAGCTCAAATAATAAGTTCATGACTACAAAAGGGAAGCCAATACATCTAGTTTTGTACATTAAATTATATAGTACTATCAAACATCATTTCTCATCGAAAGCAACATTGCAAATATGTTGGGCCATGGAACACCAAATGAATAGGAGGTTTTACTTTCCTAAAAACTAATGGAAGTTATATACAAAGTAGTGCAAAAATAGCTCAATGACCTCCAAGAAGAGGTTAAGGAATACCTAAGTCATAATAAAAAGATTTAGGGTAATCCCTTAATATATGATGAGATCCTCAATCCCTAACCTTGATGGCATTGTATGAGTTATACCTTAACCTTGAGAGTTTGAGGTGAAGGAGCACCATTATGCAATAATTACTTCAATGAAACCATCACCTAAATAAAAGGAAAGAAAGCATAGTACAATGAAGAAATAGATTCCTAATGGCAAACTACTATTATAGTATTTATATTTTGTGCTTAGTTTTGGTTTTTAATACAACATGTGTGTGATGCTAATATTATTTTTATATTAATGGAATCTTATTTTTAAACAATGACTATGCCACTTCTTCAATCTTACTATTATATTTTGCTTGGCCAAATTTATATAAGTTTGTTTAGTACTTTAATATAAGCTTGTTATGGAAGTCATTGCATCATTTTACTATAAAGTAACAGAAGCACTTGTTCAAAATCTTAATAAACTTGTACAATGACTAATATAAGCTTGTTGAAGAAGACATTGCATCGTCTTACTCAAATTCATCAAATTCAAAATCATAGATATGGTAATTCCAGTATTATGTTAATGCAAAATGTATACTAGATAATGAAAAGTCCAATTTAAATGTCTTTCTAAAAATTATCTTTATTTCACTTAATAATACAACATCATATCTCTACATAAAATATTAAAACTAAGTTCATTATCTTAACAAAGACAAATGTACTTCTATAAAAATTGAATATATTTTTGCTCTAAAATTTGACTAGTAATGAATTAATATTACATGAATGACACTGTTTATAAGAAGACATTTCATTTTTCAATGTTGGCGCAACTATTACACACTTATATCTGTTTACATGCTAATCTAAGCATACACAGCTAAACACCTTACCTACCCAAACAATAATGTTCACAAAAAGACATATATTAGTTTTCAATGTTGGCATGACTATTACATGCTTATATCTATTTACATGCTAATCTGAACTTACATAGCTAACCACCTATCCCACCCAAATGATGCATGATTATAATTATTGCATTGAGAAACCCAAATGATGTAGTTTTATAATTACTGCATCATTCAAAAAAAGCATTATTATAAAGGATTTGAATATTTCATATAAATATCAATCAAGTGAAAAGGTTCATACATACACACTGAAACAAAAGACCGAACTAATAAATCCATATTGCAAATGTCAATATCAGCCATGAATAGTTCACAACCTTCACTATGGAGCTGTCAACTAAGCGAATTTTTTGTAAAGGTTCGTTAGCTATTAGAAAGGACCTTAAATAACTTAAGCAGGAGCACCATTAATACCTGTATCAATAACTTGAAGATCCAAAAAGAAATCCATCTCTCTAAAATACAATCCTTGAACTAGAGCCTCTTATAGCCCTCTGTGACATATACCTTGCTGAGAATAAGTAAGGGGCAGAGGAACAACTAGCAAAAGAGTTAGAAAAGGTAGCATTAGTAAAGGCAGTAGCAGCAGGGACAATAATTTCCAGTATCAACTATATAGAATTGTCTAATGCTTTAACAAAAATTTAATATTCTTAATGATTTCACTTTTTTATATTATATCCACTACAATGGTTTATATCACCTTTATTTTATATCATTAAAATTATAAATCATTTATCTTATATGTTGAACTTCTCATTTACTTCAAACAAAACTTTTTATTTTAGATAATTAATAGAGTACTTAAATTACCAATATTGTTAAATGTGAACAAAACATGAGACGTCTTTTAAGAATATATAATACATGGAACATAATACTAGGCTGATCATTCATCAAATTAAAAAGTATTACCAAAATACTAGTTAAATGAATGTCTAATAACTTATTCTTAACTACTGAATATAAGTTTATGTACGATGAATATAGTGAGTATATATTATGTAACAAGGTGAAGCCTTTGACAACAAATATATAAGATCTATATAATTTTATGTATACATATTTTATTATTGTTTTTTGCCATAAGTCTATAACCAATTCATGCCCATACTACCTTTAAATCAAATAATGAATGATCATATTCCCACATTTTGACCAATGCATGACAACTTCACATGTGAGTTAAATATTTTTTTTAAAGTAGGAACTGATAACTGTTAAGTTTATTATATTGATTTACAGATTCAAATGCTTATGCATGCTCAATAACCTAATATAGTAGCCAATTAATTTGGAGATGTTTGAATGTGGATCATTACTTAAGTTGGTGTAACACATTATACTGAGTGAACAATACTTGGGATATTATTTCCCTTAATAAAAGAACTTCTAAATTTTTTTCGAATAAACTAAAAATAATAATACATATTCATAAACTATTACTTATACCAACTTTTAATGTAACTGTTTACCAACAATTATTCCAATCAAGAAGAATACTAATATAATACAATAATTATTCCAATTAAGTAGTAAACTACTATCGATCCGTAAGGATTTGAGAACTAATTATTGAATTACTTTTAGTATTTTCTTGTTTAAATAACCTATATTTTTTTAATAATGAAAGTGAAAGAAGAAAAAGAATAATTAAAATAAAATTAAACAATTAACTAGTCTTAGGATTCAATAAACTTATAAGGGTTAGGACTTTTATCTCCAGCTCAACTATCTAGAGATTGCGTCCCCAATTATGAATTTCATTTCATTTCCAAAGCATCTTTTGAATTATGAAAGTCTCTCCTAAGCACTCTCATTATCTATTAATCATAATAATCACTCAATTATTTAGTTCCCACTAACTCACGTAATATATTATTCTTAATATTGAAGCATGACTTTTCAAAAAATTATTAACAACTACATCGTCTCGCAACCAATTCAATTTAATTAATATTATTATTATGTTGAAGTCTCAACACTAAATTTCATTCAGATGATGTTTGAAGTCTCAATACTAAATTCTTCCACTCTTGATCCACTTGAGTATATAAAAGAAAATTGAAAATTAAAATTTATAATGTAAAGAGGATTGAAAACTAAGAGTATCCAACCTCCCTCTCCTCTAAAAAAAGGCAAAACCCTAGTTATTTATAATGTTCCCTTCAAAACCTTAAAATAAAACTTCCTAAATTTGTGTTCTTGTCATTGTATACAACTATGCACCTTAATGTGCATAGTCGTGCCTGCTTCTAAAATGAATTTCTATAGAAATCACTCTCATTCATGGTTATACACTTTCTTGCCATCAAAACACTTTAAACACGGCTATGTCAAGCAATTCATGTTTTAGCTCTAAATTGTTGCCTAATTTTCATACTGATAGATATAGAATTGGAGCCTAATCTCTACATTAAAAGTTGTAGCTACAAAAGTAAGCTTTCCATAACATCTTGAATCATTTTAGATATACCTTTTTAGCTCAAGATATCGCTGAAAATACTGAGAGATATGCAGTCTGAAATGAAAGCTGCATATGATGACTTTGACTCAAGATTTGTAAACTCAAATGAACTTAGATTTTGACAAGTAAGCTCAATTTAGAAAGGTTAAGATGTCTACTTCAAATTTCTAGAAGATCACTTTCTCATTATAAAACTCTAATGATATAAAAAAGCTTCACTAAAGTATAGGGTTAAATCAGCCCAATTTTGAAATTTCACTTTAAGCTTTTATCTTCTCTTTCAACATGGAGTTTATGCCTTGCCCTTTTCCATGATAAGATGAGCTCCTAACTTTAAGTTCTCACTTTTTGCATCTGTAACTCCATAAAGAGCTTACCTACCAAAAAAACATAGAAAAACATAAAATGCAACTAAAAACTAATAAAAACATAACAAAATATTAGAAACACATAAAAGCCTAGACTCAATAAATTTAACCTAAACATGTCTATATTTATTATTATCTTAAACTCTAGACATGCAGAACTTAACTAATTGGCGCTCAAAATCTAGTATACACTTATCAATTCCCTTATTAATCCACCTGATGCTAATATCACTCATCTTCTTCTCAATCGTTTCAAAATCCAACACATTTATGTTTGAAAAATATCCTCTACTTGAAATTTTGTCATTAATATTGTTTAACTGAAAATAAACATTCCAAACTTCAACTACTTTTTCCATCATTGAGAATGAATAAAACAAACTCCCACTAAAGCCAATGACACAAGCTTAACATTCTTCCCATCAAGTGTATGTACCAAGTCGAGTTCCTCTGAAAACAACATGATAATTTATCTTCTTTTTTTTTTTTCAACTCCATAGATTTATGGAAAGAAACTTTGATTTGAAATCCAAAAACAAATTCTTTCATAAAAAAAATATTAATATGATAATGTGAACTGAAGGCTCTTCGTGAATATGAAGAACATCTCGAGGCAACATTTATTACATGTGCCTAGTATAATGTAAATTGGAGTGAACTCAAATTTGAAATCCCAATTTTTTATCAAAGGTCTCTATGCGCATTGCACTTTTATAATTTTTCATGGATAGCCCTCATTCTCCATCTAAGTTGACATAAACACCTTTTTTAATTAAAAAAAAAACATGAACAGAATCTATCAGCATAGATTTACCATTTAATTAATTAAGCTTGTTCTATAATTTCTTCTAGAGTGGAGATTTTTGCACTCCATTAGTTGATCTTTTTTACATAACAAATTACATAATTATCCTTTAATTAAAATGTTTATTTTTTCATGAATTACAATTCCTAAACTACTTTTTTTTTTAATATTTTACCCTAATAGGGTACACTAAAGTTATAGTAGGTTACAACATCACTTTATATCTATTATTTTTATTCTGCAACAATTCATATTTTTTTAACAAAATTCTTCCCTCGTACACAATTCTAACTTTTTTTTTAACTCATAATTCTAACTTAATGCATTAGAATTTAGATATGGGTTTTTTGAGATTACCTTAGTAAGTTTATTGGCAATACTTTTGCATGTATAAGAAGAGTTGATATTATGTGCTAATAAATCCGTATTGTGGACATGAGTAAACTTCAAGATAGTAACTTTTTGAAAATTATTCAAATATGTAGAATTTTATATATGTGCTTCACACTGTCACACCATCTTCGTTTCTTTCTTCTCAAGGTTTTGTTGTTGGTGGGTTCTGTTGACGGATTTGAACTTCATCTAAATATAAATGCCTGATCAACCTACTCTTGAAACTGAAGCTAGAACATCTCCCTTCATCAATGAGAAGAAAAGGTTGCTTAACGACTTGCTTACAGCCAAACATACTAATTTTCAGTAACTTTATCTTTCTCTATTTGTCATTTTATTTTGAAATATGCTGGTAAAAAAAAAAAATTCTTAAAGTAGTCATTTGGTTGAACTAAAATATCAATTTCAGGGAATATAAAGGTTTTTTTGTCGTGCAAGACCATTATTTGAAGAAGAAGGTCCCTGCATCATTGAATTTCCTAACGATTCCACTATTCATGTGAATACTGGTGAATGATACCATTGCCAACTCTAAAAAGGATTTTGAATTTGACAGAGTTTATGGACCTCATGGTGATGGTGCCAGGGCCTTCATTTAATTCAGCAACCATTCACAAAAAAGAAAAGGAATTATGTATGAGAGGAGAATTTTGTTAAAAAATATGAATGGATGCAGAATAAAAAATATCTATATTTATACAAATATCCTTTTTTAAAATTTTGTCAATAAAAATACTTAAAGTTTTTATTTTTTATAAATTTATCTTATCATAATTATAAGAGTGTCTTTTGTATTTTAAAAAATACATTCTTTTTTTTTATTTCTTTCATTTCTCTACCTTTTCTTTATTTTTTTATTAATTTTTTGATAGTTTTTAATCCTTTCTTTTTATTTTTCTCTTATTTTTTTACTCTTTTTATAAATTTTATTTTATCCTTTTTTTATATATTATTCTCCTATCTTTCCTTTTTTTCTTTTAATCATTTTGATGTTTATTTTCTCTTTCTTTTTTACTTTATCTCTTTTTTATAAACTTTTATTTTTTTCTTATTTTTTTCTTTTTTATTTTTTATTTTTGTACTTCCCTTCTTTTTTTATTTTTATTTTCTCTTTATTTTTTATTTCTCTTTTTTAAGATAATTCTTTTCCTTAATTTTTTTCTTTTTTTATTAGTGAAGCATTAGCCAATATATATTTTGGAATTTTATTTCATAAATTCCTCAAGTGGATTATAAGAATACACAAAATGTGATGGCCAAAATATAAGCAACTCACATGAAACAAATTTTTTGTACATAATTGATTATTCAAGTTCTTAATGTGTAAAATATGTAACATTCATTATAATTGAACCAACATGACTATTCCTAAAAAGCAATAATAAAACTTTGGGTAAGGAAAATAAAGTCATAATTTAAATTTCTAATCATTCTAAAATAAAATCAATTTTATCAATACATTTTAAGCATGAAAAATATAATTTTAACATTTTTAAGAGTTCAAGTAGTCTAATCCATTTGTGAAATACAAAATAATGCCTTATAACTTCAAATTGAAGAACCAATCCCCAAACATATTAAAACCTAATTTAATAATATGTCAGTGAATCAAAGATGAAGATGGGTGTAGCTTAGATGGTAGAGCACTTGCTTAGCATGCGAGAGGTACAAGAATCGATACCTCACATCTTCATTCTTTTATTAGGTAGCATGTATTTAATTTTATTACTTGTTGGTTTACTTTTAGTTTCTGAACTTGTTTTAAAAGTGCAAGGAAAGGTGGATCTCATTTTAGTGCTTCTAGTTCTGATTTAGGAGATGTTGCTGATTGTGTAAAGGGTGCTTATGATTCCAAGTTTGTTGAAACTGTTGATAGTGGTGATGAGTTAAAGGATTTCTTTTATTAAGTATCACATATTCAATTTTGTTGCTTTTTGGTTTGCTTTTAGTTTTTTATCTTATTTTAGAAGTACTAGGAAAGGTGGATGTGTTTTTAGTGTTTCTAGTTCTAATTTAAAAGATGCTGCTGGTTGTGAAAATGGTGCTTAGGATTCAAAGTTTGTTGAAACTATTGATGGTGGTGATAAGTTAAAAGACTTTGTTAAGGTATGTTTTGTTTTGTTTTTTTTTATATCGTTTTGGTTTATGTTGGTTTCTGATAATTTTTTTTTGTATTTTTGTTTTAAGGGTGATAAGAAATTGCTTGAGGATGTTAGTTTTAATTACAACATTAAAGATAGTTCTATTAAAGATGGTGATGATGGTGATGAAGCGTTGAAGGATTTCAACTTGGCTTTTTTTATTATATTAATTTATGTTGGTTTTATTTTTTATTTTTGGCTTCCAATTCATTTTTTGTATCCTTTTGGTTTATTTTTGTCATGACCCAAAACAGAGGCCATAACCGGCGCTAGGGAACGGGAATTCTTTTGAATCTGGAACCCGTAGCAAACCTTAAAATAAAACAAAACATGCAATAATAATAACAACATAAATAAAATATTTTGCAGCGGAATAAATCTCATGAATAAAATAAAATAATAATCTACCAACTTGTTTAAATAAACAACTCATCCTCATTCATGAATAATCTTTTAATACAAATTCCAGTGCAAATCTTTAAAATACAATCTCATTTAAATATGATACATAAATTTCACAAACAACTATAACTACTGCAGTGTCTAGATTATAAAATAAAATCAAATAAGTAGTTTATATAGTAAAGCCGGGGCGAAAGAAATCCGATGTATGGGTCTACTACTAAGGTCTGAAGACGTAGACTCTCTTGAAAAATAGTCAACGGAGGGGAGGCAAACCTCATTGAGTGAATTGTTATAATACATATACATGCATACTAAATGACAGTGCACACATTCAATAGTATATATAATAACTATATATACAGGAAAAATCACACAGATGCAGCAAAATCATTTTATATAAATACTAAGAAAATACATCTGTATATGAAGGATCAAATAGAACCCTAGGAAATCACAACCTCAAAACAGTGTTAGACAACACTCTAGCCATACAGGCTCACTTATT